>OZ010583.1:124590302-124617802 GCA_963932145.1 Acanthosepion lycidas
ATCATATCTGTCGTCCGATAAAAGAACATTGTCTCGGGCGAATATATATTTGGTGTCGGGTCTCAAGTCGATACAATGGCTTTAGAGTTGTCTCCCTTTGTGAGAGAACCTTATCTGGGCAGACTGTGTTTGGTGTTTTTAGCCATTGATAGACTTCCTATCAGGACGGGTAGAGAGAGAGAGAGGAAGGAGGAGAAGAATAAAGAGAGAAGTAAATTAAAAAGAAAGCGAGAGAGAGAGAGAGAGAGGGGAGAGCGAAGGAGAAAGGAGAAGTCATTTAGAATTTATAAGTGGGTTGAAAAATAGGTAAAGGCAAGATGAAGATAAAAAGAGAGTAAGAGAAAGGAAAAGTGAAGCGGAAGGGAAAAAAGAGCAGAAAAAAAAGAAGAGACAAAATGGAAAAGGGAAAGGAAAAAAAAAAGAAGAAACGAAAGAGGGAGAGAGAGGGTTAGAGAGTGAGGAACAATAAAGAGGGGAGGAAATTAAAAAGAAAGTGATAGAGAGCGAGAGAAATGAGATAATTTAAAGTCTATAGGTGGATTGAAAAAGAGATAGGATGAGGGGTTAGTAAGAGAAAGGAAAATTGAAACAGAGAGAGAAAAAAGAGCAGATAAAAAGAAGATGCAAAAGAGAAAAAGAAAGAGAGATGGCAAGAGAAAGTGAGGCAAGGCGATTTTCCCATGCGATAAATAGATATGGCATTTATTTATTTTTTTTATCTTAATTTCTTCTCTGTGCCTTATTCCCATCTTATTTTTATTTTTCTTCTGCCTCCAGCAGGAAGGCGATTCCTTCTCTTTGTTGAACTGTTTTTTCCCCGGTACTCTTATCATCATGCTGATAAGGCCTGTGTTTTTTTTAATGCAAATATCATAAATAATTTGCCTCAAACTCAAGTGAACTTTCACCATTAAGAACTCAAAGTGTTCTACAGAATTATATTCAACCAGTTCATTAGAATAATAATAAAAAAAAAACACCGGAAAATAAAACCTGCGAAAAAAAAAACGACAAAAAACAAATACAAATCAAAGAAGAAAAGCTTGAGTCACACCAAAAGACGTAACCGATATAGGAGAAAGTATACAACCCTTGGCAAATGTATTTCATATCGAAATTCACTAAACGTCTCGGCGTCGGGTAAGAGTCAGCAACTTAGTCTGTTTCACTATTATTAATGAGTTTGGTCATCACTGAGTGTCCTATAATTGTGGACTTGTATCACAATGATTTTTAATAACTGTATTATTTAACGAAGCTAGTCTGAGTGAAAATTATGACTGAACAGTGAATTAAAGCTTCACTGGGTGGCACCCTAAGTTTAATAAATAAGAGAGCCTTGGGGTGAGTACCTGGTTAACGAGCTAGTCTGGTTGACCAGATGTGACTACTGAGGAGTCACGTCGACCCTCACTGTGTACCCCATATTGTTACTTTTTTCTCAAGGCTAAACTGACATGGGGTTCATCGTGATTAACCACTAGAATTGTAGATCATTAATTATAATTTCGGTACGTACTGAATACATCATATTTGTGACTTTGTGCCAAACTAGGCAATGTTTAGTAAACGATATTTATAAAGCTGGACTAAATCTGATAGAAAGCAAAACAAATGGAGGGAAGAAACTACGAATAGCCTAATGGTTACCGACATGAATAGGAATGGATTAGATCACACACCGTCTGGTCTAGACCTCTCCTACCTCTTTTGAACAGGAGTAGAGGTTTATCCTTTGTTTCCTGTTCAGGATTGGGTATGCTTCAGCTCTTTCATCTTAACACTCGTTCTTTCCTACGCTAATATAACTACACACAATTACCCTCTACCTTAAGTGGCTCTTGAACCTAGTATTGGGTAAATATTAATAAAAAGCTCCCTCCCCAACAACAAAAAACATTGGAAACGGCGTGGCAAGTTCAAAGTCAGGTCGAGTTCGTTGTGTTCAGTTTCACACAAATACTCTTGGGAAAAGGCATGAAACTTTATCTTCCCATGATGCAATGGACTAAATAGCAGGACAGAGTAGGCTGTCCAGAGATACTCACTCTCAGAGAAAGACAAATATTTCGTTCCTAAGTATGTACGTTAAGTTTTCATTGTATTTTCTTTTGTCTATTCCGCTAGGAATTAGTAGAGGCAATATTTCGAACATTATTCTGAAGATGGGCAGATAATCCTTTCAGGTCATTCTCGCCATAATTGTATATAAAAAAAAAAAAAAATAAAAAAGAGGAAACTTAATAATAAGCTTAACGTTACCAGAAACTATTTTCACAGGAATGTAACTTTCATTCAGTTACGCCTGCTATTTTATATAGAAGCAATAAAATTTAAAAACGAATTGACATTGAACAATACACAATGTATAATAAGCATTTTTTCTAAAAAATAATAAGCAAAATCAGGGGTGCGTATTATGCACTGCTACAAAATTATTTTTAGAAATTGCCGTTAAATAAAATAAGAATTATCATAAAACTAAATTAGAATAACATTATTCTATGTTTAAAACCATTTTTTAAAATAACAGTAGGAAACGCTGGCCGTAATGAAATTGGAGAGGTTCAATTTAAAGGGTTTGATTACCAAACAGGGGGTGCGTATTATGCGTGAGTAGAAGCATTTTCCCACGCTTTCAGCACAATTTTATGTGTGGGTATTATGGATGAAGGCGTATTATACATGGGGAATTACGGTATTTGACAAAAAATTTCAAAAAAACTTTAAGCAAGTTTCTACTATGAAATACCGTTTACGTAATTAATCCGAATAATTAATGAATGAGTAATAAAAAAATCTGTTTTTAAGTTTTATAATTAGTAGATTATAAGTAAATTTTGGTAAGTTCTGTTTGTTGATCATTGAGTACAAATCACGAACTGAAATCTAGAAATAGTTTTATATTTTTAATAAAATATTATACTTTCTCATCTCAAAAACGTTTAAAAACTAAACATATTACAAAATTGATTTGAGATAATTATCAAACATCATTTGTCATATTCGTCAAACCCAGCTCATCTGTAATTTCAAAATCTTTTGAACAAGTGATTGTCAACTTCATCCCGTAAAAAAAAGAAGATTAACTACTGAAACAACAGCCTCGACATTTAGGTCAATTCACAACAGGGGGGGGGGGCTAAAAGCATTAGGAAGAACAATATATATATATATATATTTTCAATGCATCTCATGATTAAGTTCTTAACAAGAAGCAATTGGTGACAGGTCTAATACAACACGGCTCATCTAGACGACCATGAATAACCCACACCTAACGTCTAACCTACATTTTTTTTACATTTTCTACTTAGAAATTAATTTTCTAAGGAACTTAGATCTGTCTTTGGATTCGTCAAATGAGACAAGACATAAAAATAATTTTGAAAACTTATTCCCACTCCTACTTAAACTCGTCAATATAATACTACTTCGCTTTCAAAAGTGAATAATTTTTTCTGAAGGTATTGAATATCCCTTGAAAATGGCACAATAATTTAAGTTCCGAAACATTGAAATTTCTGTGTCACGATGAAAAAATATTTTAAAATAATAACATTATAATATATATATATATATATATATATATATATATATATATATATATATATATATATATATATATACATATATATATATATACACTGCGTTCTGCTTGATTATGCAAAGTAAATTGTTCACCTAACGTGTCAATAAATTCTGTTTTTTTCAGACTTGATGCTTCTTACAGATTAAATTCTACTTTCAGACAAGTAAATATGGTCAATGAAAAAAAATTGTATAGTAACATGGTTCTTTTTCTCAAAGTATGTAAAAAGGTACAGTTTCAAGTGTTCGGTCTGATTAAGCAATCACCATATAAATCCTTAATATGGGTAAGAAAAAGGGTCTTACTGAAAACGATCATGCTGAAATTACTCGCATGCTTGGAAGTGACCTAGAAATTTCAAAAAAGTTACAGAGAGACCAACGTACAATCAAAGCATTCGTCTTAGGCAGTAAATCATGCAGAAAGACACCTAAACGATCGCATTTGCGAAAGTTAACTGCCAGAGATCTTCGTAAAATTAAATATGAAGTCTCGAAGAAACCGCATAAAACTAGTAAAAAAATATTTGAAAGCGCTGGAATGCCCAAAGTTGGTAAAACTACCCGTTGTGAGGTCCTCAAGACCTTGCCAAAGTGAAGAGTCCCATCAAGAGGCCCTCATTGAGCAAAACAAACAAGATGAAAAGAGTTCAATGGGCACACAGTTACATGAAGACCAATTTTAGCAATGTGATTTTCACCGATGAGTGCCATGCTACCCTTGATGGGCCTGATGAGTGGTCATCTGGATGGGTGTTAAATGGTCGACCAGCAGGAGTACGCATTCGTCGACAACAGGGTGGCGGTGGAGTGATGTTTTGGGATGGGATCCGTGGAAATGAACTAATAGGCCCACAGAAAGTAGCCAAAGGGCTTAAGCTAAATTCAAATGCATATTGTAGGCATTTGGAAGATGCCTTCCTGCCCTGGCTTGATGAACAACCAATTCAGAAAAGAAGATCGTTGATATTTCAGCAGGATAATGATCCAGCGCATAGATCAAGAAGCACCACCAATTGGCTATCAGACCATGGGTTCAAAGGGCAAAATTTAATAGTATGGCCTCCAAACAGCCCTGATTTAAATCCAATAGAAAATTTGTGGTCTATAGTCAAGAGGCGGATTAATGCTGAAAACAAGCAATTCACCAGCTTAGAAGTCCTGTGGAAAGCAATTGTAAGTGCTTGCCGATTGATCAAACCTTCTGAAATTGAAACATTGACGTCGGCAGTGGACAGACACCTCATAACGGTTTTGAAGAATGGAGGATGTCATGTTTGTTCGTAGCCACATTTACAGACTTGTTTTGTTTTGTTTAATATGATATACATATGTATTATGTCATGTAGGACTTAGAACACACGATGTATTGTCATATGCGCCACAATTCAATTAATAAAATTTAGTATAAAATGTTTTTTTCTTGTTTTATTTTCCATTTGCATAATGAAAGTGAACACTAAATTAGGGCTTAAGTTCATAAATCATTAAAAAGAAGACCGTTTTGTATATTTCGACAACTTAAATGATTGACAAAATAATAAAATACTATCAACAACACTTTAGCTTTTATTCTTCAGAATATATTGCTTAACTTGGATATTTTTAGGTAAAAAATAATTTTGTATAATCAAGCAGAACGCATTGTATATATATGTACATTATATATATATATATATATATATATATATATATATATATATATATATAATTAAATATACATTTTTGTCCTCAGCAGTAGCACGATTCGGAGTTTCATGCAAAACGCAATCTTCAGATGCTGTATTATTCACCACGTGAAGATTGCATTTTCCATGAAACTTTGGGTCGTGCTACTGCTGAAGAAAAAATATATATTCATTAATATATAATTATGTATAGCTCTGTTATATTACATCGAGCATTATTTTATTCACATCAGCATTCAATGTGCGACATTATATATATATATATATATATATATATATATATATATATATATATATATATATATATATAATTTGATTCCTGTATTTTGGGCCTAACTCAACTCCACGCTAGATGACGCCATGAAACTAACCTTAAGAAGCTTGCACAAACAAGATCTGACATTCTCTTCCTAACCCCATGCAAAAAATTGGATATTGTTCCAAAAGGACTGAAATTAAAGAAAAGTTTCCAATCCTGCATGAACGCATCACACAAATCCAAGGCTCAACAAATATATGATTCTGCCTCTTCCTAACTACGTAATCTATTCTAAACAATACACTCTTTCAAAATTATGTAATAGTACAGGTTCTATTCTTCACAGCTCACTAAAAATGAACCATTCTTCGAAGTGTTTCATATTCTACAAATCATATACAATAGACATTTAGACAAATACCTAACGTGCAAGAAAAAAAAAGTAATTTAATTAAAAATGAGCAGTTCCTAAATCACAACAACACGAAAACAAAAATCAACAGAGACAAACTATTTAGATTCCATCAAACTATCCGCAGAATAACAATGAATACTGTCTAAAGGACGGCATTTTGCCTGGTCAAAAGTTGGATCACGTAGATTTGTGTTACGACTTGGAAAATTTTCTCTTAACATTAAATTAAGGAAATAATTCTCTGCAGATGGCAACCACCACTAACCTTTCATCACCCGTAATAAATCACAAACAAAACCGCAGAAGTCCTCACACTGGAGTCCACCAAACGCAACATCGATTCACTTATTCAAAATTTATACAAAAGAACCTCAAAATAACAACAACACCACGAGACAAGAACGAAGAGTCATAAAATCTCTCCAAAGATATAATCCGTCTATATTTCTGAGATGAAGTATTATGTACACTATTTACATTATTCGAACTATTGTCCTCATCTTTGTTGCCATATTTATTTCAAAGTTTCGGCCCTTCAGTATCTGTCTATATTTTTGAGATGAAGTATTATGTACACTATTCATATTATTCGGACTATTGTCCTCATCTTTGTCGGCATATTTATTACAACGTTTCGGCTGTTGTATGGTCTGGCCTTCTTCAGGTGGCTGGAATGTCGAACTGAACCCTTTATTTCGGTCACCGGGGTAGACTGTTCTAGTTCCACGTGAATAAAGGCGTTAGTTAGACCATAAACTGATGTTTTTCAAGGACACATGACACTGTGGATAAAGGCGTTGGTTAGATAGAGTGACAGGACACAAAGATTGTGAGTTCAATACCTGGTTAAGTATTGTGAGACCAGAAACTACCTACACAATAGACTCCTCCGGGCCTATATTAACTAGGCGACATAGCACTCTATGAGAGAGTGATAGAGACTGACACAGAGTCTAGTACGACTACCAGTGTTGGACACTAACTTATCGTAAGCTCTGCTTACACTATCCCTGTAAACTGTTGTTAATATATCTTTCTTACATCTAAACTGTGTTCCGTGTTTTACTTCTGTGGGCCCAACTTTGGCACCCACATCAGTGGCGACGAAGGATTCTAGAAACGCACTCACGGCGAAACCTAAATACCTTACCAATCCCACAGCTGGGTCGACGAAGAATTCTAGAAACGCATTCACGTCGAAAAACTGCAATACTTTGCCAGTCCCACAACAGTGGCGACAGAGAAGATTCGAGAATTTCGTTCTCACCGTATCAATAGCGAGAGAACTCGAAAAATAGACAAACTCCACGCGTTCTCACAGCAGTGTTGAACGAGAAATTAAGCTTGTATTAATACATTAGCGATCTACAAGCTAAACACCCAGCGTCTACATATACAATACCAAACGCCATTGACAAACTAGCGATTCGACATCTACGGAATATCAAAGTCTGTCTAATACGAGAACGATTTTCTACACACCCACCCACACACACAAAAAAAAAACAGTTGTTCGTAAAAAACTGACAACACAAGATCAAGTACTCAAGTTTTCGGAAAAAAAACTATCGAAAATTTTTTTTATGTAACTGAGTTGAACTCGGGCATAAAATTATTCTCCCCTCAAATTCACTGAGGTGAGTTTTCTTTTTTTTTTTGTAACTCTATAAAAAAAAAAAAAAATACATAAGTGTGGTGAAAAATTATTCAATTACGTTAAAATTAACGGAACCACGGGGAAAAAACAGCTAAACACACAGAATTAGTTTAGTTTAACTATTGTCTGTCCATATTTTTTTCTGTAAAAGAGAAAAAAAAAAGGAACAAAAATCTATCAAGATTTTTTTGTGTACCTCCTCTTAGTACAAGTGTTTCAAAGCAACAAAAAAGTGCTATCATTTTTAATTATGGAAGATTTGCAAAAAGTAGTTGCCCAAATGTTAAAACTAAATTTGGACCAGCAACAAAAAACAGAAGAAAGACAACAACTATTTTTGGATTTACATAAACAGCAAATGGAATTCCCAAAAATTACGCTTCAGAATGCTGAACTACAACAGAAACAACTTAAAGAATTACTCGTAAATGCATTAAAAGGCTCAAACAAAAAAAAAAACGAAAAAGATACAATATTCTCCCAGAGTATAATTTACAATTCAATAGAAACCTTTGAATACGTACCAGAGGAAGACAAAACGTTCCAGGCTTTTTACAGGCGCTACGAAGATATTTTCAACGTAGACTGTGAACAATGGCCAAGTAAAAAAAAAGGTACGTCTACTATTGAGAAAACTGGGAACTACAGAACATAGTAGGTTCGTAGACTTCATACCACCCAAGAAAACGACTGACTTGGATTTTTCAGAGACGATTAAGCTCCTATCGGAATTATTCGGGCCTAACACAACCTTGTTCCACAAACGTTGGAAATGCCTGAACACAGTCAGAGACAACCAGCAAGATTTTCTAACGTTTGCAGCATCGGTGAACAAGCTATGTAATGATTTTAAACTAGCCGAACTGACTGCCGATGATTTTAAGTGCTTGATTTTCGCACAAGTTCTAGTATCTGCAGAAGACGCCGAAGTCAGACGACGGGTACTGACTAAACGAACGAACAAGGATTGACTCTCCAAAAACTGGCAGAGGACTGTCAAAGAGTAATATCCGTAAAGCGTGACTCAAACACTATCGAGGAATCAGGTGTGACTCAGATTAATAAAATCAGAAGTAAGTCTACCTCCTATTCCCCTCAAAAAGACAAAAGGCAAATCTCATGTCCTAAATTACGCAGTAACCAAAACTCAAATAAGTTAAAGAAACCGCCGGGACCATGTTACCATTGTGGTAAATGTCATTGGATGAAATTCTGTCCAGTTAAGAACAAAAAATATTGCAAAAATTGCAATAAAAGTGGTCATACTTTAACTTTGTGCTGGTACGCCAAAAGAACAAGAAAACCCAAAAATAAAATCAGGCAAGCTCAATCTGACAATATTGTTGATAGGAATTTAAGAAAATATGTAACTGTGGATATTTTCAATAAGTCCATTAAATTCCAGCTTCATTCGGGTTCTGATATTTCAACCATTAACTGGCGTACTTGGCGAAAATTGAACAAGCTGACCTTATTAAAAACGGATAAAACAGCAAAATCCGTAACTGGCGAAAATATTAACATTTTAGGCGAGGTAATACTTACAGTAACACTAAATAGAGTTACCAAAAAGCTCAAAGCCTACGTATTAAAAACTTCAGACAACTTATTTGGAACTGATTGGATAGAAAACTTCAATCTTTGGGATTGCCCAATGAGTACATTTTGTCGCAAGATACAAAGTACAACGTCCAATTTGGTAAATCTAAAAAAGGAACTCAAACAACAATTTCCCCAGGTTTTTTCTGGCGGCCTTGGGAAATGTACTAAAATGAAAGCTAAGTTCAAGGTGAAGGACGGTGCACAACCGGTATTCAAAAAGAAACGGAATGTCCCTTTCGCTGCTCTAGAGCAAATCAATAAAGAGTTAGATAGACTCGAACAAGCAGGTATTCTGTCAAAAACAGATTTTAGCGAGTGGGCAGCACCTACGGTCTACGTAAAAAAGAAGTCCAATCAAATACGAGTATGCGCAGATTTTTCCACAGGGTTAAACGATGCCTTGCAAGATCACCACTATTGGCGCCAAGCCCTGAAGAAATTTTCAATAAACTCAATGGTGGAAAATCTTTTTCTAAAATTGACCTCTCGGACGCATACCTTAAGATAGAGGTGGAGGAAGAAAGTTCCAAATTGCTCTGCATAAACACCCATAGAGGGTTGTACAAATACAACAGGCTGGCTTTTGGAGTAAAGGTTGCGCCTGCAATTTTCCAGCAGGTCATGGACGCCATGCTGGGTGATATTGACTACGCAACAGCCTATTTGGATGATATACTAGTTACTACTAAAACTAAGGCAGAGCACCGGAAAAATATAATAAACGTATTCGAAAAGATACAAGAATACGGATTTAAGGTTAAGGAGGCAAAGTGTGACTTTTTCTTACCAGAGATTAAATACTTAGGGCACATCATAAATAAAGATGGTCGTCGGCCGGATCCAGAAAGGGAAAACGCAATCAGAAACATGCCGGCGCCAGATAACGTTCAAGCGTTACAAATCTTCCTCGGCCTAGCTAACTTTTACCAAGGGTTCATTAAGAACATGCAAAATTTGAGAGGGCATCTCAAGCAACTCTTAAAAAAGGACAAACCATGTTCATGGACCCCGGAATGCCAAGACGCATTCGAGAAGATCAAGAAAACACTTACTTCAGACCACTCCCTCACCCATTTAAGACCCTAGTCTCGACATCATAGTCGCAAGTGATGCAAGCTAGTACGGCATAGGCGCTTGCATATTACATAAACTGCTAGACGGTTCAAGAAAAGCTGTGGCTCACGGATCAAAATCTCTACTTCCAGCTGAGAAACAATAAATCCCAAGAGGAAAAAGTATTAACAGTTTTATTTTTTCTCTCCTTTTCAAAAAAGAAAACTCTTTAGAAGCGGGGTATTGTGAGACCGAAAACTACCTAGACAATAGACTCTTCCAGGCCTATATTAAGTAGGTGGCATAGCACTCTATGAGAGAGTGATAGAGAGTGACAGAATCTAGTACGATTACCAGTGTTGGACACTAACTTATAGTAAGCTCTGCTTACACTATCTCTGTAACCTGTTGTTAATATATCTTTCTTACATCTAATCCGTGTTTCGTGTTTTACTTCTGTGGGCCCAACTTTGGCATCCACATCATTAAGGCAGTGGAGAACTTTCAGAGGGAAATTAAGAGAACTTGGAGAGGGGAGATAACAGGAGATAGCTGATAACTGACATCCATTAGACATTGCAACGGCCATGTTGATGTTACCAAGTCCCTCCTATAGGAAGTTAATGTGGCAAATCCTATAGAGGCAGCAGGTGATTTGAATTCAGAGTTTTTCTTTCTCCTAGTCTGGTTGCTTTCTGAGGCTATAGGGCTCAATATGTCCTGCAATTTACCCACATCTTTATGTAGGGGAGCGATGTATTCATACCTTTTCCCAAAAGTATTAATACGTAAGTGAATGCAATGAACTCTATGAAAATTCGAAACCGGCTTCCTAATTCATCAATCCAGGCGGGTATCGATTACACTATAATGCCTCCTCAAAAAGGAAAAGCATACTTTATAAAAGAATGTGGAGGAAATGAGAATGATCTAAATCCGAGGAAGTGTCAAGGTAAATCGTAACTGTATTGAAGGAACTACAAGATGGCATTCATATGAACATTTGCCATAGAAGTAGTGAGAAAGTAGAGACCTACATGCAACTTTGCGTTAGTGGGAAAAGAGGTTGTAGAGTGGGAAACAACTCATTAGTAACAAGCCCTTGAAATTAGATTAGTTCAGTAGAAGACCTCAACAGTAATAGAAATTCTAATGTAACCGTTCCCATATATGAAACGTTCGGATTTCATTGACTTAACAGTTAGTGTTGCTATTGTTTGAAATTTACAGAATCTTTTCATCGAAACAAATTTTCAGAAAATTTGACTCAAGTCCAATATCAAGTCAATATTTAATTCAAATCCGATAAATGTTATAGCTCTTTCTAAAATTGATGAGAGTTTCCTTCCAAACTCTTTGTATTTGATAGTGTGGAAAGTAAACAGTTGGATTATATCATTATATTCGTTTCTAGTTACATCTGCTCCTCATTTTTGGTGTTGCTGTTGTAAGTGATGTGTCCTTTGTTATTTGATAAAACTCTTTGTTTTCTGTAGCGGGTCTGATGAGGAATGATGTTCTTGAAGATTTTTAGGAGTAATTCGTTTGAAATTATTTTTAGCAATTGATATCTAATTGCTATCATTCATCTGATAATTTAGACACTTCTGAATGAGGTGGACACCACTCAAGACATACAAATTAAAAATGTAAAGATTTCAATTGTAGAACCCAATAATCTTGTATTATATATTATTTTTACGCGATTGCAACCTATTGTGTGGGTTAGTAACATTGCTGGTTTTGCTGGATTGATCATCTCGGCTGTCTTATTAGGCAACTTCTTTCGGGTTCAAGAGCAACCGAACAGAAAAAATGATAATCAACAAAATATGCCCATTATGAAAGTGCAGGCATGGAACAGAATGCCGAACACAATAAGTCATATTTATTTAGGAAGAGTCAATAATTATTATCACGATGTGGCATACTCTTCATGAGAAAATTAGCGCTAGTACTTAAAGAGTTGCCATTCCCAAAAACATTGAAGGAAAACTCTCAATTCGAATGGAGGAGGAGTATAACACGACCGATCCGGTTCGATCCTCGGTCCTTATGCTGGTCAGTAATGGCGCCGGTCAGCTGATGATTATCTGTTGACCTATTCGTTCCTTCATCCGCTCTGCCCACGTTGTGTTCTTTGATCACAGTACAGCGAAGATCGAATTTTCGTCTTTACTTAAGCGGTGAATAGAGTTGTTGCGGAACCGTGCTACGAAAAGGACAAAGAACGCATCCACCGGTGAAAATACAATTATCATTTTTTCAAAGAAAAAGGTTCGCTGGGTCAATTTTCAGTTGGTTTATATAGTCGTTGACACTGCATCACTTGCTTCTAAAACTTGTAGCCGGTTAAACATACATAACTAATTAGGTCACATAGGTTCCAGCAGCTCCTCTTATGCTACTGTTACATTTCGTCTGCGTCCTTCGCTCCAACTGCTGGCTTCAACTAAGCGTTCGGTTTATATGTATTTCGCCCGTCTCCTACCGCATCTCAAAACTCATTAGTTATTCATGAATTAATTATTTTCTCCAACTCTGGAGACATGACATCGGCCCTCAAACAAAGCGGTCAGCGATTTCAAAACGATAGACTTTGCCTCCACATTTCTTTTTTTTTAAATAATTTTTTTCCTTGAATATTTCCCGTTAACAAATTTTCGTGTTTAAAAATTTATTTAAAATCGGCAAAGAATTCTCCTTGTTTGTCGAATTTCAATGAATTATCTTTGTTTGTCGATTCCCATACGACCCAAATAGTTTCCTGTCTCGTTGCATATTTACAAAAAAACAAAAAACAAAACTGGGTTTCGCTAAATGCGCTCCTCCGCCGTTAATGACCTTCAAATACCAAAACAGTTAACTATTCAAAACAATGAACTTTTTGGGCTTCAAAATTTATTTCAAATAGCAAGAATTTTTCTTGCTTGTTTTAGTTTATATTTTCATCAAACCATATTTTGGATACAACATTCCATTCGGCGTTTCTGCTTATCAAAAAGGGTAAAAAAATCAACGTTTTTTTCCTTTCTCCATATTTCAATTCATGTTTTTACCTTACCGTTTTCAATGCTTTCAATTCTTCAATTTTGTATAGGGTTTGCACATGAACCATTTTAATTCTAATTTCATACTGCCAGTGTCACAACAGTGTCACCCGAGTACCAACATCGATAACATAGTGGAGATTTTTAGAAGATAGACTCTGAATTCCATACAATTGGCCGCAGTGACATCAAGTGCAGAATAACGGCTTTTCGAACGAAGACAATTCGCCGTACTGGTATAATATGCTGAATGGTGTCTCTTCAAAAAGAATAATCTAAATTAAAAACAGCTGCGAATTCAAAGTTTTAATTCCCCTAGAACAGCTGTCACACAATGTAGAGAACTCGCTATTTCCTTGTTATTTAACTCCCAGTTGCTGAACGGAAGACATGGATTCATGCCTGTTTCAAAATTATAATACAATATGAAGGAAACAGACGCTGTCACCCTTTGAACTCAGCTGTTCGATTCCACTCCCCTTGCCGATATGAATGGCAAACTTAACAGATAAGCATTGGTCACCGGCCAACTAAAAACGACTGCTCGTAGCTTTCTACTGACTCTGGGATGGATGCCCAAATACAGCTCTTTTCCTAGACATAAATGGTCTTGCAATAACCTAGTGGCCACAGTTGAGTTGATTTCACTGCTGGCCAATCCTTAGCAGCGACAGAGGCAAGATCCTGTCCACCTACCAACTAGAGACTCGACTAATTTCGCCTCTATCCATTCAGACTATCAGAGTCTAGCTTATCCTTTTACATTTTGTTAAGAAGCCCTAACGATGGATATAGTCGTCATTTTTCTTTTACTTTTGGGGTAGTTAATAAGTTGAATGGCCCAAATATTTTTCCAATCATCCCTGTGCAAAACACTATACCAGAAGACTATTGGGTTCATGCCTTTCAATGGGTATAGGCTGGCGCGACATGGAGTTGATTTAGATATGACGAGTTCATGTGAAAGCTTTGTTTTTAATCTCATTCAGTAATAGATGGTCACTAACAATGGAGGGGTTACTGTTAAAATGGTAATTACGAATGAGATGTGGTGTGATATGAATGATGAACGAAGTAGTAGGGGGGGAAGATGATGAGAATAGGGAGGATAGATATCTATTGATTCTTAACTTAAGGCATTAAGATTGTTGTGTTCAAGTAAGCGTAAGATGTGCCTCAAATATGTTCTTAGGAAAACGCCAAGTTTAATTTTATGGAGGAAATGAGGGAGATTCGACTCTGTGGATGTAGCTTGGATATATCCCAGGTGTAAAGTTATGATTTAATTGGCGTAAACTTGTAGCAGCCAATGTGAATATTTATTACTTTTATTTTTCGTAGTTGCTGGGTGGTATAAATCTTCGACAGAAATATGGCAAACGTGTCATAAAATTCAGACGGAAAGCGAGACGTTTGAATAACGCACTAAAGTAACTGAATATTTTCGTGGTGTAAAAGAAAAAAAATCGAAAAAGTCTTCTTTTTTATTAACCTTTTTTTCTTTGTAATCAAGAGTTTGGATTCCTTGGGAAATCATCGAATTCCGTTTAATAGTAAGCTAACTTGAAATATTACTTTTAATAAAATGATGAATAGTTTGAATTATTAACATTCCCATGTCTGAATTTCTTGATGTCGTCACATTTTGACATTCATGCCACTTAGTAAAATATGTATGTCTTTCGTAAGAAATACACTTAACAAAGATATATCTTCCTCGTATGGTTTTTGCCTGAAAGCGTCTTGTCTTTTGAATTAAAGCAATTCAGTGAAAAAATATTTCTCAACATTTTCAGTAAGATTTATTTTATCTTTTGTACTAAAAACATTTAAAAAAGTATTGTAACAGAGATAGTGCGAAATCAACAGTATCTGAGTTCGACAGCGGTTTTATTTTAAATATTCCATAAAAGAAGAAAAAAAGAAGAAGAAAAAAAAAGAAGAGAAAGACGAAGAAAAAGAACAAAAACGAAATAGAAGATTATGCTAGAGCAAATGGTTTCCAGGGTGTTTCCAAACATGTATATACACACGCTGTTAGTAATTCTCACCTGAAGTTTAATTAAAACATCCAAATAAAGAATTAACATTACAATAAATATTAACATATATGAAGCGCAGGTAACTCGGTGACAGTTCAAACTAATTTAAAAAAATATATTTTTAGAAAAAGCCGATTTCATTGAAAACTGACAAAATTTTTTTATTGATTAAATGTCTCAGTAAGTTTAAGTAGTTTCTTACTCGCAGTAAAAAAATATTTATTTAAACGTTTCAAATACACATAATAGAAATCAGTACTAAATTCATAATAAAGAGCTAAAAACGGTATTTTAAATTGACAGGAAGACAAAGGATCAAAGTACTTGTACGGTAGACGCTATCATTTTATTAACCATGTGGCTGTGAGTGCTTCGTATTTTCCGTCATAGATCAAGACGAGAATGGAAACGACAGAAATCTGATTCTACAGAAGGATAATGAGAATTCCATACATGGAACATTTGCGCAACGAGGAAATTAATTAGAAAAAAATGACAATTCTACATAGAAACAGAAGTAGATAACATTTTTTGGTCATATAATGAGGAAATATGGCTTTGAAAAATTGACAGGTCATACTGAAGGGAAGATGCGTAGAGGGAAACATTCAGTGATTCCTTTTCTCCGACTTGCAGGTTATTTAAATCCAGAATATATATATATATATATATATATATATATATATATTGATATATATATATATTGATATATATATATAAAAGTGATCAATGAAGTTAACACTTAGAGGCGACAGGCTGTTTCATACTAGACGGAATCGTCAGGCCGCGATTGCGTCTAGCATGAAACAGCCTGTCACCTCTAAGCGTTGACTTCATTGATCACTTTTATATTGACACACGCTCTATCTCTGATATTGAGCACTTCATCCCATAATATAGCACTCCTTAAGAGTATATTTATTCATATATATATATATATATATATATATATATATATATATATATATATATATATATATATATATATATATATGTATGTATGCTGTAAATTTCTTTTGAAATAATAATGATTCAGTAAAATACATTGAATAAATAGCTTCATCTTCCACAAGGAAAGTTGATTATCTGTGTCATGACAGAAAGCTTTTCTCGTCTGAGTTCATCCTTCAAATCTATAAATCAACCATTCGCCTTTGCATGGAATACTGCTGCCATATATGAACTGTTGCCCCCACTGTTCGTCTCGAGGTCCTCGACAAAATCCAGAGACGGATATCCAATGCGATGGGTTCTGATCTGGCATCTCGTCTACAGTGATTTTCTCACACACGTGCCGTGGCTTCCGTCTGTTTCTTCTACAAGTATTTTCATGTCACCTGCTTCGACGAGCTACTTTCGCTGTTTCCCAGATTGCATGAATTTAAGCGCGTTACTAGGTTGGCATTTCGGTCCCACCTTTTCATTGTTGAAACGGTGAAATGCAACTACTACACAAACAGCTTCTTATCTCGATTTTCACATATGTGGAACTACTTTGCTTCCCTGATAGCTATAGTCTTCAAATATTCAAATGTAATGTCAATCGACATCATCCGATGCCTTGATCTTGATCCCTGTCCTTCTCTTTATCCTTTCCTCAAACACCCCTCTCTTTACTCTTGCTCTCACTCTTCTGTAAATCCTTGCGTGTTAGTGACACTCCCGTTTTACTTGGGGTGAAAGACTTAAAAAAAAATGTCCTACTAATTATCCCTTAGTTGGTGTTAGAATAGATGGAACTCATACTTTTCGCAAGAGTATTTGCGTGGAAGTGAATATAACGAACCCAACTGGAATTGGAACTCGGCTCTCCGATTAACAATTATGTCATTATCCATAACAACACCCACACATCCAAGCTTACAGCATCTGGTATTCCCATCTAGGTAGTGACCAGGCTCGACGTTGCTTAACTTTATTAATAGTACGGGTGCGGCTGTTGTAATGTGACGTGGGCGAAATATGTAGAAGGTCCATATGAGCAACGACGACGTTTTAAATAAAATAGGAACAAAAAGGACTAATAATTAATAATTTCTGAGAAACATAATGAGGAAAGAGATCTTGGCCCTCACAGGTCATGCTGAACGTAAGAGACGTAGAGGAAAACAGCGAGTAACCTACGTAGCGGTCTTTTGAAAATAGCAGAACAGGAATTCGGAAGAGGGCATTACTGTAAAGCCACAGAGGTTTGCGTCAGGAAGCTGTAAAGGGCTATGTCTTGAAAACATGGTACATAAAAGAAGATGCATCGTTGCATTAAAAAACTCAACCAAACAGAATAGAAATTTAAGGAAAGGGACATTCTAGAGAGGTTTCGAACTCGAGAAATTCTTATTTTTTGTGTTATAGGGAAAAAAAAAAAAAACTTTTAACATCCCCACTTAAAGTGATTATGTAAATCCACCTTAACTAGATGCATTCGTGTTTCTGCAGAAACACATATGGGACCATCGGGAACTGTCGTTTGAAGTATCATTTTGCTTCAGTCTGTGTATCCCCCACCAAAAAAAAAAAAAAAAAAAAAACGCACGTAAAACATATTCTCAAAGTTTATTTTCTCAATCGTCAACAGAACACATTAAGATAACTAATTGAAAGTGCTCGAGGGTCTGTATATCAAATCTAAACATCTTTCTCTCTGTAATCAGAAGGAAATTGCTTAGTATTAATGTAATCTATCTGTGACCCATAGTGTTCATTCTCTGGTAATACCTTTCTCTTTCACCCACCCTGATTTTTAGACGACGTGCACTTTTATGTTTTGTCTTCGAATAAGCTCTGAAGAGTGAGGAGTGATAACTGGTTAGCAGCTATTTTTTTTTGTTTTCACATGTTTTCACTTCCAAAATTATGTTGAAAACCATTCGTAAATATGTTCTGCTTCCGTCATTATCACATTAACTCGGTGGTTTACACTATTTACATTATTTGGACTACTGTCCTCATCTTTGTCGCTATATTTATTACAAGGTTTCCCTGGGGTAGACTGCTCTAGTTCCACATGCCATATTTAATGGATGTCAGTTATCAGTTATCTCCTGTTAATTCACCTCTCCATGTTCTCCACCACCTTAGCTAGGTATTGAACTCACACTCTTTGGATCCTATCACTGGATCTAACTAACGCCTTTATCCACTGTGCCATGTGTTCTCAAGGTTAAGGTGGTAGGGAAGATAGAGAGGGGAATTAACAGGAGATAACTGATAACTGACATCCATTAAACATGGCATGTGGAACTAGAACAGTCTATCCCAGCGAGCGAAATAAAGAGTTCAGTTCGACATTCCAACCACCTGAAGAAAGCCGGAGCGTACAACGGTCGAAACATTGTGATAACTATGGCGACAAAGATGTGGACAATAGTCCGAATAATGTAAATAGTATACATAATACCTCATCACAGAAATATAAAAAAATCGGAGATTTATACTTTTAAAAGTCAGGACGATGAAAATATGTTGGCAAAACTAATCAGAGATTATATATCCGTATTGCCAAGGATGTACCAGCTGGTATCCATAATAGACAGTATGAGAATTTGCCTTTGTATTATTTGTTAATACATTCGGTTCAGCAATTGCAGGTCACGTAATAAATAATACGATATGCATCTCGTAGATTTTTATTACAGTAGCATGCAGAGTTAATTCAGATTACTATTTGAAAGTACTTCAGACCCTGTATATTGTCCCGGAAAACTTATGGTTGATTAGTTTTAATGTAATCAGTCATAGTACTGACTCTTCGGTAGTATTTTCCCTCTTATTTTAGTAGTTGTGCATATATTTTTATATTTTGTCCTCGATCGAGCGAGGGGCGATAACCGGTTAGCTTTGTTTCTCCTTATCCTTATATTTTTCGATTCACCATTTTATGCAGAACAATATTTTTTCTCTTTCTTGCTCTTCCTCCGCTTTGTTTTAATTTATTTGCGTATATTACGCGAATATATACTTTTATAAATGTCCGCTTTGAAATTCATAATAAGTAAAGCTCTATGGTGAAATAAATATCTCTCTGGTCGGTATATATTCCTTACTCGGAGCTGTGAAGCTTTATTTCAAATTTTACAAATGGCACGAAAGAAAGAAATGCCAAATGTCAAAAACCACAAGTTAATTTAAATCATTCATGCAAACATTCAATCGTTTTCTTTATTTTATAAATGTTCTTAATTTTGAAAGTATTTAATTAACTTTCATGGAAGAACTATAGTCACTTCTAACAAACACAGCGTGTATCAATTTCTTACCTTCGAGCATTGCAATTGTACAACTTCCGATTTATACATTACTGTAACTGAAAAAAAATAGTACAGAAATCGTTAATTAGACCTTTTACAGGATACTTCACAAGTGTCGAAACAAATCAGCCTCTGATATATCACCCTGTTGACTTTATTCTCTTTCTCTGTTCAGATTTTGGCTGGGGAAATAGTTAACATTTCAACCAAATATAGAGAAATCATGACTTGGGCGATGACGAAAAAGATCCTTTATGTGAAGACATATTACGAAACTAAGTCTTCCAAGATTGTTCAAGCAGAATACAGAAGGAAGTTCAATTTGAAGACATTTCCAAACAGGAGTCAGATTTTCTAGTTGGTCAAGAACTTTAAAGCTCATGGCACTTATGAAGATCGTAGAACAACGGGTTCCTCATGAGGGGGGGATGTTCATGCGTTATCAACAACTTTGCACACCGCATTAATCAGTGCTTTCAATTGAACGGCGGACATCTGGAGCATGTACTCGTTTTTTCATTTTTCGTTCATTTTTTAAACTAAATGGTTGCAGATCCTAAAATGTTATCCTTTTACCTTTCTAGAAATATAATTTCCATTATTTGTGATCCTTTATTTTTGCTCGATCACTTTATTTTAAAAATTGTGAAACAACCTCTGAATTTACGAATGAAAAACTTAAAAAAAAGAATGCATTTTATAAAAATTATCAAAATAACCATCTCACGAAACTGCCTTCAAAAGAAAATGTAAGGACATTTTTGTAAAATGCTTTTAAGTCAAGCGATCATGCATCCGTGAACTGCCATGGCAGCATGGGAACGATAAATGTAAATAAAGGGTGAAAGTATTCGTATCAGAGGCTGCTCGTCTAATAGGGTGGCTTGCTAATCTCCGTTGCAGATGCAAGCTCATGCACATTTTGTGCTTGTTCAATACGTAGAGACCATCTGTGGTTTATAGAATTTATGATTTATATGGTTTATAGAATTTATGATCAGCGAACCTTAGTTTCCGTTTCTGGGAGAGAGCGAGTTATCTAGTGTGATTAACAGTCTGAACAAGGCTAGGACGCTCACACTCTCGGTCATGATGACTTGAAAAATGTAGTGGTGTGGTTACCCAATTCTAATTTACCGTTTTTGAATTCCGAACAATCCTTCCCTTAGAATAAAGTTAAAGATTCAAGATTAACCGGCGATTTAACTCCCCTAGACGCTAATGGGAAAGAGAGCTCATGCCTTATCCCCAACAGCATTTACATGAAGCTGAAAGCAGTAGACGAGGGTGGAATTGCATGATGTCGTTTTAAAAACATCTTCACATCCAAATAGACAGATATATACATACTAATTCAGAAGATTAGCTTTTCAATCTTTTGAGCCGTAGAAAACGACTTAATCGGCTCAAAAGATTGAAAAACCATAAAGTATTTTAAGATGGGGTAATGATTTAGTGGTAAAAAATCTTACTAATTAATCCATAGCCGGGATGAGAAGAGGTGGATTAATATCTTTTCCCAAAGGTACTTGATAGTAAGTGAATATATCGAAGTCAACTGAAAATGGAACTCGACTCTCCGATTAAAAATTCAGAGTTATTATCCACCCGCACATCCAATTTGGATTTCGTTGTGCTCGCACAAGTTGCTTGTGTGAATTTGTTATTCCATTTCTTCCAGATGCAGCCTCATATGAAAAGAAGACTGATGAAACAAACAACGAATCAGTAGTTTGTGCAATAAACACCTCGGCAAAAGTTCTTCCGTGGCAAAAGAGCTGCACACATTGCACAAGGTTTTAGATACAGGAGCTGCAGTTGCTTGAAGTACCCTCCTTGCGGTACTATAAGATGCACGACGTGCTATGGCCACATAACGTGTGCTGATAACTGGATCGTTTCCGACAGTCTGTAGAATGTGTAGTCGGTCTTTCTTGATCCATAGTTTCTGATGCCAGAGATCCTGTCTCAGGAACGCGACGATAAACATCAGCAAAAGTGGATGACTCGGCTGCCTTCGGTCTGGAAACGCAATTTGATAAAAGTCGTACCGCCCAGATTCCATTACCATTCGCGCGGCTCTATGTAAAAATTATATATCTGCCTGCTTACGATAGGAAAATCCTGCCATTGTTAAACGGCGCACTTCTCAGGTAACTCACTACTACACATGTTAAACGTTAAAGACAGACTAGCCATAAATGTACACGAACGACAAATGTAACCTAGTCTAGGTGGCAACATTGTGCCATCTACCGAAAACTTTCTTTAAACTTAACTAAAAGAGGAAGGATTTGAAGACATATGTTTATATGGACTTTTATCCTTGTTTTGAAAGGTCAAAATGTACCCAGTCCCGCAACTGAAAGATTTTTACATTGTCTGTTTTTCTCAGCCGAATCTCCGTCTATTGGCAGAACCCAGACTGAGACGTACTCTGCCTGAAGACAGAGAGCTTGACAATCACGAGCCAGACAGCTGACTAACTCGAACGGACAATATTTCTTTTGGGTATAAATACAAAAAAATTGGCACAACGCCAAATGTGGAGATGACGCAAACTGGCCATCATTTGTCATACTTTAAACTTAGTAATAATCCCTGACCCAAAGAAACTATACAATATTTCTTGCATCAAAATACCAAAATTTTTACTTATCATTCTTATTACAACCACCATAATACATCAATTTCTCGGTGAAGTCCTAACTAATCCCCATATCCACAATTTATCTGTGGAGTGGGGAACAAAAAATGTAAGCACCAATGCATATTTACAATATGCATAATACTATGCATACAAGAAACTAAACAAAATGGTATTTGAAATACCTCTGATCACCACAATATCAGTTAAATGGACGAAATTAATTCGGTACTTGGAATGCAGTACTTGAATTAATTAAAAACGACTAAATTGAATTAATTAAAATTCGACTAACTACACACGCAATTACAGACTCATTCATACACGACAACAAATCTATGGACTCCTAACGGGGGGAGGGAATGGGAAATTAAACTAAAGAAAGTGGGGACAAAATAAAAGTGGCCAATAAGCATACATTCCTTTCTTAAGATAACTTGCCGTAAAGAAAACTTACAAAACAAAACGAGTCTAAACTTGCCTTTTTTGGGCGGGGTTGCCATATGTTTATTACACCCGCTCCCATTATCTAGATGTCTAACTGGCATCAAAATGCCACCCAAAGTCAGATCCTTTTACTTGACACAGACGTGAAAGACTAACCCACTTTTTACCAAATTCTGATGGAAGGAGTCGTTGCCTTTCCGCCTTGATCTTGACTTTAAACTGATGCTTAAAGAACAAAATCACTTGTGAAGAGGTAAACCTTTCGTTTCCATAGAATTCCTTCCGTTGAGTCGTCCATATCACGCTTCGCATAGCATCTAGTAAGCACAAGAACACATAGTCAACGACGTTTCAACATTGCTACAAAAAGAACTGCTCTCAAGGACAAAGAACTTTTCGAGTAGCTTGTGAATCATGATGTCTTTAATAAACTTGCATAACGAGACTACGAAATTGCAGTGAAAGAAGAGGTATCCCAGGGTCTCTACTGACTAACCGTAGCGAATGCAGTTGGGAGAATTTCCCAAGCCCGCTGAAGAAAATTTAATTCCGACCCAGATGGCCATTTGCAACATTAGCCAGGTAAGTGATGCTTCATTGTTAGTGAGGCTTTTCAACCCAGGCTCCCGAAGCCTTATGGAGCGATCCTCCTGCTTCGTTATACCGAGCTCGCCAGACTATCTTAAACGGATTTCCTCAATAAAATCTTATATAATGCCTTACGGGAAAACGCCTCGACGTCGCAGAGGCCATCCGTCGCCCGTAAGAGGGATTTCAGAGCTAACCGGCATTCACGAGAGGAGGAGAACTCGCTTCGGTGTAAAAGGTGCGCCTCCTCCTCCTCTCACGATTGCACACTTCTCAGTGACGGGTCATTCTTACTGTCGTTTTTCTTCCAGAATTCAGCATTCCCATCCGCTTGCGAACACATTCGGTCCAGGAACACGATGCAAAGCCTATATTGACGAATCTCAACGCTAGGCATACCCAGACCACTTTAAGAAGGGTAGAGGTAACAGATCTCCCTACATACCTTGGGAGCCTTGCCAACCCCACAAGGAGTAAAAGACCCTAACTAATTGCATCAGTAAGGTATGAGGGGTGGAAGCACGGAGAGTCGGTAAAGGATAATTAGGTAGATATACGAAACACATACTTCTGACCTCCCCTTTAAGGAATGATTCGTCAGAAACCACGGACAAATTGCGCCCTCGAACTTCTACCGCACCTCCGACCAATTCATTTCCAGCATGAGATCGAGACCGGCCCAGACGCCGAGTATCTTGACCGGCCTGTCCATTTAGAGGAAAGGCCCAGGAAGGGAAACTCCCTTCCCGCGTCCAACCACAAGTCAACAGACTTATCGTAATTGATCTTAGCACCTGTCACCGTCTCGTACATTCTGTTTTTTTTTTTTGCCGACTTCGTCAATTTCGGCTCAGCCCGACACAAGAACCGAAACATCATCAGCATAAGCGGAATACCTAGACGAGGTGGTAGCACCAGGTAAGGAGATTCCATGTTGGACCAGATTCGACTGTAACTTGCTACGCAAAGGCACCAACACAAGAACGTAAAGGGCGAAAGTGAACAACCTTGATGAATGGAGCGAGATAATGCGAAAGGTTCCGTCTACCAGCTAACCAAGAGTCAGCTTTAACGAACTCTGGACTGACTCCAATGTCTGACTCACTTAGAGTTCTTTATTTGAAGCGTCTTGCCTAGTTCAGTTGTGTTATCGAGGAGGTGGGTACTCCACAACATCTCCCCTTTTGAGATTTTCTATTATTAGTAAATATTTTATTTTTTAGTGTTCATCCCCCTTCTCTTTCTGGCGAGTTCGCCCCGTACTGAAATTTGTATTTCTTTTATTTTGGATTAACCTCTATTTTTTTTCCGTAAGTGTCCTTCTTTTGATAATCATACTTGTACGTTCCACGAATTCTTGGGGTTTTGGTACGCCAAAAGTATCATACAGTACTTGCATAGGTTCTGCCTTTCTTGCAGGTCTTTCTTCGCTAAATCTTTTCTTTAACTGATTCCACTAACTTTTTGTGTTCCCATTCAATTCTTTTTACTATATACATCATTTTTTCCAATTCGTGACCTTATTATGTCTTTTTTTCCGAGATTTCTTTTCCATTTTATATACTATGAAAAACACTTTTTCGCTAATTATGAAAAATTTTGTGTCCTTTTTGTTATTCGTTCTTATTCTTTTTTGACCTGATAAACCTTTTCCAACACCGATTTAATTTTCCTTGCAAACATCAATTCTGCCGGTGACATGCCTGACGGTGTATTGGGATCCGGCGTTCTTCCGCATACTCTATTGCGACCTGCGACAGCCGCAACATAATTAAGAAACAAAAAAGTGTATCAGTTGCCAAGGATAAGACCTGGATTCCACCACGATAATGTATTTTCTCTCATTGGGTCAAAAAGACGTGAATAACAAAAGCAACGGAGATGAACGGCTAAAACAAATGTAATGTGTAACAAAATTTTAATCATACATAAAACAATTTGAAAACAAATATCTGAATGCAAAAAATGTGGGCAGTGTGTGCGATATGAGTACGAAAGAACACAGTTTTCAGTTGATTGAAATCAAATACATTTTTCTATCTTTTTTCCCCTCTCTCTCGTTATATTTTCCTTTCTCTTTTTTCTTTTTCCGTTCTTTTCGTATTTATATATTTAACGTATTATATTATTGAGTGAGTAACTTTTATATTTTCAAGGGTTTTTCTTTTCTCTTCACAAGTGTGTTCTATCGTTGGGTTATTCTTTATCACCTTTTCCGTTGACAGTATACAGATACGAGCGGCAGTCATTTCCCCATATAGGCTTCTTTTGCATAAAGTTGATTCCATTCCATTTACAAATGATCTTTATCATGTTGGTCATCACTGATTCTGCTGAATTTTGTGTAGGCCCATTTGGTCACACAAGTGTTCTCTTAACTGGGAGTTTGTGTGACTGGGGCCATTTCGAATGAAGAGAAATAGATTCGATTTCATGGATGGCCCGATCTCATCAAGTTTTGTTGCACCATATGACTTGCCACGTTTCTCTCGCGCGCAATTTTTAATATTGAGTCAAGCGACTCCAAGTACATTTAACGTCTTATTTTTATCATCCACGCTACTTGTTCGCTAAGGTCAATTCTTTTAGACACCACGGGCTTTCGCCTGACGACTTTTAGCTTTCCACAGAGAGAGAGAGAGAGGGGGAGTAACTAACGGAGAGAGAGAGAGAGAGAGAAAGAGAGAGAGAGAGTCAAAGTTACAGGGAGAGAGAAAGAGAGAGAGAGAGTCAAAGTCAGAGAGAGAGAGTGAGAGTTACGTTAATAGTCACAGATAGATAGATAGAGATAGATAGATAGATAGAGAGAGAGAGAGAGACCGCTATAACAACTTAAACTCCCTGAGTTTAATGAGTTTTAATTCAGAGGTGTCGGCGTATGATCGTCACAACTCAAGAATTTTTGTAGTGCTTCTTCGCTCACTTTTTCATTACTTGCTTTTTTTCAAAGTTCTCTTAAAAGTATCCACACACCGTTCAGCTTTTCTGTTTGACCTTGGATGATTCAATCGAGAATATTTTACAATTTCTTTAAATTCGTAAGCAGTGAATAGCGTACCGATATCCGAGACGGAATGGCATATCTTGTCAACAATTCGTGTAAAAATCCACTGTAACCAAAGAATTTGTTTGGTTTCACTCACAGATTTCAGGACACATTAAACTATTCACTATATCAAGATAATTTTATCCGTTGATGGACCTGCAAAATCTATGTGCAATGTTGACCACGCAGTATCTGTCTTTGGCCAAGATTTTAATTTCATGGAAGGTGATTTTGCTGCCAGAGCACAACCTCTGCAGGCTTTTACTAATTTTTCAATGTCTTGATCCATTTTGATCCAGATAGATTCTCATAAGAGATTTCATCCTTTGAAATTCCCGGATGTCCACTATGAAATTCATTTAATGTCTGTTGTTGTATTACAGTACTCTGTTACATAGCGAGTAAGCGTTCAAGTCTGGATTGCATTCTAAAAATCGTCTATATTTCTTAAATTTTATTAGTCGTTTTTTAATTTTTGAAATAAATATGTCTGCATGTAGTTCGCGTGGTAAATTGCATAAAATATTAAATTTCTATTTCGCTTTTTAATGCTGCTATAACAGTCTCCTCAAACGTTTCAGTAATTTCTATAAACCATCAGTAAATCTTCATATTTTGGGCGGTTTGTATACCATCCTGAAAGGGTAAGTTAATAAGATGGTACCTCAGTGTTAGAATCTATTCGCTATATTCATAGGAATTCTTTTTTCGAATTGATAATGAGGTCGATGGTCCGTCAGCAAACGAAGACTCCTTCCGTGTATAAATTTGTAATTACTTTTACACTGAACATATGTAGTATTTTTTTGTCAGTAATAGCGAACGGGTTTCATGTTACGGTCATCATATTTATGTAGAATTACCGCTGATATTTCACAGTCACTGGCAAATGAAGCCAATACAATTTCTGCTTTTCGATCGTAGTGCACTAAAGATAAGTCTGAGTTTTATATTTTCTTGATTTCTTCAAACGCCATCTGACTCTTGTCAGTCATGTCCCACATTATGCCTTTTTTTTTTTTTTTTTTTTAAAAAAAAACAAAAACTATTCAGTGGGGCTCCCAAATTCTGTAGATTAGGTATACAGATTTAATAATAGTTTGCTAGAAATGCTTTTAACGTGATAATGTTTTTTGGAGGAGGCATATTCTTAATTGCACTTGCCCTC
>OZ010583.1:124620302-124670302 GCA_963932145.1 Acanthosepion lycidas
AGCTAATTGCACAGACAAATTAATTAAAGACTACAAAAATATCACCCCATATATATGGCAGTGTCAGATAAAAATATATCCGATAAAGAATAAAAAAGTAAATATAAAGTTACTTAAAGTAATAAACAATATGGCCCTTACTGTTATGTTTATAATAATTGCAGGCCTGGGTGAGATGCAAAAGGTACAGAGAAAAATATTAAAAAGATCCCCTGTAGCCTCTGTTTATAAGAGATTCAAACAAATTTGTGGAACTCTTCATCTACTCAGAATGCATAGGAAGCAAAAGAAATAAATTAATCACGTCTGTTCTGACTAACTGTACTTACTCTTTTCTCGAAGAAAACAACATTCATACCCCCCCCCCCGGAATATATGGGAGAAGTTCATATGTTTCTAATGATCAACTATTGATAAATAAATGATCTTAGAAAATTGTAGGTAAAGAGAAATCTCAGCATAGTATAGATAAACGGCCTTTGATAGGGCGTCGCACTATTGGATCCTTAAGGCTCTGGAAATATACAAAATTTCCTCGGTGATAATAAATTTCCTTAAACACAGCATCGAAATGTGGAAAATCACATTATGCCTAAATCACACCAAATCCGCTGCCATTTCTAACAACCTCAGTATACGACGAGGAATCTTTCAAGAAGACTCCAGGTCACCCCATCTTATTTGTCTGTCCTTAATTCTATCGTTTGAACTAAACAATAATATCCATGGATAGAAAGTAAACAATAAAGTATTTAAAAACATACACTACATGGATGATCTCAAACCCTTTACCAAAGACGACAATGAGCTGAAGGGCGTCCTCAATACTGTAAAATGTTTCAGTGACGACATAGGTATAGATTTCGGATTAGATAAATGTACAAAAGTAACATTCAAAAAAGAGAGAATTAAAGAAACAGACACAATAGGTCTAGCTTTCTGACACAAAAATTAGGGAACTGGAACAAGAAGAAGCCTATAGGTGCCTAGAAAATAGCGAAGGAGATGGAATACAGCATAGCGAAATAAAGGAGAAAATAAGAAAAGAATACAACGAAAATAAGAAAAGAATACAGTCCTGTTCGTCAGATGTTAAATACCGAGTTGAATTCATAAAAAAAACAATATACAGAATATCAGCCGTAAAAACTTTGTGATGCAATACAGTTTCAACATCATTAATTGTATCATAGTTGGCATTAATGAAATGGATGTCAAAACGATAAAGCTTCCCACTTGCCGCCGCATGCACCATCCTCAGGCTCATTTTGATTGTCTCCATGTGTCCAGATCCGAAGGAAGCAGAAGATTAGTTCAACTAGAACTGTCTTACAAAACGACAACAATAGGTCTTCAGCGATACTTGGGAAATATAAAAGATTGGATAATGATCTGTGCCAAAAAACATGAAAGAAATATGAAACTTTATTCAATAATAAAGGGAGCCGACAAATTCAAAAGAGAATTTCAAGTGGGTGAAGAAATGCAAATAAACCATAATACACCTACTGAAGCGGCAAAGGAACTAAAAAAGAGAACAAAAGCAAATGAAAGGCACCATATGCCGAGACTATGACAAGTTAAACATCCGTCCGTACCAAACAGAATGATGTAGACAAACTCCGTACCCCTCAGTGATTACGTTGTGCAGGGTTAAAAGCTGAAACAAAAAAATTATTTTTGATGTAGAGGACCAATTTTTGCTAACTAGAAATTACCAAGTAGACATATTGAAAAATTGTGTTAAACAGAAATGTCGATTCTGTGATAAATATCCAGAAACAATTAACAATCTTCTATCAGGTTGTACGGTGTTGGTACCCACTGAATATAAAACTAGGCATGATAGAGTGGGCCAAAATCTGCATTGGAAAATATGCAACTTCTACGGGAAGGAAACTGTAAAAAAAAATTGGTATGAGCATCACCCAGAGATAGAACCTGTAACAATTTTATGGGACAATACAGACAGATAGAACGATGAAAGCTAATGGCCCAGATATAGTGCTGAAAGGCCACAAAAAAGAGAATGCGCTTTCATTTTGACATGGAAGTCCCTGCAGATTGTAATGTATCTTTGAAGATCTTCAAAAAACAATATAATGATCTTTAAGTGGAAATCTAAGAAATGTGGCGCATCAGAACATCAATAATTCCAGTTGTAGTTGAAGAGGTTCCTGCTTTAAAGATATACAAGTTAGGAAGAGTTTTATCCATGGAAAATGTGTGTGATCTTATTTTCTTTTTTGCGAAAAAATGATTAGTGGAAGATGTCATGAGACCATTTCTGACCTTAGGTCCCTGGTTGGGACCCGGACTGAAATGTGTATGCAACAGAAATAAAAGAAAATAATAATGACATCATGCAACTATAACTGTCCTACGATATTTCCATAATTGGACTCTCTATGTTCTTGCAACTATACAAGATTAGAAGCTCCAACTCCTAATGAAGCATTAGAAAAGTAAAAACGACTCCATCGTTTATTTGGGTTAAATCTGAAAAATAGCGCTGAAGTAGATACAAGTTCCACAAAACCAGCAAGAAAATTGAAACATGAAGCGAAAAAGTTAGGTCAACAGTAAATAAAATGAACCTGCATTCTAAAACATCTTCATAGACATTTCTTTTTCCACGGCAAAAATGTTCACGTAGATCAATACGCAACGCAACAGTGACTAAGATGTTCAAGACAATATTGCGACTGAAGGGTGTAATCTTGCGGCACGGGACCAGAACCTGCTTATACGTTAATATCTTGCATAATACTATGGACCCAAAATGTAGGTTCTGTGACCAATACATTGAAACTATTGATCACCTTATCTTAGGAAGCTCAATACTTACATCCAATGAATACAAATAGATCATGAGAGGGTAGGTGAATGTCTGCATTCGAATGATCACTACTGTATCAATACAGCTGAATCTGTAGGTGAGGGAGGTGATGTTGCCATTTCCCCATCAATAATCAAATCGGACAATAAAGGATTCAGTTCGACATTTCAACCACCTGAATTGCCCGAATAATGTAAATAGTGTACAAACTACCTCATCCCAGAAATATAGGCAGTTAATATCTTGCATAATAGAAATGAAGGGTGTGTTCTTGCGGTAAAGGACCAGAACCTGCTTATACGCAACAACCAAGTTAATGTACACTATTTACATTTTTCGGACTATTGTACTGATCTTTGTTGCCATATTTATCACAACGTTTCGGCCGTTGTATGCTTCTTCAAGGTGGTTGGAATGTCGAACTGAACCCTTTATTTCGCTCACTGGGGTAGACTGTTCTAGTTTCACGTGCCATGTTTAATGTCAGTTATCAGTTATCTCCTGCTTAATTCCCTCTCCAAGTTCTCCACCGCCTTAACCAGGTATTGAACTCACAATCCTCCGGCCCTGTCACTGGATCTAACTAACGCCTTTATCCACTGTGCCTTGAGGACATCTGTGTTTGAATTTCATGTTATTATAAACCTAATGTCTTCAGCAACATTTTTTTTTACTAGTGCTCATATTGCAATTTTTGCTGTTATTTCTTAAGTTTACGAATTTTCCAATGTTCTTTGTTTATGATTTCAACCTGATTCCACAGAGGTCGATGATCTCGCTTTTCTTCCCATATGTTGTCAGCCACGCCTGATTTTTCTACTTCCCCTTGTGTTACAGCTCTGGTGTTCTTGAAGCCTTACCTTGTCTCCCCTTTATATTTCTTACCGCAGCTGCACGGGATAGCGTAAACACAGTCTTCTGTTCTCCTCTACGGCGGGGTCTTACTCGAGAGAGATATCTGCGAAATGTCGTCCAGCTTTTGAAGGTTGTCCTGATGTTACATGGACCGCAGATCCTTTGTATCTTCTCTGATAACCCCTTCAAATAAGGCAGGTAGACTGTTTTCTGTGTGTTGTTGCCTCATTTTGTTGTACCCGCCTATTCCAGTTTATTGGGGCTGCTGCCATGTACCCATGGTAGTTGTTAAGGTGTAGGGTACTGCTTATACTGACCAGTTCTTTATCCAATGTCTCTGAGTCGCCACATGACTTTTGCTCGGTATTGTAAGCAGTGGACGATCCCTATCTTTATGCTGTATGGATATTGGGAGTTGAAATTAAGGTACTGGTGAATGTTGGTTTAAGGTATACGGATGTCTTGAACCCATGCTCTGTTCGTGATATTAGAATATCCAGGAATGATAGTGTGTTGTTACTGTCTTTCTCCATTGTTAACTGTATTGAATTCACATGCTCCAGTAGAACCTGAACATCTTCCTGGTGTGGCAAGGGTATGAAGGTGTCATCTACGTACCTTAGAGTCAGTCGCTCAAGTTTTGACTTGAACAACTGTTCGGTTGTACTCTCTTACTACGGACGGGAGGAACCCGAAGGAGGCTACGCCGAAGGACGGAGTCTCCTTCGGGGAGGTAGACCGGCCCTGAACCCGTTTGTACAGGTTAAATGAGCATATTTTTGGCCGAGCCCACGGGCTCGGAATGCCCACGGGCTCGAAATGCCTACGTTAAAAAGGCCTTGTGCCACATGACACCCTCGTGGGGGGGGTGACTGAATATCCTCATCTACGTACCTTAACCATAGAGTTGGCATCAGAGATATAGATTCTAATCCAACCAGATAGTGAGCTTGGATGTGGTGGGTTTGTTCACCAAGGTACCAACGGAGGAGGCAATCTCAGCAGTCAGAGATAGATTGGCCTCTGACTTATCTCTAGAAGAACGGACCAGTATTCCAGTAAATAATCTGATGAAAATGTTGACTTTCTGTGCACAAAGAACACACTTCGGAATGGGATCACACATATATCGACAGGATGGGCTCGCCATTATCACCAGCAATGGCGAATATATATTTTGAGGAAAGGGCATTACAATCTATATCTCTAAAGCAAATCTATCAAACGGAATCAGCACATATGCTAGGCCACAAAAATCTCCTGCACCGACCAAGCATAGAAATGAATACAATATGGGAACCAGTAATAAGGAGTGCCAGAGAAAAGCGATAACAACACAATTGCAATATGAGCTCTGGTACAAAAAAAACATGCAATGATAACAGCAAAAATTGCAATATGAGCACTGATAAAAATGATTGCTGAAGACATTAGGTTTATAATACCCAGAAATTCATACACAGATCTCCACAAGTACAAGTACACATGGCACAGTGGATAAATGCGTTAGTTAGATCCAGTGACAGGACCCAAAGATTATGAGTTCAATGTCTGGTTAAGGCAGTGGAGAATTAACAGGAGATAACTGATAACTGACATCCATTAGACGTAGCACATGGAACAGGAACAATCTACCACAGAGAGTGAAATAAAGCGGCCAAAATGTTGTGATAAATATGGTGACAAAGATGAGTACAATAGTCCGAATAATGTAAATAGTGTACATAATATCTTATCTCAGAAATATAGACAGAAACCCAGTTAATATCTTGAATTTAATTTGACCCAAAACGTAGGTTCTGTCACCTTATCTCAGGATGCTCAATACTCACAATATGTACGAATCCGTCATGAGAGGGTAGGTGAATATCTGCATTCGAATGATCACTACTGTATGCATACAAATATTCCTGAATCTGTAGGTGAAGGAGGAGATATCGCCATTTCCTTATCAAGAATAAGATCGGACAATAAAGGATTCAATTCGACATTCCAACCGCTTCAAGAAGGCCGGAGCGTACAACGGCCAAAACGTTGTGATAAAGGATGCTCAATACTCACACCCAATGAGTACAAATCCGTCATGAGAGGGTAGGTGAATATCTGCATTCGAAGATCTGTGATCACTACTGTATGAATACAGCTGAAGATTGGGATAAACATCTTCCTGAATCTGTAGATGAGGGAGGATATATTGCCATTTCCCTATCAATAATCCAATCGGACAATACAAGCAAATCAAACATTATCTGTGACATATCGTACTTGTGAACACTAATGAGTATGTCTCAATCCTCATAAATACGTTGGACATTATTATAAGTGGGGATAATATGGTGTCAATGTAGTCCACCACTAGCAGTGGTTTACCTACTTCACGCTGCTGGTGAGTACTGTATTTTGTTGATGTTATAAATATTAGTATTTCATTTCCAACCTCCGTTTTGCTTATACCTCATTCAGTGACCTTTTCTTGGTTATAATATTATCAAAGACAGAAGAGGAAAGATTTGCGCACTGATTGACATAATCTTACCGAGTGGAAAAAAAAATTGCAAAGGTTTTTGCAAACATCTTAACGAAGATTTATGAAAAACTAAAAGAATGCAAAAACCTGAAAAATTGAATTTTAAAATATCTGGCACTTGACAACTAAATCTGCTCTTGCTGCGGTTGGAGCTTTGGGTCTGATAAATAAAGGAACTCAAGAGTAAAGTAATGAGTAAAAAAATTCCAGGCGCAGCACTTCTTCCGGAAATCCAAAAGAATAGCGAAGAGTTTTGTTCATCTAATATTTTTTATTATTAGTTGTCTTTTGTTCAATTATTTGAAAACAACAAAAACTCACATCCCTCGATTGTCCTAGGTCAAAGGTTATGACGCGGCATATGTTTATAAAACCAATGCAGGTCAAAATTTTTTTTTAAATAATAATATAGTAGCCTTATTGTCTTTATTTTCGTACTAGAAATGAAGTCTGCCAATAGATTCTTCCCTTGCATGCCTCGCTTTCGGGAAATTCTTCCGGCTTCTTGCCCAACATACAAGGAGTTACTGAAAGTTAAAGAATCACAGAATACGATGAAAAGAAGAATATTTAAGGAGACAGAAGATGCCGATTGTCATTTGCATTTTGAAGATCGTAGTTAACAGAAAAGCAAGAAGTCAGAAAAGATTTCCAAAAGAAAGAAATGCGAGAAAAGAAAATGTTAACATTGAAGGAACGGTTGCACGTATCAATTTTAACAGTAAAATGATGGGACATAACTGCCAATCATGTACTGCACTTAAATTCATGAAATCGTCATACCAACGAGGAAAGCTGATGAGAACAATTACAATGAAAATATTAAGGTGTTGATGAAAAAAAATTGGATAATGGGTCGTAACAAACGAAAATAGTTATGTTTTGTAATATAATGGAAAATCCAGATTGTCGTTAGTTGTGTACACAAAAGTAAACATTGAAATAAGCCCTGTAAAAAAAAAGGAAAATACTTTTGATACACTCTAATTAAAGTCATTGCCGGATGAGTGTTCACATGTTCTGCGAATCACTCTGACGTGAGCTAGGAACAGACATTCTCTTTTATTGAAACACATAAGGGAATGGCGTAATGTGGAATGTCGATTGCGCAAAAGGAAGCCGTCTGCATTAATCTTGTTCGAGAAAGGTCCATTGGCCACTGGTCTTTTTCTTCGGAATTCCTCTTAAGGCTGACTTTATGGGTTTTTAGAATTTACCACGAATAGCTAGCAATACGCGTCGAGGAATATTTGATGTTGGAGAGAGATTCATAACGACTCTTTAATGTTTTATAATCTTCGTTTCTTCAGACACCATTTGCTGTTTGGCCACTAATATTTAGACAGGAAACGCACCAAAATATACAAAATGAAAAACCTTAACATATTTTATTCGTGAAATATCACTTATATATGCGCATGTGCAATTATATATATATATATATATATATATATATATATATATATATATATATATATATATATATATATATATATATATATATATATATATATATGGTGGTACTCGTTTAGAAAAAACCTCAGATAGCTCAACTTGCAGTAGAACAAATCGGTACCCGAGGAAAAATGGGGAATAAAAAAAAGAAAGAACATTAAATCAAGGCGAAAACAAACGTCCAGTGTTCAAGCTCCAAGTCCAAAGGAAAAAAAACAAACAAAACGAGTAAAAAGGCAACTACATAAAGTGCTCAATATACTAAGTAGAACAAAACCTAAGATAATCCTAAGGAGCCAGGCAAACCTACCTAAGTTTCACATAAACAGAAAGGGTAACGCTGGCTGAAAAGGAAAATTATGGAACAGTGTTTATCACTAAAAATAACCATGACCACGTGACAAAAATAATAATAATAAAAGGAGCCAAACAACGGGGGATATGTACTTTATTGAACAACTAAAAAAACAAAAACAAAACTATTTTCTCTCTCTCTCTCTCTCTCTCTCTATATATATATATATATATATATATATATATATATATATATATATATTCTTACATTTTCTCTGAGGAAGAAAAAGGTAACCCGTTTTTATTGCTTTTCATCACTGGAAAACGAAACGTAAAGCTGATTATGGGGGAACTAAGTTCAAATTAATTCCAGTACTCAGACAATATTGTCCTTGTGTCCCAAAGTTTCTAGCATTAACATGAAATCAGACTGGATATATTATTTTCTCTTGATTAAAATATTGATCTTTATAAACTAATTCGAAAGTTAACATACGCAAAATGCTTCTAATTTAAACGCAATATATTTTAAATATCTGGACTCACGTTCTTTTTTCATTAAATCAAGCTTTGAGGGTAAAAAAAAAAAAAAAAAAAAAACTTAACCCACCTCATTCATACTAAATTCCTAAATTCATACTAACTTATGGATCACTTTTTTTTAAATCAATTCACATCAAGCAAAACACTAATGCAACTCAGACCAAGCAAAGCACTAATGCAACTCAGACCAAGCAAAGCACTAATGCAACTCAGACCAAGCAAAACACTAATGCAACTCAGACCAAGCAAAGCACTAATGCAACTCAGACCAAGCAAAGCACTAATACAACTGAGACCAAGCAAAGCACTAATGCAACTGAGACCAAGCAAAACACTAATGCAACTAAAGCGTCAGAAGCAACTGAGGATGAAAGAGAATGAGAACACTTTAGAAGGTACCGGAAACCCAATACTGAACAGGAAAACAAAGGATAAACCTCTACTTCTTTTCAAAAAACCGTTGAGGATTGTAAACCAGGCGATAGACAAACCTATTTACTCCTATTGAGGAAAAAAAATTATAAATAGAAAAGAAAATTTCAAAGTTCAGACGGAGACGTTAGAAGTATTGATTTTCTAAGAGAGGCTTAGATGTGGCACATGACCGAAAGTATCGGGAAACCAATGAGGGTCGAACTCACTATTCAGTTGTAACAGTTGTTAGCAAGACCAGCGTGCTAACCATTACACCACGCCGAGGCGCCCCAGAGATGTTAGAAGTATGGCGTGGAAGTAGATTTTAGAAGGAACTGGGAACCCAATCCTTAACAAGAATCAAGGGATAAACCTCTACTCAAAAGATAGGGGAGGAGTGTGAATCGTAGTTTTATATATATATATATATATATATATATATATAAACCGTTGTCACAGATTTTCAAACTAAATAAAGAGTTTCAGAGCTTAAAACATTTACCCCGCTTCATTTTTTTTTACCACACCATGGGTTTAAGTGCTAAAAAAATTAGCACACATTATATTTTCATAGTGTTCAAAACTTTATCACGCCGTATATTTCCATAATAAACCTGAGAACGCTAGCAATCCGGAGAAACTTCCACTAGTTTTTCTTAAGAATATCAACCCATCATTATCTCCAATTCTGCAAAACTTTTCAACCGTTGTCTGAAGAAGAAATGCTTCCATAGTGTCATCAGCAAACTTTTCAAATCAATAAAAGGTTATTTGAAAACCTCAACAGGAACAACTCCCCTCAGCGATAAACAGCATGGGTTTCGATCCACAGCTGATGTCTTAACTGTCATTACTCACAGAATTGGCGAGGCACGAAATAACAGATTCATCATTGGGGACAACCACTGTACATATATCCAAGGCCTTTGAAAAGGTTTGACATCGGAGTCTGCTCCACCTATGGAGTCTCTGAAAGCGCTCTGTCAGTTTTCAATTTGTTCCTAATTGAAAAATCGTCGTTAACAGTCAGTCATCGGAATTCTTCAAGATCAATGCTGGTGTTCCTCAGGGTTCTCTCCTCGGTGCTATACTCATTTTACTGTAAATTAATGATCTGCTTAAGAGCATACCGCGATCATTAGTGGGTAAATATGAGGATGGTACAACAGTTTAGCGGTGCACCTCCAAAAACAGAGAGAACCAGAATTTTGTAGCTCATTTCTCCTTTGACCTAGCTCGGGTGGCTCAATGACAGAAAGACTAGCTTGCAAGATCTAATACGGTCCAAACATTATTATTGGTCTTGGCGGCTATGCTTCAGTCTTTTTCCCACCGCCATAACATTGCCTGTCTGCGTCATTTCTATAAATACTTTCATGGTAATTTGTTTGAATGAATTCTTCGCTATTCTACCTAGACTTTTCGAATTTAAGACCATTACTAGACTGTCGTCGGCATCTCATCAATTTAAAGTTGAGCTGGCTAGATGTAAGAGCTTCTCGCTTGTGGAATTGTCTTCCGACTCTATGCTTTACAGCCAACTTTGATCTTCAAAAATGTTAACGCAATGTCAATCGCTATCTACTCTCCCCCCTATCACTCTTTCCTCTTCCCACCCATTATTAATGTTTCTGTTCCTAGTTCTTCCACACCCTGTAATCCATGGTATCTCAGTGTTTTTACTGCCTTCCATTGGGTAATACGGATTAAGAAAAAAGAAAAGAAACTAGTAACGTTCCCCACCATAGGTCTCACTCCGAACTTCTACCTATCATGATGGACGGGGGATCTCTCGGTTTGCTCGTTGACTTGAATGTCTATTAGGACTCAAGCATCCGCTAAACCTCAAGTGGGACTCATATATCTGATCGTTTTACGAAAGATACTGGAAAAATAGTTAGTTCAAAGTGCTTTTCTCCAGTAAGTATTTTACCTCCCCCCCCGTTATACTATCTCTTTACAATAAAGAGAATTGCGGTTTTATCTCGGCTTGAGCTGCCCCGTCCTCATTTGCCTATCTTGATAAATTTCAGAAACATCTACTTGGCCTTGTGTGAGATTAATTATTTTCCACTCTACAACCACTTTCCCACAAACGAAACTTTTTGAGCCTTTCACTGCTCAACTGCTATTTCCATGAAACGAGTTCTGGTGCGTTCCATTCCTTAGTCATGTCATCCCTGATCTTTACAACTAGGACCCGCCATGCCACGGACAAAAGATGGGGAATCATCTGTGCGGAAATCTGTTCCAAAAAGTAGCTATTTATTGAGAAAAGCTTGTCTGAGTGGAATTACCTCTTTATGAATGAAATATCGAGGGAATGTCGGTGGTTTAATTCAACTTTTATCTGTAAAGTTCGTAGCTAGTGAAACTTTTCACTCAATAAATGTTGAATAACTCTTGATTGAAACGACTAGTTTCCCCGTGACAATTACAACTTAGACCATGAAAAACAACAACGAATTTCAGCTGCCTTTCGGTAAGAGGAAAGAATTTAATAAAGAATACCATTTTACCCTAACAGTGAATATAAATCCTGCTGTTTTACGTTTTGTAATCAAGACTAGCCACCGACTTCGCTAGGCAGGACACCTTGCCCGAAGACTAGAAATCCACCTACCCAATGAAATCCTGGCAAGAGACCTCGCAGAGATCCACGTCGTTTTATTCAAGGAACAGCTTCAAAACACATTGCTGAGGACAGGAATCGATCTGGTCAATTGGGAGATGGAAGCTGCAGAAAGAACCAGTTGGAGAAAAGCAGTCCACGAAAAAAAACATCATTATTCGAAAACACCAGAAGACAAATAGAAGAGAGGGAGAGCTCAATGAAAAGCCACAATCAATTGACAGAAAACTGAGAAATATTAAATTTCCCCATCAAACTGTTAGCATTTTTCGGGGTACGTACACACACACACACACACACACACACACACACACACACACACACACACACACACACACACACACACACACATATATATATATACATATATATATATATATGGAGCCCCGTTTCAGAATTGTAGACAAATGCTATAGATTTAAGTACTATCGCTGAAAAATCATTTTTTTACAAGACAAGAAATACAGAAAGTAATTCATTTTTTACACACTGACCGGCTCCAATAATTTGAATTTTTGTATTAATATATATTAAATAATGAAAGACGCCTTATGAGACGCATGGTATTCTTTGAATTTGCAGACGATAAAAATTTGTTAACTACATAATTTTGGAGGCTCACTTCAGAATATGATCGACAATATCTTACCTCCTTAAATGGATATTTTCAAAATTGGTAAAATATTTATTAACCAGTAAACTTGAGATCTATAAATCTATTTTTCTGGAGCTGATTATTTCATTATAAATATGATAAATCTTTGTTTGCTAACTGGTATTTCAGTCAAACTTTGATCAGGATGTTTGTTTATTATACAAACCAAAATGAAATTCTAACACTTAATTTATTACTCACATTTTACGCATATTTATTCGAGTGTCTAATATTATAATATTACAAAAAAATGCTTAGCGATATTAACACATAGAAAGGAAAATGCAGACTAAGTATGTTTACAAGTATCAACAGCTTCCCTTGCCTATTTTATGCGGCCGATAACTACAATTTATGCACATAGACAAAGCAACGTTAATATTAGGTTGGTGCAAAAATAATGACGTAATAATGTCGGTTTTTGACGTTAAAAATACGTCAAAAAACGACATTATTACGTCATTATTTTTGCACCAACCTAATACGTGTAACACATGTAGATGGTTTCTTTTTCTGCTATACTAGCGCAATTCATTCGGCTGTAATGTAAAAAAGATGCTCGTATGAACTCGTTCGCAAATAATGTTTGTAATTCATTTCTTTCAATTTGAAAGAAAAATAATCCTCAAATAATAAAAAAATATTGAATTTTGTAGATCCATATTGGAGCTTTTATTTATATTTTCGCTTATACACGCATATTCCTCTCTACAGATATATATATATGAAGTTCAGGCAAGCTTATCTAGGATTCGCTCATTGATCAATTTCGTAATCATTCGTCTCGTTTCCGTAGAAGAATGCCTAAAGTGAATGCAAAATATGACAGAATCATATTCAATGATTCATTGCTGAAATGTTTATTCACGCACATGTAGAACGGTCCCCTCTTTCTTGGGGAGGTTGCTATAGAGGTAAACATTCAAAACAAAGACCAACATACCTAATTTTAAGCGCCAGCATTTAGAAAAAAAGAAATGATTCAAAACGTTTATCTGACCTTATTAGGCTGCATGTTTATATATGAATGTTCCTTCCCACTCTATAGCTGAAGAGATACTGGCCAATCGGGAATTGTTGTATATAATCACGTCTTATTTTATTCAAAATTAAATGCATCCAGCGAAGCATGGGAAAATAAACGAGGACTCTATAAAAAAATAAATGTCATTTCGGAAAAAATTATCGATGATGTTGATGTTGATGATAATCGATATTTGTAAGAGTAGAAGGCAAACGTTTGACCTTTTTTTTATGTTACACCTGCCTTGGTTATGTTTGTTGATTCGACACTTGATTGTCTTTGGCCAGACACAATAATTGGGGGAGACATAGTTTGATTCAAATGTTATCGTTCTTATTGATTTTATTTTGCACTGCTTTTTACTTTTATTGAATTAGGTTCCAATGATGAGTTAAGGGTTAGAGTGTAGGAGAAAAAAAGAAAAAGAACAAAGAATGAATGGTGAAGAAGACAATAAGGAAAAAGAGGGTAACTAGCAGGAATATGGATAGAAAGAGACAGGAATAAAAAGAGGTAAAAAGCGGGCGGGTAAGAAAAAGAACAAGATAAACCTATAACAGTAATAAAAGAAAAAAAAAGAATAAGTACATGATAAGAAATATAAGAAAAGAAATGAAAAAGCAAAGCACAAAAGAAGAAAGAGACAAGAAAAGTGAAGGAAATCAACAACAAAAAAAAAAAAAATACTCAATTAATATATAATATCAATCTCTCAATATATTTCAGCATACCTACAGATAATAATGTGTATGTCCCCATTCAATATTAATACAGTATGTTGGCCTGCAGTTGGAGATTTGCTGGTAAAACTCTCTGCTTCCGGGCAGGGAAGATCCCCAGATGAAGCTATGTCGAGCTCCATGCTGAGATTTCCACGGACGAAGCATGTAAGTAACAATGAATGTTTAAGGAAAATGGAAACAAAAAGAACACTTAGAATTGATAAAAAATTGTTGAATGTTTCTAGGAAACATAAGAAAAAAGAGGGACTCGAGAATTTGCCACGTAGAGGGCATATTGAATACAAGAGGAAGAGAGGGAAAGAGCAAATAACCTACCTAACGAGCTCGCGTAAATTGTTGGCAGAACAAGAACCAGCATGGATACTCAGATTAAATATTGCTTAGAGCTACAAAAGGACAGGAAGCTGTGAAGAGCTATGATTGCCTGCGTCCTGAAGGTATACGGCACGTAAAAGAAGGAGAATAGTAGCAGTAGTAACGGGATTAAGCGCGACCAACCACAAAGACTCCAATGGTGGATGAAGAGGGTTATGCATGACGGTCATGTCAACCAAAGGAGCAGTCGCAATTATAATAAAATCAGCAACGAGGTCGGGTTGCAGTTTCATAAATGGATTCTGCATGTCTCATTCCATATGTGCCGCAGGGGGAGGTCATGAAATCAAGCGTGTGGTTCACTTACTGGAAAACTAAGGTCCACCTTAAACAAATTCCCGCCATCGGCACTTTCTTCTTTGATTTTCTTTCACCTCCAAACAACACTTGAAAATCAAAACAGCGAGAGAGAATGGATAACAGGAGCAGTTTTTTTTTAGTGAAACTGGAAGCTTCTAGTCCTCAACCTACTCTTTGGCGGCGAATTTAGTCATGAACGTCATCATCATAATGATGCGACCAGCAAAGAAAAAAAAATTAAATTCTTGGATACGAGATAAAACCGATGGATAGAAGAAGCTAAACATAAATGGAAAAGATAGAATAAGAAGAAGAAGAAGAAGAAAAAGAAGAAGAAGAAGAAGAAAAAGAAGAAGAAGTAAGAACGAATGGGAAGAAGATGAGAGAAAAGGAAAGAAAAAATGAGCAAATAAAAATGTAATAAAAAGGAAAACGTTATTGGGGTCGAAAAACAAAACCAAAAAACAAAGCAAAAGATTCCATGTTTATTTGCGATTGGAGGTCGAAAACATATAACAGCCTGAAATTCCAAATGCTGATTTTCAGTGAAGGCAGGCAATCGCCACTTAAAAAGTTGCCGCAGCACAATCTTCCCACTTTTATTCCACTTATTGAACTATAACCTAAAGTCAGTAAATATAAAAACGCTGAAGTTGTAGAAATGGTTGCAGTTTATTCGTCTCACATCCAACTTTTTCAACCATGTACTCCTTCCCACTTTTTTATTGTTTATCTGATCATATTTTTTCGACTTGAATGTAGATTAACCATCTACTTATGCCATACATCATCAATATTAAAGCAATATTTTTATATGCTTCTGTGTGTGCATGAGAAAATCAGGCGCCTTTTGTAACATATACTAGCCTAACAAGATCTCTAATGAAGAACTTTATAAGAAAAAAGATAATAGGAATATGTTTGTTGAAATTAAGAAAGACAAGTTCCACAATGTAACATTTCTTGGCAAGAAGCTGTCTGAGTGGAACTATCCTCTTACCAATGGAATACGAAAGGAATGTGGATTGATTGAGCATTTTTAAATAGAATAGCAGGTCATAGCTGTGAGGGTCTGGGCTAGTAGAATTCAGTTTGCCTTGCGGAGAACAGATAGGCAGTAGACCACCTGAGATATATATCTCTCATGAGGGTGGATCGCATGTCAAGTCACAAGAAAGCATGCTACTGCCATGTATGATTGCAGTCTTAACTCTCAGCTGGTTTAAAAATATTATAACATAACAGGAGTGACCCATCCCCAACACTAACAATATGGCTAGAGATTTAATGATCTCTAAAATTAAAGTGAATCTAATTAAAGTGAATTTGCTATGCAGAGAGCATACGGAATACAACTCGAAGAGAGGGAAAGAGCAAATAACCTAACTAACAAGCTAGCGTAAATTGTTAGCAGAACAAGAACTAGCATGGATAGTCAGGTAAATATTGCTTAGAGATACAAAGGACAGGAAGCTGTGGAGAGCTATGATTGCCCACGTATGCGGCACGTAAAAGGAGAATATTAGTACCAGTAACAGGGGATTAAACGTGATCAGCTGGAAAAAAAGAACCCAACGGTGGAATAAGCGGATGAAGGGAGATATGCATAACGAGCATGCCAACCGAAGGGGGGGGGAGCAGTTACAAATTATAACAAAATCAGCAAACGGCCCGTTGCAGTTACATAACTAGATTCCGCATGTCACATTCCATATGTGCCGCAGGGGGAGGTCATGAAATTAAGTGTGTCTGTGTCATTTCTTGGCAAGATAAGGTTATCCTTAAATAAGAAATAGAAAAAATAAATAAATATAACTACCTGCATACAGTTATTCACTGACGATTATGCAAGGGATTTGGGTTGAATCAGCGAATCTCCGGGATTTGAGAGCTATGGCACCCAAGTCCACAAAATACACTAATGAGTAGGAGATATAGCTCTTATGACCCGTAGATATGCTGGGGAGTATGGAGCCACTGGTCAGAAGTTCCGCACACTCCCTTATGTGTACGGGACCATGGCTATCTGGTTCCGTAGACTCTCTGAGGCTTATGGAGCCACAGCTCTAAAATCTCGTAGACTGAGTAATTCTGGCCACTGCTCTCAAGTCCTGTAGACTCCCTGCTGTTTATGAACCCACAGCTCTTCAAGTTCCGTAGATTCACTGTTGAGTAAGAGGACACAGCTCTCATGTCCCGTAGATACCCTAGGGAGTATGGCATCGCAATTTAAATGTTCCCTACACTCCCTGATGTATACTGAACTACAGGTATCAATTTTCTTACACTCCTTATAGATTATGGAGTCACAGCCCTCAAGTCCCGGTAACTCCATGAGGACTATGGACCACAGCTCTCAAATTACGTAGATTCTCTGAGGATAATGTATACACAGCTCTCAAATGCCATACTCCCCGATGATTATAGGGCCTCAACTCTCAAGTTCTGTAGACTTTGGATGGTGTATGGCACAACAGCTCTCAAGTACCGCCGAATCGCTGTGGAGCTTGCAGCCAAAGCTCTGAACTCTTGTAGACTCCCTGATATATATGGTGCCACAGCTCTCAATATTTTTTCTCATTGAGGAGTATGCGGCCACATTTCTCAATTCCTCTCGACTCACAGAGGTGTGTGGACTCGCAACTCCCTAGTTCATTACGAGTACTTATCCACATCTGTCAAGGGCATTACACACCCTGATGAGTGTGGAGCCACAGCTATAATGTTTTGTAGACCCAATGAGGAGTATGGGCCACTACTCTCAAATTCCTTTGACTCCCTAAGGAGTATGTGTCCACAGCTCTTACTACCTTAGCCTCACTGAAAAGTATGTGGCTCCTAAGTCCTATAGACTCCCTAAGTAGATTTAAGTACTGTCACTGAAAACACATTTTTTTGTACAAAAACGGCTCACACAGAAAGTAACTCATTTTTTGTACACTGATCGGCTGCAATAATTTTCAGTTTTGTATTCATATGTATTAACCAATTAGCGACATCATATGAGACGCGCAGTATTTTTTGAATTTGCCGGGGATAAAAATTTATTAGAATTAAATTTTCAAGGCGCAATTCAGAATATGATCAACAATATTTTTCCTCCTTTAAATGGATATTTAAAAATTGCGAAAATAATTATTAATCAATAAGCTTGAGATTAATAAATCTAATTGTTGGTTTCTTCAGGAGCCGATATTTTCATTATAAATGTGATCAATTCTTGTTCGCTAACTTGTCTTTCGGAGAACCTTTGACCAGGCTGATCGTTCTTTCATTCGTCCGTTTGTTATAGAAACCAAACTGAAATTCTCACTCAATTAATTACTCATATTTTTCCCATATTTAGTCGACTATTATAATATTACAAAAAATGCTTAGCGATATTGACACATAAAAGGAAAAAAAAAACATGCAGGCTAATGTTGTTTATATGCGTCAGCAGATAAACGACTAGCTTCTCTTGCCCTTTTCATGGGGTCAATAACTACAATTTATACACAGAGAGAAAACAACGTAAATTCATGTTTCAAATCCGCATACATGTAGACGCATTTTCTGTTTATCATATACTAATGCAATTCATTCGGTTTTACGGTAAAAAAAATACACAAAATATTTTGTGTGAAGTTGTCCGCAATGGATTTTTGTAATGCATTTCTTTCAATTTGAAAGAAAATTAATACTCAAATAAATTAAAAAAAAATATTGAAATTTGTAGATCCGTGTTCGGAGTTTCAGTTAATCCTTCGTTTATACGAATTATACGTTTATATTTTATTCGAATTATACTTTTATATGCCGCTACATATGCACCCACAGCTCTCAATTACCGTAGACTTCCTGAGGAGTATGGAGTCACAGCTATCAAGTCCGATAGATTCAATGACGAGTAAGAGGACAGAGCTCTAATATCTCGTAGATACTCTGGGGAGTATAGAGCCAAGTTTCAAGTCCCGTACATTTCCTGATGAGTATGGAGCCACAGCTATCACGTCCCGTAGACTCACTGAGGACTATGTAGCCACAACTCTGAAGTACCGTAGAATCCCTGAGCATTATGGAGCTACAGCTATCAAGTCCCGTAGACTCCCTGAGGATTATGTACACAATGCTCTCAAGTCCTGTAGACTCCGGGAGGGGTAAGGGTCCACAGCTTTCAAGTCCCGTAGGATGCATGAGTATTATTGGGCCACACCTCCTGTCCCGTAGTAGACTCCCTCAGGAGCATGGAGCCACAGCTCTCAATTCCCGTAAACCCCCTGAGGTTCATAGAACCACTACTCTCAAGTTACGTAGATGTTTGGTGTCAAAGTGTCACTGAAGAATATATATATATATATATATATATATATATATATATATATATATATATATATATATATATATATATACGTGTGTGTGTGTGTGTGTGTGTAGGTAAAAAGAATCAATGAATTCTTTATTCGATACTATTTCCTACTACGCCACACGTTATTTTGTGAAGACCCATGATTGAGTAAATGCTCTTTTAGCATGAATTACATCTACCGGCCTATGTAAATGAGTGAACTTAATAAAGGGTATTATGTGCCGGAGAGACCATTCTCTTTGTTAAGTTTCTTGATTGCATAGGCCGGTAGATATAGTACAAGGACGTCTACTGAAACATAGCAAGAAATCTTGTCTAACAGTTTTGAAACCACAAATGCACCAACCACACCCAAGGTTTGATGGTCTGACAATTAAACTGTCTCAGAGACTTTGTCCCCGGCATTTGTCCAGACAGCGTGGGAAATTACTCGGCGTTCGGTGTTCATGGCCTATCTAAATATTAAATATTTGACATGCCTTGATCAGACAGTAAACTTTTATAGGCATTAAATAACTAAGTTAGTGTAGCAAGAAATAAACGACTAGCATAATATCAACCTTATGACCTTAAATTGGGGCTATATAAAGAATGAGGTTTTAAGTTGAAACTAAGAGGGCCGACAATAGAGTTTGATATATTAAAAAAAAATAATTATATATAAAAAAATATGTTTCCGGGTTTACTTTGTGTAGACTTTTCCCTTTAAGATTGAAACGTTACCCCAACTTCCACCGACACGGGCATTTCCTCTAGCTGAAGCGCCAAAATGGGTAGGTTCTGTATCAATTCTTTGACTGCGCTCAAAGTTAAATTTTAAATCTCTAATTTCGACAGAGAACACAGTCCACAGAGCGAGATTAAATAAGACCGACGCATTGGATGAAAAAGATCTATACTCATGTGAGGCAATTTTGGAATTTGTTGTGTTTAAGCATGGGTGTTGATCTCAGTGTCGATACAAAAGTAGATCCTAAATATAATTATTTAAAAATTTGATCCCTTCGTTACATAAGTGTTCTCATGTTTCAAAACAAGAGCCGAAATTAAAGTACCAAGCTATGTTCCATCTTCAAGCGAAATTTTTAACAGAGCTTGATACTTTAATTCAATTTAATTCCAATAATTATATTGAAGTTTTCGGCTCTTGTTTTGAAACATGAGAATTCTTATGTAGCGAAGGGATCATATTTTTAAATAAATAATTATATATATATATATATATATATATATATATATATATATATGTAGTTGTATAATACATTTTAAATGCATCAAGTGTGGTCTTCAGTGATACACTGTCCTCATCGCCGATTTCGGGTTTTGCATTATATCGGCTCAAACACCAATTCCGATCTGACTACGGACGAGTCCGTCAGCTTCCTTGAAAGCGTTGTGCTACGCAGCTTGACATTGCAAAATTATTCTGTTATGTCTAGGAGTCCGACAGTTTATATTAACATACGTCAGCAAATGAAAAAAAAAAGTCTTATCACGATCCCCTCCTATATACTGTTGTCTTTTTACTCCATCCAGTTTAGACTCGGTTTTCTTCTCCCGAATTTCTAACTCGGTAAGCTGCTCCCTTTCTTGCACACACACGCACACACACACACACACACACACACACACACACATATCAGGTCATCCCATAAGTTCTGTCCGAATTTTAACTTTTTGTTAAAATGAACGAAATTTAAAGAGTATTTTTTAATGTCTAATGGAGCTGAACATTATTTTTATGTTTAGATGCATTTAAACTGATCACATTTTATTTCAGAGAACAATAAAATAAAATTTTGTTTGATTAAAACCCTGCTAACATGGAATAATTTGAGGCACATAATTCAGAGGTGGGGATTTCACCCTTGAAGATGAAGATTGAACCGGACGTCCAGTTGAGTTTGATGAAAAGCTTCTTGAAGCAGCCCTTGAAGAAAATCCTGCTTTATCAGTTGAGGAATTGACAGTGGTTCTCAGTTCAAACCATACAACTGTTCATCGTCATCAACAACTTGAAAAAGTTCATAAACTCGGAAAATGGGTGCTTCATGAATTGTTTGAAAACAACCTCAAATCCCGAGTTGACATCTGCTCTTCTCTCCATTCTCGCCAAATTGTTTCACCTTTTTTTGATAGACTTGTGACTGGCGACGAAAAATGGATCTTTTATCGAAATGTTAAGCGTCGTAGACAGTGGCTTGGTAAAGGGGAAGGACCCCAGCGACAATCGAGAAGGGAAATTCATAGGCAAAAGTTTCTTCTTTCAATCTGGTAGGATCGCCAAGAAATAATCCACTTTGAATTCTTACCACCTAATGCAACAATTAATGCTCAAATATACTGTCAGCAATTAGAGCGTTTGAACCAAGCTTTGAGGGAAAAAAGACCTGCTCTATTGAATCGAAAAGAGGTGATGTTTCATCAGGGCAATGCGCGACCCCACACAGCAAGAATCACGTCACAAAAGATCGAAAAACTTGGTTGGGAGAAATTCCTTATCCACCTTATTCTCCCGATCTTGCTCCTTTAGACTACTATTTGTTTCGTAGCTTACAGAATCATTTGGAAGAAACAGATTTTGTAACACAGGAAGAGGTTAAAACTGACATTTGTGAGTTCTTCGAATCAAAGGCAAAATAATTTTACAGTAATGGAATTAGTAAGCTTGTTAATAGATGGAAGGAAGTCATAGATAATCAGGGAAATACATTGTTGATTGAATCTGTAATTAAATGTAATATTTGGTCACTTGTTTTCTTTATTCAAAATTCGGACAGAACTTATGGGATGACCTGATATATATCTATAATATATAAGTATCTATTCATGTGTATGTTTATATGCGCATGCGCGTGTGTGTAAGCGTATTCGTGCGTACGCGCTGCTGGTCAATATTACGAGGAATTTAAGGCGTGCCAGAGTCGGAAATTGAATTATTTATCAAATCATGGACTGTTTGCGTGAGATGCAACAATTCTTTGCCCATGTAGGACGTCTTTTGCGAAACGGCTAGTTCCGATCCTAAGAAATAATCACATTTCAGAATTATATATTTATATATATCCCTATTAATTCAAATCTAACCCAGCTATTTAAACAGGTATTAAGAGGCTACCAATTCTTAAGTCAAAAGAGAAAAAGTAACATAAATGACAACGACCAAATAATACCCAGTTGGTTTTAAACCGTTGATACGTGAATTAGGTGACAAAGTAATTTTGAATTTAATCTTAGAGCAATAAAAAAAGATAAAAATAAAAAAAAGAAATAAAACTTTGGCAAATAGATTATAACATCGTTTAGTGAATTTAGGGAGCATAGTAGATGTGAGTTCATTCCTTGTGCTGGGTAGTACAGTTTTAGTCTCAGTGGAAGTAGGGTGAGGAGTACTAAATTAGAACAAGATAAGAAATAGACAATATTTATTAAGAGCTACAAATAATATGAAATAGTAGAGAGTCGTGATTATCAACGTCCTAAAGCGAAACGACACATCGAAGAAGAAGACACTCGCCGTTTTGTGTATCGAACAGATACAAGTGTTTGTTGAGTAGGTGACAAAAGGGACTCGAATGAAAAGAATGATCAAAATTAACAGTCCAAATGGGTAGAGAATTAAAAACCTCGAAAAAAGACGATAACGACATTCCTTCTTTCCCAGGTGCATCTAAGCTGCAAATATTATTCATTGAAATATTATACGAGTTATATATATACGAGTTATGCAGAAGTTACATTGTTGTAAATAAGATTTTCACTATATATATATATATATATATATATATATATATATATATATATATATATATATATATATATATTTAAATTCCCAGATCAATTCTGTGGACAAGACAAATTGGTATAAGAATGAAAATTAGGCTGTTGAAACAAACGACGTTATTAGGTAACAAAATGTCTTTTATACAGAAAGTTATTGCAACTAATTAACTAAAGCTAAAAATGGAAAAAAGACAGCATAACCATCCCATTTCTCTTCTGGAAAATACTGCAAGCCATCACGAGATCTTTCAACAAACAAAAAAAACAAAAACAAAAACAAAAACAAAAAAAAAACTGAGACATTATTACAAATATATCGAATTATATCTCTCAATTCAACCTAAACTTACTCCTATGACTCGTCTTTTTTCTATATAACAGAAAGTCTGATGGTTTTTCTGGTTGGTTCTCGACCTTTCATTATATTGTTTGAATGCAAAGGACGATAGCAAAATTCCTTCTTTCCCAGGTGCATCTAAGCTGCAAATATTATTCATTGAAATATTATACGAGTTATATATATATATACAGACTTCAATGCAGAAGTTACATTGTTGTAAATGAGATTTTCACTATATCAGTCAATTCTACTATTGCGATATATATATATATATATATATATATATATATATATATATAAATATATATATATATATATATATATATATATATATATATATATATATATATATATATATAGTTAAATTCCCAGATCAATTCTGTGGACAAGACAAATTGGTATAAGAATGACAATTGGAAAAAAATCTTAGTTTTTGCCGGCGCGTTTCGTCTTCCGACATTTTCAACAACTATAAAGACAAAAACATTTCTCTTTCATTCATTTATTTTTGTCTTGAAAAAGGCAGAAGGCGAAACGTATCGCCAGGTGACTAAGCCACCTGTAGGAGTAAGGTTTGAATCCGGCGGCTTACAGGACAGCAGCCATGTACCGATGGTCGACCCTATCAAATGCCTTGACTTGATCAAAACTGATCTTTTAATTTTGATCTCTTGATTTTTTACACCCTCTAGGATCGTGCGGATCAGATGCAGGTTACTCTGAATTGTTCGGCCCTTCACAGCACATGTCTGCTCGAGTCCCAACAGAATCTCGTGAACTGACTCCAAATACTCCATCAGGATCTTGGAGAAAATCTTTAACTCTGTGTTTAGCAGACTTATGGACCTGTAATCATCTAATTCCATCCCTCCATCCTTGCCTTTTTAAATGGAGTGATCACACCTATAGAGATTCGGTTGTGGATGGACCCCTGCCGGAACCAGTTGTTGATAGTTAAAATCGGTACAAAGATGTGTGACTGCCTCAATATAATTCATGAAGAAGACCATCAAGTTCCTGAGATTTTCCACTGCGGACCCTTCTTCAGTGTTAAGTAAATTTGACTTTCGTCATCTCAACCTCACAGTTAACCGCTTCATTCGGCAAGAACCGAAGAAAGTCAGCCAAAGGACTGGGAAATTCTTCGTCACAGAAACCAGACTTCTTGGTAAAACGGCTCTCGAAATGCTGCTGAAATGCCTCGCATAATTCATCAGTCGACTTCAGAGTACGCCCTTCTGGTCTATTGATCTCACGAATGTGTCGATGGGAACCTTGATGGATCTCTCCCTTGCGCCATCCTGTGGCCATGTTCACGGTTTCGTTAGACAACTTGTTTAACTTATGCCTAATTACCTGACCCTAGTAGTACTCGATAGACGCGCGCTCCACAGCCTGCCTAGTTAAACCTATCTCTAGGGAATTACGCTACCAGCCTCAGCCCGGGACACACTATCCTTGAGAGACTTCACATTTTTAGCTATCCGGGTAGACAGTCACTTAAGCGCCCACGCCCACATATTGCTCCCAGGGTGATCGATCAGGAATCTATCGACGTGACCAAATTCGCCAATCAGATCACCAAGGCTACGTTTGCCTGACCTCGCGCTAACTCCTTATTCCCTCTAATAAAAGACATGGAACAGAGTAATCGAAAATTAGGCTTTATTCCACACTAGAGAACAGTTAGTACAAACAAAACTATTTATATGAAGACAGAGTCCATTTTGACGATAGGCAGGGTGGGAGAGAAGAAATGTTCACCGCACCCTCTGTCTATGTTTGCGTTCAGGATGGCACTCCAGTCCCCTACTAAGACTAAGCGCAACGAATCCACCAGAACGGCCCTGACAGAAAAATGAGGCACGCCCCGTCTAGTCGTTGGGCGCATAAATTCAGTGACCTACGTCTATTGCTCTCGGCAATATCTTCCATGATAAACATCCCTCCCACCCCGTATCGAAATGAACAAGGTCCACTCTCGCATCCAGGATACGTTTAACCAGCAAGGAAACACCTCTGGTCACCTGTATCGCTCCCCTAGTGCTGTGGTGCAAGTGAACAGAAAGCTTTTGCGCTATCTCGGTCGCTTCATCAGAGTTAGATACTGTCACCCCTATTTTACGTTTTGGCGTAGGAGGCTCTACTTCGCCTGGTAAGGGACAGGGTGTGCATTGCGGCCTTACGTGGAATCGATGTCCCTTGAGCTAGGGTTTTCGCGCACACCGATGCTGTATCCATTTTCGTCTCGTGCTGCAGCGACATTGAAATGATACAGTAAGCGCTTAAATGGTAAAAAAAAGGTCACGGGGGTCAAGATTAGGTGCCCGGAAGGTGTTGCTCCTTTCAGGCCCTTTGGTTGTACTGACGAACCTATCCGAATTTCTGGACTGTGGTTTGGGCCCAGACTCCAGCTGGAGAAGAACTGGTCGGCTGTACAGGCAAAGGTCGGAGCGACGACCCAGACTTGTCTCCAAAAATGGTTGCTTGTGAAGGGTTGAGCTGAGATGTATGTCTTTGCGCTCATCCTTTACCTGTTGTCTGTACTCCCTCTCTCCAAAAACCGTAGGAATGCGATTGAGCCCTTGTGGTGTGGTCGCAAGTATAAAGTCGCCAGCGTCTTTGTCATAGGTGGCTGGGAATATCACACTTGGTCGACACACCTCGATGCTGGTTTTCCTATGCTCCGTGTTGACAGCGGACACGATCTTGGAGGCGAGTGTTAGGGACGCCAACATTAGCCTTACCATTACTCCTCCGGTTTCTAGGGATGAGCGGTGGAATCAGTAGAGTTTCCTCAGAGAATGTCGAGCGGCCTTAAGGGTCATTCCTCGGTCCAGTGACGTTTCATGGCCTTGATGTGTCATGTATCGGGAATTAGTGGAGGAGGTCGCGAAGGATCCACTCTGTGGGCAGCTTGGCTTGTCGGCGACATAGTTACCCTCCTTCTGCTCTTGTGCACCAGCGGCAAATTACTTCAGCAACACCTTCTACCATTGTCCTCTGGGACTATTTTTCCCCAAAATCTCGTGCTCATCGATCTCGTATACGCTTGCGATAATATGTCGCCCACGTATTTTGGGGTGAAACGAATGATGTTTCTAACGCTGCTAGCCGTGGCAAGAATAGTGATTTGGACGACGCGAATGGAGGGAAACTTGCGATTCGAACACTATTCTCATCAGGTTATGGTCAGATTCTTTCGGCATCAGTTGAATATGAAGAGCAGAACTGATAGAAAGCGATTGTTATCGACAGATTTCAGTGAAAGGTGGATGAAAGTAGCGAGCTTGGTTCGCGTGAACGCGGCTAACCTTGATTTTCTTTTTTTTTATGTCCCTTTGGTTATAACGAGGTGGTTTCCAGTTGAACCCTCCCTCATTGTTTACCTAGTTTAATGCGAGTAAGTGTCGTTCCCGGTCTCTTCCCGGCATTTCCTTTTTTGTTATGATCCAAGTCCAGATTCCCAATCCCTTATCAGTATTTTCGCTTCTTATTCATCTCAGTCTTTGATTTTCTCCCGCCAATATTTATTTTATCCTTCCCACCCCGTTACTGACAGAGCGTCTTCCTTCTGTCTAAAGACAGAATGCAGCGGGCACTCTTATTTTTTGTGTGTGGTGAACGGGTCTTACTAAAATCTGTTATTTTTAATTTGAATGTTTTCTTATATTTTAGTTTGTTTGTGGCGTTTATTCCCAACCATTCATTTCATACCATCATTATATACTTTAAATAAATATGTGTATAAGGGCATTTGTACATAAAGACATTTTTATGTTATGGTGTGTCTGTGTAGGTTCCCTCTGTACATGAGGTAATGTAATATATGTAGTAGTGAATAGTGAAAGATGACTTCTTTTGTTGAGTTAATTGTAATAAATGGATGGGTCGTGAGTCTGATTATTTAGTTAATGTTGACCCGCCTTACGCCACTTTCCCCTTTTTGGCCTTGTGACATAATTATCTTATTTTAAAATAATAAATAAAAGAAATAAGGCGAGTGGGAAAAGTATGTTCTGTTTGCGATCAAATATTATTTTCAAAGAATATAAACTTCCTTATTGAGCTACACTGATTGATTTGATGAAAGATTTCCAAGTATTCATATTTAACCATAAAAAATCTCATGAAAAAGTACTTCTACCACTGAAAGAAACAAGAAAATCAGAATGAAGAATCTCATAAGATCTCAAGAGTTACATCAGAGAAGAAGAATTGCTGGAAAACAAAAGCAGGGTACCACACAATCCAAATTATTGGTCGCTATCTGTCCCTCAGAACATTCTTCAGAGGAAGGAAAGAGCTTATAAAGGAAATCGCTAAAGAAGTAACAAGTTTATGGCAAAACAAATTAAATTTCCAAAATTTATCAACTCAAGTCATGCAACCAAAACTGGATCAAGTGTTGAACACCTGCGGTGAATGTGTGAAAAGAGGAAATTATGAGGCAGTGAATTAAGTTTTTGACATCACAAAAGAAAATGTTGAATGGCTGTGTAGTGAGGACAGAGAGTTATATCATCATCAGATCGAAAGCAAAAGACGTGTTGGATATACAACTGGAAAGACTGCGAGTTCCAAAACTATTCATCCATCCAAAAGAAGAAAAGTGGTCTTGGATTGAACTCCAAGAACAACCTCTGAATGAGAGACTGAATCAGAGAGTGAATATTAAGAGACTGGATGTTCTGAAGTATTATGAAGAAAAATGAAGAAGTATAGCAAAATCAAAACTGCAACCAAATTAGTAACATCTTCAAACTTATCAACCAGCAAAGCAGCAAATGTTTGTCAACAGTTATCTCAAGTAAGGATTGACGTTGACACACCTTTTCAGTCTAGTATTTACAGATTCACTATTAGACTAAAAGTTATTAGAAGAAAATACTGCACTTAGAAAATTGGTTATTACATTTTAATGGTAAACGAATTGTAGGCCAAGAATATCAAGTTCTTGTTTTGAAGAATGAAAGAAGAGAACTTAAATTAGAAGCCTTACATCTATCAAATGAAAAATCGGATACTATTTTTCAAGGAATAAAAAACTATTCTGGATGAATATAATTTATGAAAGTGCATAATGGTGATTGTAGCGGATGTTACGAATGTCGACACTGGTAGCAGGAATGAGATCGTCATTCAGTTACAAAGACTATTTGCTCAAAAGAAACCGGAAGAACTACAATTCAGAGACTGTCAGTATAATATTCTTGGCCGAGTGCTTCGCGGAGTAATGGATGCCGATTTTAAAGGAAACAACACATCGCCCAGTACCGAATATCCGTTTATTCGTAACTTGTAAATAACTACGAACAGCTCAACAAGAATTTCAAGAATGGTAAAGAAGAGATACCTAAAACAGCTGGATGGCGTAATGATATGGAATTTCTATTTCATCTAACTCGTTTTCAGTTTTTTCGATGGAACTGGAAGATTTCCTAAAGTAAAATTTCAAACAAATACTTAAATACTTTGCAACATGGACTTTTAGAGCAATACCAGCTTTTTTGGTATTTATTCCTCCTACCAGAGGAAAGAAACTCGCTACTCAAAATTCTCAGCTTAATATCACAAAGGCGTTGCGGATCATTGGTTTACTGACCAAATCCACAATGCGATTTTTTAGCATTGAACAATTTTGAATCCAGAACCATCGAGAATAGATATTCCTCAAAGAAATTAGTTGTGCAGAACGGCAATCAAGGACCTTCAAGATCTTTATGAGGTCTGTAAAATGAAGAAAAATGTTCAACTTACATTTATTTTGTTTAACAAAACACAATAATTGTATATTATGTTAGATATTATTTTTCTTTAGATAACTATTCTTACTTGTAGATGTAAGTTTATAATTATATACAGGAATCTGTAATTTTTGTTTATTTCTAGCTATAAATTTCATATAACTATTCTTACTTGTAGATGTAAGTATCTAATTGTATATGCAATTTTGCAATTTCTGTTTATTTGTAAGGTTGTGTGTTATGCTATAGCTATAAACTATTAAATGCGTTAGAAATACATAAGGTGCCATTCAATTGCATCATTAAAAATTGGAAAATAAAGGAGAAATATTTTGACTTTTTATCCGTATTACGTACGTTGTAAAACTTTTTATTTTGGGGTGACCTTTCGTTGTTATTTTGACTATGAAACCCGGGTTCGAATCTAACCATGGTTGATTTGTCATAAAAGTGCCTGAAAAACCATATCTTGGGCTGACCTACGCATTGTGAATGAAAATGAGTAGACGGAGCCCTTGGTAACTGTGCTAGCAACAAATCACAATTCATCGTAGCCGATAGCTTCAGCGTGTTGGCGCTGTTCAAATTGTTGATTCACGCTAGATAACACACTCATTCCAGAAACTGTAACTACGGTCTGCTCAGCATAGCCGCAGTATAAATCACAAATGGGCTTTGTGGGTGCTGAGCAAGCGTTTGCAATAGGGATTGGCTAGACACCCTAATAGACGGGTATCCACGAATACGAGTGGCCAGCTATATAAGTCAGTCAGTTATGTGCCATGTGTGATACACGCTTAGGCGATCATGTATCTTTCGATACATGAATGACCAGGCATTAGGTTGCCATTTCTTTCTGCGGTAGACCAATTGCTATAGAAATTGGTCTGTTCTGCTATTTACCCATAGATAGGGGGAGAAGAAGATTATTCATACCTTTCCCAAGTGTATTAGCACGTAAGTGACTGTAATGGATTCGACTAGAATTCGAACTCGGCTTTCCGAGCCGCTATCCATTACTCCACCATTTAAAATTTATATTTATCTATCTTTTTACGAAATCGATCATTGAATTTCTTAATTTGGTACAGGCACTTTGCATTTATTTACAAATTTCAAGTTTGAAACCCTGCTGACGGCATTGATATCTGCGTACAACTGATGTTGACCTTTTTTTCCCAATTCACAATAGAATACAGCTGTCAATGCTGTAAGCACAATAACCCTTTCAGAAATCAAGCATTGACTTCCTTCTGCCTTTTCACTATGAACAAGACTCCCGTTCTAAAATAAAATCGATATTTTTCGATTCTGAAAATATTCTGGGTAAGGAAACTCTAATGAATTCTAATTTACAAAAAAAGTGAACATTTTTCTCTTTTCTTTTTTTTTTTATGTGTGAACAAGTTAATTTAAACAGTGCCAGTTTTTCAGTGAAATTACTCATTCTAAATTGCACCAATGCGGAAATAAACTCATCTGCGGCTAAGTGGCAAACGCATACTTCCTTTTTCTATCATAATAATTGCCGAACTGAAGCCGCCTTTATGTACAAAGTACGCTATTTTTCCCTTGTGATATGAAGGAAGGATTTTCATCTTCTTTTTAGCGTGTATTCGATGAGCTTATTTGCAATAAACCGATATCATTCAATTGGGAAAAGCGAGCGAAAGATATTAAGACCGTGACGCCGTCCTGACGCCGTATTTCATGTGTACAATAAGGCCGCCACCAATAAAAATATGTCAACATTAAAAAAAAATGTTGGCGTATTAGTAGAAAGCAGACCTTGCATAATTATGCTATTCCATCAAAGCAACACTGTGGACATTTTCACTTGATCAGATAACGTTTATGAAATTGATTGCCCTCGAGATTAAATCTAATTGCTTCTTCAATTTTGCCTTTCTGATAAGCCTCCGTCTGACTACACGCCGCAAAATGCTGATCTGTTTGCTAAGTTCACAAATAAAGCAGAGTATAGAAAGAAATAGGCGACCTTTTATTTTGAAAGAAGCAGATACAGCAGGAGTAAAAGACAACTCTATCCAATAAATTCCAACAAGAAGATGATTTTATTAAAATTGCAGTCTTTTAAGATTAGTCGTTTGTCGATAAATATTCGCTTAATTCCACTCAACACGTAAGATCAGAAGTTATAAATTCCCAGACATTCTTTAACTCATTTTTGGTATATGGAAACAGACAGACACTAAGCGTCCCAGCAAAAATCACTTTTAAGTGAATCGTCTTACTGTAAAACAACTTTATTTTTATTTATAAATATGGAAAAGAGCCCACGTTCTGCTGTTTTTGAACATCGTTTGCAAAATAAAATAGTAATAACCATCAAAGTTTAGCACCTAACATAGGGAGAAATTTGACGAGCACTCTTACAAGAACAAATCACTTGTGAAATGAGATCGATTTGCATAGGGTGCTTAAATTAAGTTGATCTTTTCTGAAGTTCTGAAGTTGTTTCCATTTTAAATTGATCTATTCAAACCGTCCAAGCATATCCACCGAATTCCCGAAACGTGGTGTTATTACATTAATTCACTACTGTTCTGTATTTTCTCTGAATTTTGTGTAATATAAATTGATTAATATAGTTTCCTATTTGAATTTCTGAAACAATATGTGATTACTGTAAAATAGTAATATATTCAGGTCCTCTAAGTTTTCTATCTGAATTTTTTTAGCGATATGATTTTACTGCTATATATTTGTTCGGAAAATTTACGTATTCTTTCCGAATTTCTGAGACGAAGTGCTGTTAATACTGTAAACTTATTTGTACGAATACTCTAAGACATCTGTTCGAAATTCTGAGACAAGTTTTTGTTACTGCTAAAGATTGATTTGTTCGGATCATCTGCATATTCTCTCCGAATTTCTGAGATGAGATTTTGTTATGGCCATATATTCATTCGTTCTGACTCTTGAAGACTTCTGTTCGAATTTCTGAGACGAGCTTTTGTTACTGCTATATATTGATTTATTCGGAGTATCTCATATTCACCCCGAATTACAGACGAGATTCTCTAAGCTTTCTCTTCCTTTTTTGGAAGATATTTTCCGCTATATATTCATTAATTCAAACCGAATTCTTTATCCATTTTTCGCAACGTTTCACCGACCAGCTGCTGGTATATGTTATTCTTATATCTTTATATTTTTTAATTCAAAATTTCGTAACCATCAGGCTGCTATTTATTTATACATTGCTTGATACAGGATTTGAATTCACGAACTTTATCACTTATAAACACGAGGTTAGTTAAGTAATATTTCTTTTTGTTTGATTAGGACAAAAATCGGTTGATTAGAAAAAAAATCTTCATTCGAATTTACATTGCTCCGGGTAGTGGTACATAATCATGTTAGACATTTTCTGCTTTGCTTGAACCGAGGATATATATTTGCTGGGCTTGACTCGGGAGATATTTTTATTTAGATATAAGTGTAATTTTGTTAGTAATTTTCCTATGTAGATATTTGGGCGATTACGTCTCTTTCCGACAAATTCAGAATGTATAAACATAAAAATATCTATCTATCTATCTATCTATCTATCTATCTATCTATCTATCTATCTATCTATCTATCTATCTATCTATATAAATATATATGACAATTTATTCATATCCATATACCTATGTATGTATGTATCTAGCTATCTCATTCCATTCATATCTATCTATCTATCTATCTATCTCATTCTGTTTATATCTATCCATCTATCTATCTATCTACTATCTATCTCCCTCTCTCTCTCTCTCTCTCTATATATATATATATATATATATATATATATGACAATCTATTTATATCCATATGCCTATGTATTAGGTTGGTGCAAAATAATGATGTAATAATGTCATTTTTTGACGTTAGAAATACGTCAAAAAACGACATTATTACGTCATTATTTTGCACCAACCTAATATGTATGTATTTAGCTATCTCATTCAATTCATATCTATCTATCTATCTCTATATATATATTTATATATAAATATATATAAGACAATCTATTCATATCCATATACCTATGTATGTATGTATCTAGCTATCTCATTCCATTCATATCTATCTATCTATCTATCTATCTATCTATCTATCTATATATTCTCCATATATATTCTCTTTGTGACGTGTCCATTCAGGACATTGGCGATCAAGGCCCTCCACAATTTCCTGTCCCTTTTAGCACTTAATAAATTTTGTATTTTTGTCATCTCTCTCATTCTCTAATATCAGTAGCCAGTCTTTGAATTTTATGCTCACGTTACTAATGAGCTTGTCTGTTGCCACAGTTACATACTATTTTTACATTAGCTGACATGTATTTTGTTCGATACTTCCGGAAATGAGAATATATTTTTGCACCATCTGACTCACATATATATTTCGATACTGCCTGATATATGTAGATATGTATTTCAGCTAGTATATGTACTGGCTAAACAGACTAAGTATTTCTGCACTGCCTGACTCGTCAAGATACATACATATATATATATATATATATATATATATATATATATATATATATATATATATATATATATATATATAAAGACATTTTTATGTTTATACATTCTTTTTTTATAGATACAAATATTTAAGTAAATGCTCTGCTAATAATAAAAACGGTATTATACATTTACCGGCCTGAATGTCCGAGAAATTGTCATAGAAAATATGCGTCCTCCGACAGGAATCGAACCTGTATCCTATACGGAGGACGCATATATTAAAGAAACTTTACGGTAAATGGTGCTGTGTTGCCCTAAAGATTAGATTACATTTGCCATTCGTGTATATTTGTGGCTTGTCTTTCTTCCACGTGTATCGTGTATAGTAGTGAGTTAGCTGAGAAGTGTCTCGTTTAACAATCGCAGGACAATCGTATCGTGAGCGGGTAGATATGATTTTTACGTACGGCTGCGCGAATGGTAATGTACTCAAGGCTGAAGAGTTCTACCAGATTGCGTTTGCAGATCGAAGGAAGCTGAATCATCCGACGTTTGCTGCTGCTTATCGTCGAGTTGTGGAGGCAGGATCCGTGGCATCACAAAATATGGATTGAGAATGACCGACATTCGCACGTACACCTGACCACGAAGAACACATTCTACAGGCTGTCGGAGACGATCCAGGTATCAAGATTTAGACCTTGATATCAACAAGATTAAGTGACTAGACCAAGATGATACATACAATTACTTAGGAATTAATGAAGGAGACGGAATACAACATTCAATTATAAAGAAAAATTTCCCAAAAAGAATATTTCGGAGACTGAGTTTGATACTAGAATGCGAACAATGGGGACAATAAAATGAAGGCTATGAAAACATAAGTTATACTCTTAATAACATACAGCTTCAATATTATTAAATGGACGTTGAATGACATTAAAAGATTAGACTCCAAGACGAGAAAAATGCTTACATAAATGAGGATGCATCATCCGAAATCAGATGTTGATAGGCTGGACACAGAAAGACCTTTAGAAAGCCGAAGTCTTATCCAACTTGAACTAACTCTATAAACTAAACAGTCAGATTTGAAGCATAGCGCAAAAAAAGCAATGGCCATCTCCTACAAATAGTAAATTAACTCCATCAACAAAGAAACTGCAGTCTTCAAGAAACAGCAAATATACCTTAAACTCTACCAACAAAAAAATGAAACGAATACCATCTACGCCAAACAAGTAAAACCGAAAGCAAAATAACTTGGCCAAATGAAATCGCAAAAAAACAAAAACTAGGAGGACAAGGCATTGCACAAAAAAGAATGAAAGCGGCAGATCTGGACAAACAGAAAACGAATCAGTAGCTGAGGAGCACCGGTCTGAAAACTGAGAGAGAAGGCCCAATTGTTGTAGCTCAGGACCAAAGCCATGCAACTAGATCCTATCACTGTCCCTGACACAAGGAGAGAACTAACCTGAAATTTAGAATCTGCGGAAAATATGATGAAACTGTCGACCATATTAGCTTGGGATGTCTGGAACTGGCAAGAAATGAATATAACCACAGACATAACTAGGTAGCGACATGCAGTGGAATATATGCAAGAAGCACAAAATCGAAACCACTGAGTGAGGGTATGAATACCGACCAGACACATACAAAATAATGATGTAACTATCCTCTGGGACATTCTAATTCAAACTGACATTGAAATAAAAGCCAACATACCTGATATTATCATAAAAGACAAAAAAATCAGAACGTCTATACTTATTGACTTAACAGTATCATCTGCGAGAAACACCGCCATGGAAATTATTGAGAAATTGTCCAACAACAAGGAAATCGAGTTTAACATGAGGTGGGGAAGAAAAACTGAGATTATAACAATAGTAATCAGGGCTCAGGGCCTCGTGAGAAAAGGAATGGACAGTTTTACTGACAGTTTCTCAGGTAACGTCAATATACATGTTGTCCAGAATATCGCTGTACTAGGAACATCTCTAATACTAAGAAAAGTGCTATCTATTAAATGGCACTTCTCCTATAGGCCTTAAGGACCATAGTTTAGACCCGGATCTACAGGATACAAAGTAGGACAATAACATTACACAAATAATAATAATAATAATAATAATAATAATAATAATAATAATAATAATAATAATAAAAGTTAATCGCCCAGAAAATGTGATCTTACACCACAAGAAGAAAATGTGCTTTCTTACTGACATGGCCGTCCCTGCTCATAGCAATGTATCTTTGAAGATTTTCAAAAAACGTATCAAAATACAAGGATCTTGAAGTGGAAATCTCAACAAAAGTGGCACATGAAAACATCAATAATTAATTGGAGCCCTCGAAAGAAATGTGCGTACAAGAGAAACCCAAGGAAATAGTAATAACAACATCAACAGCAGCACCATCATCAACAACAACAACAACAACAACAACAATAATAATAATAATAATAATAATAATAATAATAATAATAATAATGTGTATATTGGTATGATGAATCAAATCTTTGACCAGACGTTTGCGAACGAATTAAAAACCGGTCAAGTAGGTATGGGCATGAATATGATTTTGAATTCATATGTACAAAACAAACAAAGCGTGTAGTATATTTGAACATATCAAGTAATTTATGCTGTTTACGTAGTGAATCGTTTCTAATTTCAAGCCGTGCCTCCGAGACTCGTTTGATTCTTGTTCAATGCGTCTATTAATAGTGTTTTTGCATCGGTAGAATTTGGGATACGAGAAAGCAGTCTGCCTGACTCGGCAATGATAGATCCTTACTTGTCGGCACGTTCAAAAGATTTGATTGTCTTATATGAACAGTCAGAGTTCAATCGATGATGAACGATCGATCGGCTGACCGTCACAACCTCGTTCGCTTTCAGTGAATTTGGAGAGGCTTGAATATTCAATTTATTCTTGAATAAGCAAATGGTTCTGATCAGATTATTAGTTTTAAAATGTCGAGAGGAAAAGTGTTGGATAGGATGCTGCACTGTAAACGTCTAATGAAGAATATTCGGAAAAATTACATTGTTTAACTTTCGTTCTTTGATCTTGTCGGTTCCACAGAATGGAAATTTGTCTGCAAACAGAAGACGTTGATAACAGATAATGGCAAAAGTTAAATTGGTTGTTGTGGCTTTGATCATGGATTTTAGTAAAACACTGTGGGCACAAACAAAAGCGTCAAGTGGAGATTTGTGGTTCTTGTGAATCTTGATTGGTTTTTCTTGTTAGATTATATAACTTTATGAATGTCATTTGTAATTAAGAGGAAGATTACTACGAAAAATTATTAATTTCTAATTGGAAAATATGGTTTTAGGTTTGAAACTCTGGTCATCAGCGAAGAGGAAAATCCTGAAATTAGCTTAAATTTTACATTTAACCCATTCAGTGTTTTTGGAATTTTCCATTGCCAAACATGACTTCAGTGCAGTGACGTGCAGAGATTTGATGATATATTCGTGATGCCCAGGGGCCAACTTTTTAATTGTATGCCCCTAAGACTCAAGTAGGTTGGAGGGTATATGGGGTCTAGTATAGTGTGAGAAAGGAAGACAGTTTACATATGTAAAAACAGTTGAAATATGAAATAAACACTTTATTCAAATTAAATATAAACTAAAATTTTATTTTATTCTTTGATTAGATGCCATCTCGGTATGGATGCCCGTGACCATCGCGGCCTCTTCCCCCATTTCTGATTCAGCATTTTCAAAAACATGGGAATAGAGTTCGAGACCATTATTTTATTTTAAATATAAGGAAAGGTATGCGAAAAACTGATATTTGTTATTTAGTATGTGGTACCAAAAGCGGGTAATTATCAATTTAACGTAACTGAGAATATTTTAAATATCTTTCTGATAAAAAAATTCTTACATTTTTCAGATTTAAATTATCTGAATAATTGAGAACTTAATCTAAAAAGGAAGAGCATTTTTCTCTGGAACTTTTGTTATTTCAAGTTTGGGAGCAGTAGGTAAACAATTGTGACAATTTCACTTTGTTGCAGGGTTCCAAAATCCATTCGATATAGGCTATTTTCGAAAAAGAGTGCCATGTTAAACTTATCTGTTACTTACAAAATTCATTTCAACATGATTACTATAATTTTTTGTCTATCTTTCTGAGATGAAGTATTATGTCCACTATTTACATTATTCGGACGATTGTCCTAATCTTTGTCACCATATTTATTACAACTTTTTTGGCCGTTGTACGCTCCGGCCTTCTTCAGAGTGTTGGAATGTCGAACTGAACCCTTTATTTCACTTGCTGGGGTAGTCTGTTCTAGTTCCACGTACCATGTTTAATGGATGTCAGTTATCAGTTATCTCCTGTTAATTATCCCTCTGAAAGTTCTCCACTGCCTTAACCGGGTATTGAACTCACACTGTTTGGGTCCTGTCACTGGATCTAACTAACGCCTTTATCCACTGTGCCGTGTGTCCTTAAGAATATCTGTATACGAATTTCTGAGTATTATAAGCCTAATGTCTTCAGCAACCATTTTTTACCAGTGTGAGTTCAATACCCGGTTAAGGCAGTGGAGACCTTGGAGAGGAGAATTAGCAGGAGATAACTGATAACTGACATCCATTATTGTAATAAATATGACGACAAAGATGATGACAATAGCCCGAATAATGTAAATAATGATTTTGTTTTAGCAAAAAGTGTAAAAACAACAATCCTGAATCTAAAAAAATAATTAAACTGGCGCAAGTCCTGATTGAATTCAAAGATTATAACTTGACAAAGTTCAGACATTCACCAATTCTGTAATTCCGCGACTCTTTTCTTTGAGAGTAAATATCGCACGCACTTCCAGAGTATGACGATAAACTATATCCGGGCACAAGGTCTCTGATCGGGAAAAGTTTTGAGGAGCGTGGAACCACCTCTTAAATGTTTTTGTTCTCAGGTTGATCCTGACCCAGGGTGGTAGAATCTGTTAGGCTCCAAGTTATACGCAAATAGTGAGCCCTCAAACTGGGTCAAAACACGATGAAGGTTATAAAAATATATTTTTACAAGAAAAATTCCAGTACTAGATTTTAATAGTAAAAGAAAAAAAAAAACAAATTTCCAGCAATAGATTTTCATAATACAATATAATTTTAAACAACAGATTTTAATAGTCAAAAAAAAAAAAAAAAAAAATCAGCAATAAATTTTAATAGTTAAAAAATTACCAGCAATTGTTTAAAAATTGTTTTAAAGATGTATATATCTAGGGATATGATATCTATTAGGTTGGTGCAAAAATAATTTCGTTTTCTCACATAGTAACGTATGTGAGAAAACGACATTATTTTTGCACCAACCTAATAGTTCTTATATGGTACTATTCAGTTAGTCACACAATGTTTACTTTATCTACGTGTGTACTTAACTGGCCAGGGATTAACCTTACAATTACTAAATCACCGAATTCACGGACCAATACTTCCACTAGGCTATTTTCCTGTGGGATAATCTTGAATGTAAGAACTTACTGATGAGACTGCTGCTGCTTGTTATGAGTGACTGCATTAAAAGTTCAGTCATTGTTTATAATATGAAAGGTTACAATTTTCGTTTATAGAATGACGACTGCAAAACAGCGATTGCAATATAACCACGGCGAACCTTATGATTTTACACAATGAAGCTTATTACCGTCAGTTTTGGTTTATGGCTTACGATCTAATAAATTTTCTCATATCTTTGCTACAACCATTCATCCATGTATTGAATACTGTTGCCATATATGGTCTGGTGGCCCCAAAGATGTATATGCGATATGCAATTTGATCGGGTCCTGACTTGGGGACTGGACTTCAGTCACTTTCTCACAGACGTGATGTGGCTTCCCTCCTCCTTTTCTCTCGATATTTTCAGGCCATCTGCTCTGACGAGCTGTATTCACTGGTCCCCACGACTGCATGAATTTAAGCGTGCTAGTAGTCTGGTTTATTGGTTCCATCATTTTACTGTCGAAACAGTTGAATGTAACCTTCCCTTCTACTCCAACAGCTTCTTCTCTCGTACTTCCCGACAGTGAAACTCCCTTCCTCTTACTTGTTTCTCTGATAACTATAATCTTTAAATGTAATGTCAATCGACAGCTTTTGTTGCCTTGATCCCCGTTCTTTATTTTATCCTTTCCTACCACCCACCAAATACACGGTCTTTCCCCTTACATTCCCTGTAGCCCCTTTCGCGCTAGTGGGACTTCCGCCTTGCTTGGGGTGAAATGATTTAAAAATCTCTCAGTCAGAGATATATCTAAGATTTATGTTGAATTTTAGGCCTTATATCCTTCGGTTATGAACGGTTTCAACTCTCCAGAAAGATTTTCACAGATTGCATCTGTTGCTCCAAATGGAACTTTATGTGAATTAATATTGATTAGATACGCCAGCTGTGTTTGCATCCATTAACATTTATGCCTATTAAATAGAAGGTAAATGTTTTTATTGATATTTGTGGCGCTTAATAAGGAATCGCGTAAAACGGAGAAAAAGTCGTAGGAAGATAGTTTTACGACAATGTTCAAAGTTCCCAAGGAAAGAGTTTCTTCTGAAAATCGGTAAGCAATATCACTGCTTTTAACTTGACACAAACCCCTAGCAGTATCTCAGTCCCAAATATTGTTTATAAGATTAGTCAATATGTACGAGGATTTTCTTCATTTGATACCTATTTCTTCCCACTCTCTGTTCTATCTCTCTTTCTCTCTTTTCAGTCTGTTCGTCTCTCTCTCTCTCTCTCTCTCTCTCTCTCTATCTATCTATCTATCTATCTATCTTTTTTATGGTGTCATCATTTTTCTTGGTTAAAATCCACCACTAAATCTCAGTCCAGAGAAGGTAGTATTTTTTTCTCTTTGTTTAGCTCTTGGGTTTCAATACTTCACATAAATAAATAAATAAATAAATATACAATAAAGATAGAATATTACTTCTCTCATCTTCTCTCCAAAGAAAATAGCGATAAGCTTATCTATAAATCGAATAATGCCTTTTTGAGGATGGATTGCTATTTTACAATTTCTGAAAGTCTTCACACGAGTGTCATACCATAAATAGTAAACAGCAAAAAAACATAATCACCGTGCCCGGTTCAAATTTCACTTGAGTAATTTGACAACAATTTCAATTGAATAGATCATGGTAAATGGTGCCTATACATAGGAGAGTTAAACCTTTTAGCTGATATTGTCTCGGCAGGTCAATAACTTCGAACCGAACATATGCATTCAATAATTTATAAACCTTTGTAACATTCTCATCATAAGACATGTTTGCCTTTATCTGGCGATGGTACAAACCGCAAGTGAGAAGTAATTGATGCCTTCCTCCTCTGCAAAAACAAACCAATAGGAAAAAGAAAAAAAAATGTTGTTAAGTGGATATAATCAGCCAGAATTGGAATTAAGTTTTTTGGGGGCTTTTATCTTATCACACTCTTACTTCCATACTTTCAAACGAAAGTCTTTGGGGAAGATATAAATCAGGATTCCCCAAAATGATCGATACCGACCCGTGGTGGTCGATGATATTATCCAGAGGGTCGATAAATGCCTGGGCTGTTAAAGGGGGTCGATAAGCAACACAACAATTTCCTACCAAGTATCAAAGTTCTTACTACTGCTCATCAAACACTTCCTTTCCATTAATGATATCAACCTAAAAACGTAGATATATATTTCTAATATATTTATTACTACCAATAATATTTATGAAATGTTTATTATTATTATTACTATTATTATTATTTTTATTATTATTATTGTTATTATTATTATTATTATTATTATTATTATTAATATTGTTGTTGTTGTTGTTGTTGTTACTATTTTCCTGGGTTTCTGCTGTGCACACATTATCTTCCGGGTTCAAACCAGAGACTTAAAGTCAGAAATGGCTTCATGACATTTTCCACTGATGACAACAACTAAGATCCCAGACATTTTACATAGATAAAGTCTTCGTAATGTGTGAGCTGTACTTGTGTGTACAAATTTTTGTATTTCTTTAAGGCATGGGCTGCCAGGAATCCCTTCAATGTGTCTATCGGAACCTTTTCTAATCAATCCGAGGGCTCCAATTAATTATTGATGTTTTCATACGCCACATTTGTTGAGATTTCCACAATAAGATCCTTGTATTTTGATACTTTTTTTTTTAAATCTTCAAAGATACATTGCTATCTGCAGGGATGACCATGTCAGTAAGAAAGCACATTTTCTTCTTGTGGTTTTCGATTACATTGTCTGGGCTATTACCTATTATTATTATTATTATTATTATTATTACTATTATTATTACTATTATTTGTCTATGTCAGGTTTCCTTCTTTGTATCCTTTAGAACCGGGTTCAACCTATGGTCCTTAAGCCCTGTAGGAGAATTGTCATATAATTGATAGCACTTTTTTTTAGTATATGGGATTTTCCTAGTAGGGTGATCTTCTGGGTAATTTGTGTATTGATTTTACATGGGAATCTGTTAGTAAAAACTATATATTCCTTTTCTCGCGAGTCCAAGAGTTCCGATTACTTTTGTAACAATCTCAGTCTTCATTCCCCACGTCCTGTTACTGTCGATATCCATGTTCTTGTATTTGAACAAATTGACGATAATTTTCATGTAGTTGTTTCCCTCTGATATCAATAAGAATATACTTCCCGAATTTCTCATTTTTATGATAATATCCGATCTGTTGGCTTTTATTTCAATGTCAGTTTGAATTGACATGTCCCAGATGATAGTTACATCGTTATTTTGCATAACTGTGTCTGGTTGGTGCTCATACCATCTCTCAGTGGTTTTGATTTTGTGTTTCTGGCATATCTTCCACGGCACATATGTCACTACCTAGTTATGTCTCTGGGTATATTCATTTTTTTGCTAGTTTTTTTCGATCTTTGATTATGTAACAGTGATATGATCTGGTTGCGAGACTTTATTCCTGATCAGCAATAATTAGGCCTTCTGTCTCAGTTTTCATCCCGGTGCATCTATTATTATTATTATTATTATTATTATTATTATTATTATTATTATTATTATATTTTGATTTCTGCTATAGTCACACTACCTACCAACTCTGCGGGAAGACCTAAGGCAGGTAATGGTGTGTTGTTATGGCTACATTTCATGATTTGTTTTTCTCACTCCCACAACATCACTAGCGTTACATGGATAAAGTTCTTAATATATGACCTGTAATTATCAAGACATTTTTTGTATTTCTCTTAATCTGGAATTTCTAGGTACTTTTTCAATGTGTTTTTGTGTTCCTTTTTTATCATTCCAAGCGCACCTACTATGGCTGATATTATTATTTTCTAAAATCTTTTCTCAATGCTTATCTCATAACATACTTCTAAAACCTAATTATGACACCACTATATCATCATTATTATATTTTGATTTCTGCTAAGGTCACACTACCTACCAAGTCTGTGGGAAGACCTAAGGCAGGTAGTGGTGTATTTTTATATTCTTCTTATTGTGTGGGTTGTACTTATCAAACACAATTTCTTTGTATTTTCTATCACTCTGGGATTTCCAGTGATTTTTTCATTGTGTTGTTGTGTTCCTGTTTTTATCATTCCAATTTGATAATAGCATCTTTTACATTACGTTTTCCAATGAAGAAACATTGACTCTATTTCTTTGATTGATTTGTTTTTTACGGCTTATCGACATTTTGCAGGTTAGATTGCAACAATTGTTGACGTTAATAATGATATACTGATACAAGTCTTATTAATTAACCAATAGCTAGTGGGGAGAAGAGGTGGCTTCATATATTTCCCAACGGTATTTGCCCGTAAGTGAATATAACGAACATGACTAGAATTAGAACCCGGCTCTCCGACCGCCAATTCCGAGCCATTATCCATTACACCAACCGTAGATCTAAACTTACAGCACCTGGTATTTCAAAGCGATTCCCATCAAGGTACTGATCTGGATCGACATTGCTTAACTTTGCTGATCATATGAAAATTGTTGTTTCAGCGTGGGATGGCCGAAAGCTTGACCGTATTGCAGACATTTTTATATCTAAGTATCATATTTTATCAGGCTTTCTAACTGAGGGAAATACAATCTCAAGCCTCTTAAAGAGCCATTAACTGTTCCTTTAATTTTTTAGAAAATGATAAAGGAGTTAACTGGAATGAACATTATTAATGTGAAGAATATTTCATTAATATGGATGAAATATCCTTAACTTTTACGATGTGCAAACAGAATTCTGTTTTTCATTTTGTACAATTTACACATTAATAGTCTGAACACTGAGACTCGAAAAAACAATATGTTGAAATAATGAGATGTAATTACACAATACGTGATTTAACAAATCTGTTGAGCGCAAACTAAATAATATTACTCTAATGGTAAAATAATTCTAATGACAATATAAAATATATACTTCCTGTTTTTAAACTAATTTAAGAAGTCGTTTATCTATTGTTTTTGTAATGTATAATTCTTAATATGAAGCAGTCACACCATCCAGAACAGCATTTCAAAGAACATTTTTACTGGTAAATTGCTGTCCAACAATATTAATCTTTCTCTTCAGAATGTAAACTATTTTATTTCTTCATATGAAACAGACTACACAGCATCTTTCTAAGCTTTATATTTTCTGGTAAATTACCGCCCATCTATGTAAACTGTCCTCTTAAGAACGCGCCACACTTCAGTCGTATTAAATCCGGCCACTGCATTAAACAAGAATCCTTAAAACTTATTTTATTACATTTGTTTTCTTCACTGAATATGGTGGCGTAATGTTGTGCATAAAGCTTTTCGACAACTTTTCATTGTCACAACGACTTAAAATTTCGCCTTCCTGGTTAAGACGATAAACTACATCCACGTCCTGGGCAAGATTATAAAATAAATCCGCGTCCTGGTTAAGAGGATAAACTACATCCGCGTACTGGTTAAGACGATAAACTGCATCCGTGTCTTGGTTAAGAGGATAAACTACATCCGCGTCCTGGTTAAGACGATAAACTACATCCGCGTCTTGGGTAAGACGATAAACTACGTCCAACAGCGAGGACACTGATCAAGAGGTTTTGAGGAATGTGGATTCAACTCTTAATTGGTGGTGTTTCCAGGTCTACCCTGACCCGAGGTGGTAGCATCTGTTAGAGTCCCAGCTATGCGGTCAAATACTATAAAAATGTAAAAATAGATTTTAATACCATCAATAAATTTTTTGAAGAAATATCATTACCAGCAATACATTTTTGGAAAAAGATATTTTATCAGCGATAAAAATGTTGAGGTTGATATGACGTAAAATAAAACAAACCAAACTTCGTAGTTTGAAACTGTCTTGTCTGTTCAAACAGAAGTTAGAATGGTGACATATAGATTCACCCGTATCCGACCTGCATTTAGGAGCTTTAAAGAATTACCATTTTTGGCAATTTTCAACGTTATTAAACTTTACCCTACATCTGTTAATTGAGCTTTGTGAGTGATTTTAAAACTTGAAATTCCTAACATGACTATTACTATGACTATTTAAATTTCAGGACATTGCATACAAATGACTGTTGTTTTGAATATATCTGCGCAAAACGAGTTGTTTATCATTCTAACTGCGCAGATAGATGCTTTCATCATGTAGAAAATAAACCTTGAGCTTCTAATAATATTTATTTTATATACTGATAAAACATGAAGTGGCTTATAATAAGAAATCTAGTTTTTCTCTACGCGTTTGTGTGTGTGTTATTCAGTAAAGAGTGAATGGCCAGTTGGGAATGCCAGTGAGAGGCGTGTTGTAATCGTTAGTATTTTAAGTTAGGTAAACTGGCATTTTCGCCGACGGCAAGATCAGAAGCAGTGATTTTCATCTTTAAATTGGATCGAAGATTGTCGAATCTTGATACACTTTTCTGATCGTGGGTCGACGGTGACACTTGAGCCAATTTAAATAAAATTGAAAATGAAATTGCTTTGAAACTCGTAGGCAATTCAAGATGACGGACTAAAGGAAAACAAAAGTAACGTCGCGGGTGGCAGAAAACGAAAGAAAACAGTAATTCTTGCGAGAGGTTGAAAGCCCTATAAACATATCTCTTTCTTTTTTTTTGTAATCATTTCACCCCAAGCAAGACAGTAAAGCCAATAAGACACAAGAGTTTACTGTGTGTGAGAGAATATGAGAAGAAAAAAAAACACTTTTAAGGAGAGAGAACAATAAAAGAAGAAGAATTAAGAAGACAGAAGATAACGATTAACATTGATAAATGCAATGTCAATCGTTATCAAAGTTGACTGTGAAAAGCCGAAAGTGAGTTCCACAAGCGAGAAGTGCGATAGAAGAAAGGTTAGCATAGAACCTACAGTTACATCTAGTTATTTCAACTTTAAAATGATGAGATCTTGCCGCCAATCTAGTGCTGCGTTTAAATTAGTAAAGTCTAGGTACCATAAACGAGAGTAGTGTATATTTTGAAAATACAAAAACGTGGCACAAGGCCAAAAGGAGGTATAGGAGAAGGCTTGTCTATTCTTATCTTAAACTTTGCCACCCATAATTACTGACCTAAACGTACAACAATATTCCTTACACCAAAAAACACATTTTTACTTACCATTCTTACTACAGCCACCATAATACAACAAAATCTTTATGAAGTCCTAACTAGTTTCAGTATGTGTTTTGCGGGTGGGGGGAATAAAAATCAATTTTTCCATAGACGAAAGTTTATCAGAATAATTACCATGAAATTGTTGCATAGAAAAGGTACTGGGAACATATATTACAGATGTGGGAAATTGACTGAAGCCAGATCAGGACCGATGTCATTGCAGATTCTGCTTAGTATTTTATCAAAAAATCTTTAAATATATAGCGGGAACACCAGACCGAATGTGGGCAGCAATGTCTATAGTAAGGACGTATTACCATTTTTTTGTTACTTTTTGATTCACAGCTCGGTCTGGATTCAACCATTGTTTATCTGTCAATTAGTTGTAAAAAATATTTCAGTCACAATTATTTTCACCAATGTCCTTGTCGAGTTGACAACTAAAGGGTCGTTATTTCCCCAAGGCGTTACCTGCAGGGGTTCAAGTAAACTGGCCTTCGGTTTTACGCGAAGAAATGAACAGTGCCAAGTTAACCAGCATTTTACGGGTACTGGCATTTCACACAGCCCTCGAGGCGACACAGCAATGAAGTATTAATTAAAAAGAATGAACTGATGCGAGTTATCTCCCCTAGGTTTTATATCGCAAAGTTAATAGTATGCTCTCATAGATGAAATAAAGTGTTCCATTCGAAATTCAAATAACGTTATTAATATACTTGAAGAAGAATCTAGTGTGCATCGGTTCAAACGTTTTGACGTTAGTATTATACCGGAATAGGTTTTACATTCAGTTTCAGACCCAAACTGTCAAGTAAGCCAGGCACATGATTTTCATGAGATTACTCCCGGCCGCCGAATGGAGAAGCGCCTCACATCGACCTTTGTAAGCACGGGAGAGGTTTCTAATAATTACGGTTATATAAACAACTGCTCAAGAGAGGAATGGCGAAGTCCCTTCAAGGACGGTGATCGGCTGCAGATTCTACGAGACCGCACTTCAGAAACTGGTTAAATAACACTGACGGAGAACTGGAATGCAATAAAATGTAAAATTAAATACGAACGATTCAAGTCTCATTTTATACACTGGTCCGTTTGTGATTTCCATAAGCGGTTCATACATTTCATTACATGACAATACCACCAAGAGAAGTTTATAATAATGACAGTTCTTCATCTCTGAGACGTACATACATCATAAATAACTACCGTATGGTACCTGGTCAAGGAATATCTAAAAAACAAGATATCACACTGCGAATTGACACATTGCTTTTGTTTCGAACACGTACAGATATCACTGAAAACAAAACAAAAAAAAAAGAAAATACCCTCTCCCCAGTAGTCTTAAACCCTCAAGGTCATATGCGGCACAACATCTAAAAGTAGTAGAGTGTCTAGTGTAATGTAGTGTGACGGGGCCCATTTTTTTCAGGCTGATTTTGAATTACGAGTTTTCCTTCTTCTAGATTGGTTGTCACTCAAAACTAGATAAACCTGTCTGATATTTAACCCATAGCTGGAGGAAGATTGAAACCTGCATTTTCGCAAGGGCATTAGCGGGAAGTGAACGAAACTGAATTGACTGGAACTTGAACTCGGATCTCCGATTTTATCTTTCGACGCTAATATCATTACATAAGCCATGCATCCGGGAATAAAAAAGACGCAGAAATACGACGCTGTTCAATCAAGAAGACCAGGTTTGTTGGACCTAAACCAAATAAAGAGAAAAAGTTGGGATAGAAACAGCAGATTAAGTGATAATGATTAAAGATACAGAAAAAAAAGGATTAAGATCTGGTTCGAGGATTGAAGAATTGGTTGAGCCTGATGGTTGCCATTAACAATCATCTCTGAATTCACCGGTTAAGGAAATTACTGAGGAAGGTGCTGGTGATGACCTACTGTTACTCAGCGATAATCCATAGACATCTGCCCTGAATATGCTAACAGGTGAATAATAATAATAATAATAATAATAATAATAATAATAATAATAATAATAATAATAATAATAATGTATTATATAGTATTATGTTATACTGATAGGAAAATAGGTTCACAAAATCGTTCTAGACAATTTTTTCTTTCGTCCTGAATATGACAATAAACTACTAGTCTGGAACCACCTTTTAATTGCTATTGTTCCCAGGTTCATCCTGATCTAGGGTAGTAGCACCTGTTAGGGGTCCCAATTATGGACAAATAGTAACCACCTAAACTAGGGAAAACATGAAAATATAAAAATAAATTACCAGTATATATTTTCATGGTAAAAAAAAGAAATATAAAAGAATTACCAGCCATAAATTTTTTGAAAAAAAAAAGGAAAGAAGCAAATATCAAAACTCACAAGAAAATAAAAATTTTTGGCATTAAATGACCCATAAAGAGCTGATATACCGTTAAACAAACTAAAGCAAACGATTCTTCTCACCAAAAGCTATATTCTACCATTCGTCGTTACAATGAATATTGTTGGCACATCTATTCTGTTCCTTCTGCTATACATTCAGAGAGTTTTAATAGAACACAAAGCAGAATCGGCAATGTTAGTGATTATGGCCTGGAAACTTGTCCTTATTTTTAGTCACTTTCCTGCATTCGTAATGTAGCCTCCCTGTGCCTTTTCTATAAATACTTTTATGCTAATTGTTCTGATAAACTTTCCTCTATGGTACATAGACTTTATTAATTTAACTGCAATACTAGATTGTCAGCAATGTTGTATTATATTACAATTAATGGTTAGATGTAACCGTAAGTCATGTGTTTTATAGCTTTTATAGCTTGTTGAACTCTCTTCCGGCTTCTTGTTTCTAAGTGAATTTCTATCTTTAAAGATTTAAATGCGATGTCAATCGTTATCTTCTGTCTTAATTCATGTTATTTTATTGTTCTCTCAACTTAATAATGTTTTTTATTTTTCTCGCGTTCTCACACAATCAGTATCCCCTTTCGTCTTAGTGACTTTATAGCCTTGCTTCCATAAGGTTAAAATGGTCTGGAGTAAAATAAGATCTAGAAGAATGATAATTTATTTTCAGCAAGAACCAATCGGTACTTTTGCTATGAAATTTCAAGTAATACTAATAATGATGATGAGAGGGGAGATTTCGATAGAAGCCGATGTGGAAATTCACACCATGCCTCTAGCAAACCTTTTAGAGAGGAGTGGACGTAATGAAGTGTGTTGGACCGGAGAAAAACGCCTGGCGAAGTGCACCCACTAATCAGGGGTTCGTATGAGGAGAAACCATTAAGGGGTCAACCGTGTTCTTCCTTGCAATAAAATCGATTGCACGGTGTCAGCTTGGTTGAACGACTACTTAATGAGGCTTAAACGATTGATTCACACGCCCAGACAGGAGACTTTGCACCACACGAAATCGACACGTTGATTTCATAGAATATCCTGCTTAAGATCCGCCTCTTGATTGTTTTTATCGTGATATTTAGCTCAACACACTCTCTGACTTACTCTACGACGCATGGAGTAAAACAGGGAATTAGTATTATTATTATTATTTCATGACCTAATCATACGAGTATTGCCATTTTTAGTATATGCCTATATTTCTGAGATGAGTTATTATGTACACTATTTGCATTATTCGGACTATTGTCCTCACTTTGTTGCTATATTTATCACAATGTTTCGGCCGTTGTACGCTCCGGCCTTCTTCAGGTGGTTGGAATGTCGAACTGAACCCTTTATTTCGCTCGCTGGCGTAGACTGTTCTGGTTCCAGGTGCCATGTCTAATGGATGTCAGTTATCTCCTGCTAATTTCCCTCCCCAAGTTCTCCACCGCCTTTCATTTCAAGAAAAAACTCCATAGTGGCCATAGAAATGTTGGTAAACCTTGGCTCTTGTATAAAAATGAATTGAAGGGAAATTCTATCCCATTCAAGAATATTGAAGGTGTAGCTATGGAGAGATCAGAGTATCATTCCTGCTGCCATGCAGGAATAAGGCA
>OZ010583.1:124672802-124680302 GCA_963932145.1 Acanthosepion lycidas
TAGACCACGTGACCATAGAGGAAACGCATATATAGGAAGTTGCGTAACGTCTAGATGGATCTGCATTCTAATCTATCCTCTATTACTATACAGTTCGCTATTCTCTATAATATTTCTCTATTCGGTTCACTATACGGGTTACTATTCGAGCGAGTACTATTAGTGCAAGTGATTATTCGAAGGCGTCTGGCACCAGTATTGTTCAACGGCGTTACTATAGTTGTATCTGAGTCTCTACTACAACGAGCATTACAAAAGTGGCAATGAGCGTTTGCTGACATCACAAAAATTTGATTAATAATGCGTCATGACAGACAGTATGTAATTTCTTGTTAGTCAGAAGGATGTGTGGCTATTGGAATGGCCAATCACATCAAGCCACAACGTCGACACATATGCAGATTATTTTGGATTCAGCAATGGGCCAATCATCTCATTAATAATAGATCTTCATACAACTGTTTCATTAAGATTTTTTGAAGATTCTGTTTTTTGATTTCATTTGATTTATTCGTTTTTTAGGGGTTATCAAAACCTTACAGATTATTTAATGCCAGAAAAGATTTTTAGATTGTAAGAAGATGATAATGGTTTAGTGATACAAGTTTACTAATTAACCCATAGTTGGGGAGAGACAAAACGTAGATTCATACCCTACCCAAGGGTATTTGCAGGTACGTGACTATATCGAACCCTACAGAAATTGGAACTCGGCTCTGCACTTAACAATTCCGAGCCGTTATCCAATTATTCATTAGACCAATAGCACCTCCAAGAATACAGCAGCTGGTATTCCGAAGCAGTCACCAATGTATGCAATGACCAAGATCGACTTCGGTGATCGCACGAGAAACGCTGTTTCAACGTGATGTGGCTGTAAGGCCTTTACATCAAGCGCACATCCAAGATCACAGCACATGGTATTTCCAAGTGGTCACCTAGATAGAAACTGAACAAGAATGGCGTTGCTTAACTTCGGTTCTCGTACGACAAGTGGTGTTTAAAAGTGATGTGGCCGTAAGCCCTTTATACCAACAGTACATTCAGGGTCCCAGCACCTGTATTCCCTAGCGGTCACCCATCTAGTTACTGAACAGGTTCGACGTTGCTTAACTTCGGTGCTTGTACGAGGAGAAGTGGTGTTTTAACGTGATGTAACAGAAAGTCTTTTATAACAAACGCATAAACTAGTTCACAGCACCTGTATTCCCTAGCAGTCTCACATCTAGTTACTGAACAGGTTCGACATTGCTTAACTGAAGTGCTTGTACGAGAAGTGGTTTTTCAACGTGATGTAGCCGAAAGCCTTTTACACCAACCGCTTATCAAAGTTCACGGCACCTGTATTTCCTTAACTTCTGTGACGGTACGGAAACAGGTGTTTCAACGTGATGTGCCCTTGTAGTTTCTTTAATCTATTTAAATTTATAGACGATGTCTGCCTCTTTTCTTTATTGCTTAACATTGCTCGGTGTGAATTAATTTGTCGTACTATCGGTCTCACGTGCGTGTGCTTTTATTGGATGACAGATAAAGACGATTTCTTCAAAAACTTTTTACCTTGTTTGTTTTTATAATTCCGTTTTATTGTTAATATTTCAAATATATCAATGACCGCCTATGATAAGGGTTGATCTAAAAGTAGGCCACTTAAGAGGCTTTTCACCGAACTTTTTTCTTTTTCGACAGTAATTTTTAGCATCTCCCATTTCATGCTTTGTTATCGGAACGCTAGAATTTCGATATTAACCACTTTCTATTGTCGAAAAATGTTTAATGGCACGTAGGCATCTGAACTAGACGTTTTATTAATGTAAGCAGAGCCCCTGTTCTGATGAGTTTAACCTTGAGGTGAATAATTTGGGCTGGAGAGTACGTTGTTATACTAAAAAAAGCTTTAACCGCAGGAAGAACGCTGAGAAACCAAGAGTTTGTAAGCAATATGAATGTTTATGTAAAATTCTATTTAGAATCACTATTCCCGATCTAACTATGGAAAGTATATTTTCCTATGTGTCTTCTTTGTCTCAACATTGAAGGGAAATCTTATACCGTGACAGTGGCATCTTTGAGCAGGACAATGCTCGCAATCGCACTGTACAAATTTAGTGGGAAATAGTTTCAGGGTGACGAAGATGACTTGTGTTGCCATAGCACTAATCCCACAATTCTAAATCCTATTTTGCACATGGGATATGCTGGGCTAATAAACTCGACCTGCAGAACCTTTAACATTTCAAATTCCTTGTACTAAAGGGATCTGGAACATATTGAAAGCTTAATTCCAGAAAGTTTTCGAGATCATTTAAATGCATTCTTCATTAGGTAGTGTTATTCTGCTAGCACACGGAGGCTCAACGTTTTATTCGGGATGGAGTTATATTTGGTCTCTTGTATATACAAGGCGTGCACATATATGCATAAAAACGCAAAACCAGGAAGACATATAATTGATCCAATTTCGAAACTAGCAAATTCTTGCCCATTTCAAACTCTACCTGAAGTAATTGCGATTTTCTCACCTTTAATCAATAATTAGAGATCGAGACTAGATAAAATATAAAAGTAAAAATCTTTCCATGACTTATATTGTCCTGTGTAAGACTAAATCATATTCCTGAAATATTTTCATATAAATGTAGATCGACGAATAAATGAGCTAGACGTTTTGAGTATAGAACATGAAGGCAAATATTTTTCTTCCAAATATATTTATGTGAGCTTACCATTTTTCAGACTGTATTTAGGAAATCTCTTTCTTACCCTTTCTTTCTCTGTGCTACGTTGCTATAGAAGGGGAGTAGTCATGTTTCCCCCACATCTTACTTTTCGTTTTCATATTTATAGACTATAATTATGAGAACCATGATGTAAATAATGAAAGAAAATCAGTTTTATATCAAACATTAGTTTTGTATATAAGTACAATTGGCACGAACCACGATCTCAATACAAAAACAAATCAATTGATTATTATTCATCTTCGGTTGGTCTCTCTCTCTCTCTCTCTCTCTCTATCTATCTATCTATCTATCTATCTATCTATCTATCTCTCTCTCTCTATATATATATATATATATATATATATATATATATATATATATATATATATATATATATATATATATGACACTGAGCTCAAAGTCGAGCGGTGGTAGTCTGTATCATGGTTGAAAGCAATCTTCAGGCCATGTAGATATAAATGAACAAATATGCTGTTTAATAAATAAAAGGGAGCATCTACTCAAATACGAGTATTAATTTTAAAATAACGTTTTAAAACATAAATTTTATATATATATATATATATATATATATATATATATATATATATATATATATGGACGTAAACTGTATATTATAGCATATTCTCTTATTCTTCTTCTTATTATTATTATACATATTATAATAAATATTATAGCATATTGTTTTTTTTCTCTCGCATATCTTGTGGAACTGTCTTTCAGCTTCTCGCTTCCCAGTCAACTTTGATATTCAAAAATGTAAATACAATATCAATCGTCATCTTCTGTCTTCTTAATTCCCTTTCTTTTATTGTCTTCATAGTATTTTTTCTCGTATTATCTCATACTGCGCAAACCATTGCGTCCTACTTATTAGAGTGTAAGGAGATCATCGGTTAAGTTCCAAACTCTATAGCGTCTCCGTAAGGACACGGAAACTTTGGAATAAATGTCTATTTGGAAAAATGTTTGTTTTATTTACTGTGATGGTTGAAGAGCTAAAACAAAAAAAAACAAAACAAAAAAAAACAAAACCACACAATAAAAAACCTTGGCAATAATCCTATATTATAATGTCAGTGTGGCGGGAATTTATTACTTGGCCGCTCTGTTCTGTGCTTTTAAAAATCTTTTGAGGGGTGCGAGAAGCAGTTATCGGTAAACGAAAAGGTAAGCAGTGAAACGACTTCAAATACCGGCTTTACTGCCTTGGGAAAGGATTAAACTTAACTTTCCCTGTGCTTTCTAAAATCACATTCACAAAGTTCTTGTTATAACAATAATAATCTTGCATCTCGCTATTCTATCCTTGAAAATGTTTCTGAAAAGCTGCATTTATTAGTTCTACCAGTTCAGTCCTTTACAGTTAGGATCCACCATGCCACACACACAGGGGTCTTATCGCACTAATTCACTTTGCATTCCATTGAGGAGTAATGGATAGCGGCTCGGGTTGAGGAATCGGAGAGCCGAGTTCGAATTCCAGTCAGATCCATTACATTCACTTACGTGCTAATACCCTTGGGAAAGGGTATTATCTATGGCTATCAGCTATGGATAAATAGTAGGACAGACCAGGTTATATAGCTTTAGATGGCAACTGGTCTACTGCAGAAAGAAATGTCAATCTACTACGTGAAAAAATCTGCCTCGTCAGTCATGTATCGAAAGATACATGATCGCCTAAGCGTGTATCACTGACTGGTTCCATCGCTTAGTAGGAAGTTCCATTCGGAATTCTTCTTCCCCAAAAGTACTGTTTTGTGGTACAGACTCTAGAGACTTCCTTCTAACCAATGGAATGTGAAGCGAGTGATTCTATTCTACGCAGCATGTTGGGTCTTAGCTGTAAAGGTCTGAACTGGTGGGACTAAGGAATATAGCGGGGCGGAAAGTAAACTGTAGGAACTCCTTGACAAGGTAGTAAAGAAAAGTGAGAAAAAACCGGCTAAACATCAACTGTAAGAAGACAATGTATGGTTACAGAGCAAGAGGAACATCACAAGATGGCGGTACCGATTCAATCAAGTACAAAAATTTAAATATCTGTGAAATATTGGATGAAACGTGTGACAGCGAAATCCAAAGGTACATTTGAATAAAAAACGAAAATAACAAACATTAAGCAAAGTATTAACAGGGATTAATTTTGTTAGAAACAAATAAAACCGTACCGAACTGCTATGCAAGAGAATACTATCAACTGAACATTTGAATAACGAGATAAAACTTAAGAAAAATGGAAACAAAATGGTCGTTCATACTTAATGTTACAATGATTGATTGATGTTTGTTTAACGGTATACCAACAACTTATGGGTGAATTTAATGCCGACATTTATCGTATACAAGACGCTGAGACTTGGAATTCGCACCGTAATAATTTAAGGAAAAAAGTCATTCTCATCCAACACATTCACTATGTGTCCCTCACATACTGGCGCCACGTATAGATTATATTAATCACTCGTCCGGTTTTGTTTGTATGTCAATGACATACTAGTCAAGAGCAGAAAGGGTCACTGTTCTGCTAGTAAACAAAGCATATTTAAGCCTGTGGTTTGGCTCCAAGAAAGTTTATAGTCTTGAAAATACTTCTAACAACTAAGTGTTGATAACCTCAACACTTAGCTGTTAGAAGTATTTTCATACAAAAGGCTGAACTAGATAATGATTTTTTAAGCGTAGCTTAGATGTGGCATAGCGGTGAAATTAAGGAGCATGCAATGAGGATCGAACTCATTACTCAGTCGTAATTTTTCTAGCGAGACAAGCTTGCTATCCATTACACCACCTCGAGGTGCCCAAGGTTATGCTAGATAGCTAGCTACCATTATAGTGTAAGGACTCAACATACAAATCAACGTCCCTATTAGTCAAGCCAATCAGATGACGGTCCAAGCTTACCTGAGTCTGAGCGTTGCATTACATTCGTCTACGAAGACGCACACGTATTTTTCAGGGTAATGTTAGGAAAAAAGTGCGTCATGTAAGCCGGAAAATACGGTAATTATTTTGAGAGCTTTGAAGTAATAAAAATATGATACGTGTTGTTCTGCTTTCACAATTGAATACATGGTAGATGATACTCAGATTTTGTGCATATACATATTTGTGTGGACATAATTAGTTAGGGAAATGCTATTCGTGTTTTATGTTGTAGTTTTGTTGAATTTATATTTTGGAATACAATCTCATTTCTTTCAGGAACTGTTGGATATTATATGGACTAATGTCATAAAATGAAGCTTACATGTTTGACGTTCGGTTTTATTTGGTAGTATATCAACCTCTATGGGCTATCTTTAAATATTTTGTACTTTCAACTATAGATATTTAGTACATAATTTTATACTATTCGTCCATAGTTGGGATCCTAACAGGTGTTACCAGCCCAGGTAAGGATAGACCGGGGAACAACAGCAATGAAGAGGTGGTTTCTCGCTTCTCAAAACCTCCAGCATCCCGATCAGTGGCATTGCTGCCGGATGTAATTTATCGTCATACCAAGGACGATTAGTATAAGAAAGAGATGAAATTTCTGGTGCACATAATGAAGAAAACGGGCATAGAGTATTTGAAACTTACAGTACATTGAACGAAGGAGGGACAATGTGAATCAGCGCGTGACAATAAACCTGTGTAAACAGACGGCAAAACTTAGAGTGAAAAGGATGGTGAAAAAAAAAAAACCTTATTCAGAGCTACAAAGGATAGAAAAAGAGGAAATCTACTGTCTGAGGAAAGCCGATGTTCCTGAAAGGAGTTAGAGACATAATGTCTGGAAATGTATCCATAATCTTGACACATCAATAGAACCCCTGGCATGGTAACGGGAACAATGAAATAAAAGAAATCTTATTAGAATGCGAACAAAGAAATGAAACAAGTACAGAACTGTAAATATCTGGGAAGTGTTTTAACAAAGCATAGAAAATATAACAAACGTTCATTGGAAAAAAAGATGCAACCCAAAAGCTAAGTAAAATATTAAGAAACACGAATATTTTGTTAGAGACAAAGCAAAAAGAGTCCTGGCCTCCAATGTAATACCAATAATCTTACACAGGGTGTCCATAAGGTTCGTGTGCACTTTAGAAAATTTATAACTTTATTTGTATTTGCGATAGAAATAATCTGTAAAAAATGTTATAAAGTTTAATGTACCTAGTTTTAAGTATAACTAAAATAACTAATGTGATTTCCGGCTTTACTGTAAATCACTTGGCAAATGTTTTCCGTGAAGTGCAAAATCGTATTGCCCTTTGTCTTGCTAATGATGGAGGACATGTGGAAACTTAAATAAAATTTCAATAAAACCTTAAAAAATATAGATTTACTTCTTTCTAATCCTTTTTACAGATTATTTCTATCGCGAATACAAATAAAGTTATAAGGTTTTTGAAGTCCACATGAACTTTATCGACACTCTGTATAATACCGTTTGTAGGGATATTAAAATACAAAATGAAGAGAATATTTGGAGGTCAAATAAATGTGGTTCTGATGAAGAATATTGACGTTAATTTAGACGCGGAGCGGGGAAGCAACGAGTAAATCTTAATGACGCAAAAATGACATTGAAATAGGGATGAGAAAGAAATCGATGAAATGCGTTAATCTCAAAAATTTTTCGTTTCAGTGTGCAGATATTTTATCAAAATATAAACCTGAGGTCGGGATTTTTCCAAATATCTCCATTCCTAAAAGAAATACTCTTTGCCCAAACCAACGTACATGACGATAAAAATGATAA
>OZ010583.1:124682802-124695302 GCA_963932145.1 Acanthosepion lycidas
TTTATCCCATTCGGAAATTTAAATTTAAACACAAGTTTGACACTACAGGACATTTGAATAGGCAGGAAAGAATTGTTCTTTAAGGATCATTTTTAACCAACAATTCACCAGAAAACTTCATTGGTAAATATTAAATTGACAGAATAACAATTGCGAATTTTTATTCTGTCAATTTAATATTTACCAACGTATTCTGTTAGAAATAAGAACGATATATATTATAGCAATAAGAAAGAACAGGAAGATATATAATCCCGTGTTCTTATTGATATTTTTATTTTTACAAAACAGTGGTCAATGTAAATTTACAGAGCATAAATTATTGGATTCCTCTGTGTCCTTGGAAACAAACAAAAAAATATTTGAATCATGATTGGATTTCTCTGTATCCTTGGAAACAAAATTTATGAATTGTATGTGCGTTTAAAACTCAGTAAATTTAAAAATAAGTCCTTCCAAAATTCGCTTGAAGATGAAACAGAACTAATGCTTTTAATTTTAATTATATAATTACATTTGAAGTTTTTAGCTTCGGTTTTTGAAACATGGTAATTTCTGTGTAGCAAAGGAACCATATTTTTAAATCAGTTATATATATATATATATCAGTTTAATGAGGTCCAAACAATTTACCTCATACAGATGATCATTTCGTCCCTGGGGAAGTAGTTTTTACCTGGACTTATCAATGAAAATACATTTACCAAAATGAACGAATTAATTCACTTATATGCTCTATAATAAAAATTAAATTGAGATCTCTTTTGTGGATCAGTTTTAATATTTTATATTAATAGGATCTACTTGGATTACTTAACCACGGATTTTTTTACCTACATATATACTCGACTCTCCCGTCGACGTATGAGGGTTAAGCAGATCAGTTCCTAGGAATCGACAGCCCGATAGCAGATACCATTATAGTGCTGAAAGATTTATTCAGAACTGTCCACATTTTTTGAAGAGCCGTATTCAGAGATCTGGTGCACTACGTGCCACAATGTCCCCGAACGACATCCGCAGGTTTTGAACTCAGAGTTGTTCTTCTCCTAGACCAGTTGCAATCCAAGGCTATAGATCCTAGTCACCCTGCTATTTACCCATAGCTGGAGAGAGAAAAAGAGGATCCACACTCTTTCCAATGTAATGGATTAAACTGGAATTCGAACTCGGCTCTCCGATTCCTCAATCCATGCCGCTTTCCATTACTCCACTGCATATATATATACCATGCAGCTGATGACAAGGGAGCTGAAAACTGTGCAAACGAAAAGATTCAATAGAATTCAAAGAAATAGAAACAGATGAATGAGTTTCTATGCGATTAGAACGCGTTCAATACAAAATAATGACACCTTTTCAAATCTTTTAACAACGAAATATTATGGCGATGAGCTGTTGTCGTAAAAGCACAGCCGTAATAGTCAAGGTGATAATGATTATGATTAAAATAAAAGAAAGACAAATCATATTTAATACTGGTTAACAGTAAAGGTTAGCGTTCTTTGCTCCTGAAGAGAACGGCGTCTCAGAATCCCCTAGGATTTTCTTGCATCCGCCTTTCTAAGCAGGCATTCTTTTTGAAACAGCTGAAATAGATACACCTAATATTATGCAGAAAGTTTTCTCTGATGAGGTGGATAGAAATTTCATTTTAATTCTCTACAATTCTTCGCACGTCTTATGTTAAGAACTTACACACTTTCTCTTCTCTGTATATTGCTTTGGTTGTTCTCACCTGGGAAACTTAGTGAGATGAATACAAATGCGGAGGCTTTTGGCAGAATGTTCTGAAATGTTATGATTTGATTATTATCGCTTCCCCACCCTCCCGATTTCCTTTCGTTTTACTCAAGAGATTTTCTTGCTTATTGAAAAGTGTTCACTTGTTCATTAGAAAAAGGCCATCATATAAGCAACGATAATTGCATTATGTTCCAACCATGTTTGATTTTAGAAGCTTTGTGCAAAATTATCAAATATTTCCTCGAGTTATTTCGCGATTATGCGAAATTGTCCGTTTCTTTTATTACAAACTAAAAAAATAAATAAAAATAAAATAAGATAAATTAGACGAATGAAAGCAGAACAACAAAAGAACTACATATATAACTACAAATATTTTTTTTTGTCGTCAATCTCTGTGATTCGTTCAGATATAAGTTTTATTTATCTGGAGATATCAAATTAAATTGAATTTCAGAGAAAAAAAACTTTATTCTTTCTCAGACACACAGGTTTTAGTTTGGTTTGTTTTACGGTTTATCAACCTCAATGGGTTATCTAATGCTGACAAAAATTTTTATTGTTGGTAATATTTTTTGCTAAAAATTTGTTTCTGCTAATATTTTTTCTTCAAAATTTTATTGCTGGTAATAATTTTTTCAAAAAGTATTGCTGGTAATAGTTAACTATTTGCCCATAGCTGGGACCCTAACAGGTGCTACCACCACGGGTCAGGGTGGGCCTGGGGACACTACCAATTAAGAGGTGGTTCCATGCTCCTCAAAACCTCTTGATCAGATGCTTTGCTGCTGGACGTAGTTTATCGTCTTACCCAGGACGAGGATGTAGTTTAACGCCAGAACGTATTTTCACTGCTTGAACTAGGACAATCACTCCTATGGATCAGTGCTCGGACCGAGGCCAGCGCAACCGACGGTTGCGGGGGCTGTGGGGAATTTTTGTCCCCTGCCCGAATGTATGCACTCGGGTCCCCACTTTAAAACGACCTCGTTCTGGTGGGGGTTTGGTTTGGTTTATTTTGATTAACGTCATATTAACCCCAACGGGTTATTTAATGCCGACAAGATTTTTTAGGGTAGATTCGTATGAATCGAATATGTATTCTTTGGTTTAGATTGGTTTGGTTTATTTTGTTTAACGGCATATCAACCTCAATGGGCTATTTAATGCCGAGAAGATTTTTATTGATAGTAATATATTTTTTCAAAAACGTATTACTGCTAATATTTTATATTTTTCAAAAATATGTTGCTGGTAATAATTTTTTCTTTAAAATTTAATTGTTGGTGATGATTATTTAAAAAAATGGATTGCTGGTATTAAAACCTATATCTACACTTTCATAATGTTTTGACCCCTGTTTGGGAGTTAATTATTTGCCATTAGCTGGGACCCTAACAGGTGCTACCACCCCTGTGCCCGGGTGGTAGCAATTAAGAGATGATTCCACACCCCTCAAAACCTGTTCAAAGGCCTTGCTGTTGGACGTGGTTTATTGTTTTACCCAGGACGCGGATGTAGTTTATCGTTTTACCAAGGAAGTTTTTTAAACAGGTTTACTCAGTGAATGAAATGACTTTAAAATAGTTGAAACAAATAGATTTATTTAGACAGGCTTGGTGTTAGTGCCATAAAGCGGTACAAAAACACTGCAAATTAGCTTGTTTCTCACTGGGTGCCGTACGATGTAACCCGTTTTCTAAAGTGTGGCTAATTTGAAAAATGTGATGTTGTGCGTCTCATGACTAGACGTCGTTCACGAAGACTATGATGTCAGATTAAAGGGTGAAAGGGAGAATGATAAAGAGGGATGTACACTAATGTGACTTTGTGAAAGAGTGAAAGTAAAACAGAGTGAGTGAGAGATTAAGAGAAAGAGAGAGTTAGAGTAAAAAAGATGAAAACAGAGGGAGAGAAAGCAAAAGAGTGAAAGAAAAAAAGAAAATAAAGTGTGGGAGAGAGAGAGAGAGAAAATCAGAGAAAGAGAGGGAGATGGAGAGAGAAAAAGAAAGTAAGGGGGGAGGGAAGAAGCGAAAGGAAAAATGACAAGGAGAAAGAAAAAGAGAGATTGAGAGAATATGAAGGAAAGAGAGATAGAGAGGGAGAAAAAGAGAAAATGGGGAGAGAAAAGAATGTGGTAGAAAGGAAGAGAAAGAATCTGTCTACATTCTGTGCCATGTGTCCTTGATGGCGTTGTACACTCCGGCCTTCTTCAGGTGTTTGGAATGTCAAACTGAATCCTTCATTTCGATCGCTAGGGTAGGCTGTTCTAGTTCCACGTGCCATTTCCTCATCGACGCATATCACAGTGGATAAAGGCGTTAGTCAGATACAGTGACAGGACCCAAAGAGTGTGAGTTCAATACCTGGTTAAGGCGGTGGAGAAGCTGGAGAGGGGAATTAACAGGAGATAACTGATAAATGATATCCATTACACATGGCACGTGGAACTAGAACAGTCTGCCCCAGCGAGCGAAATAAAGGGTTCATAACGACATTCCAACCACCTGAAGAAGGCTGGAGCGTACAACGGCCGAGACGTTGTGATAAATATGGCAACAAAGATGAGAATGATAGTCCGAACAATGTAAATAGTGACGAGAAAAAAGTAGTGAAAGTGGAGTAGAAAAATAAAGAGTAAGAGGTAGAGAGAAAGAGGTGGGAAAGGGAGAAGTGAGAGAGAGAGGGAGAGAGAGAGAGAGAGAGAGAAAGAAAGAGAAATCAGAGCTAGTGAGAGGAGAATGAGAAGAAGAGAGCAAGAGCGGTAATTAATATCCACTTTAGTTATAATATGACTAAACGTTCCCACATATAATTAATTATCTCCTAATAGCTTTAAATTGTAATGGCTTTCGAAAATTTGTAGAAATACAATAAATTTTGTTTCTGTATATCTTATTGGTCTCTATTCTGTCATCAAAGTGGGGATTACAACTGAAAAATGCGTCTAAATTTCAGACTCTTCATTAAAGATTGCAATATCACGAAGATGCAGAAACCAAAAGAATGCATCGTATCAAGACATGTCTTGGATATTACGTTCTACAGGAATTATCGAGTTGAAGCCAAAAAATCTGGATTATTCAGTACGACTCGAATTCGTAAAATCATTAAAAGAAAAGAGCGCCACATCTTAAACAATAAAGTTGTAATCTGTTGTTTTCGACAGATTAGGCAAAGTGTATGTGACTCCTACTGAACCTCGACATCAATACAAATGACCTGCGATTCTAACATTCACAGGTTAATAGCACATGGAAAATGAAAAGTTGGAGTGAAGTAAATAATCGCTAGTCTTTTTTAATGTGCCGTTTTCGTTCGGGGAGGATTGAAAATGACGTCACTGGTACGTGAAGGCGGGAAAAAAATAAAATGTTGGTAATTGTGTTCAGTGAGATTTCGATGCTTTGAAAGTTATTCATATTTAGTAATGAAAATTAATAGAAAGTTAATTGCCGGGAATACTATCTATCTATCTATCTATATATCTATCTATCTATCTATCTATCTATCTATCTATCTATCTCAATCTGTTTAGCTATGTTAGTCTGTTTCTTTTTTTCTATGTCAGTCTGTTTCTTTTTCTTTTTCTATCTATCTATCTATCTATCTATCTATCTATCTATCTATCTATCTATCTATCTATCTACCTATCTTAATCTGTTTATCTATGTCAGTCTGTTTCTTTTTTTCTATCTATGTCAGTCTGTTTCTTTTTCTATCTATCTATCTATCTATCTATCTATCTATCTATCTATCTATCTATTGTTAACAATGTATTTTAATTCAGTTTCTCTTGCCTTTCTTTATAGTCTTCAGTTATCTTTTCAACGCCTGGATTTTCGTTTCATATTAACTCCATTGAGTCTCGTCAGATGTACATTCTGATCAGAATTATCGAATAATCCCCCAAAATACGTCGATATATTGAGACTGACCGATAATCTATGGTATTTGAATAATTCTTTATCTGTTGAGCCAAGTAACATATGATTGCTGACCAATCTTACCTGACTTATCTTACCTTACCTGAACAATCTTACCTGACCGGACCTACTGTCTGGTCAGGTTAGATTGGACCGAGAAATTTCTCTCTAAATTGCTCCCATGTACAGACATTTCAGATTATTCGTATGTATGTATGTATGTATGTATGTATGTATGCATGTATCTTGCTCTGTTAATATCTATTTCAATTCATTTATATCTATCTTAGTCTGTTAATATTTATTTCAATCTATTCATACCTATCTTGTTTGTTATTATCTATCTATCTATCTATCTATCTATCTATCTATCTATCTATCTTTTATGTACATCTGTGTACATATATGGGCTTTTTAATATTCATATGCGTATATTTATATTCCAATCATAATTCCACTTTTATAATTAGAAGTAAATAATAATTTGTGCACATGTATGTATGTTATTTTTCCCGTTTATTTTATTTGAATATTCTACTACTTTTTATTATTGCACTTATAACTTACTATTTTTCCAAGTGTGGTTACTCATATGATATCCACATATATGTCAGTTGTAAATATACCACATAACACCCTTAAGCGCTTAGTCTTGGAGAGGGTAGAATGGAGATCAACGTGTTTTAGTGGTCTCAGCCTTTTCAATCTGCTTGTGTGAATCATCTTCAAGAAGCGAGAGCAAGAACTAAAAGGTCAGCCAATCTAACAGGGATCTTATAATCCCCACTCTTGCTCCATATGCGTCCTCCTTTGTAAATCACTTGCGGGTCTTAAATGCCACTTAAGATTATCGCACAAAATTTCATAACTGAATCAACTAAGCTGTCAGATCCTCATACGTAGAAACCGACGGGAGAGCCCATTATATATATATATATATATATATATATATATATATATATATATATATAAAGTTAACATTCAGAGGCCTCTGAGCGTTGACTTCAATTACATACGCTCTATCTCTGATATTGAGCACTTTAGCCCATAAGTATAGCACACCTTAAAACTATATTTCTTCATATATATATATATGTATATATATATGAATGTGGACAAAGTCTGGCAATTATTTTTAAGACACTTTTATGCTTATACATTCTTTTTATAGATACAAATATTAAAGTAAATGCTCTGTTTATAATAAACAGTATTAAACAACATTTACCGGCCTGAACGTCCGAGAAATTTTCATAGAAAATATTCGTCCTCCGACAGGATTCGAACCTTCATCCTATACGGAACAGCCATTTAGCCTGGCTTGCCCTTAACCGATGGAGAAACGGAGAATCGCTCGATTAGCAAGGTCGAATTTACTGCCTTTAAACTTCTATCTATCTATCTATCTATCTCTCTGTCTCTCTCTGTCTCTGTCTCTCTCTCTCTCTCTCTCTCTCTCTCTATATATATATATATATATATATATATATATATATATATATATATGTGTGTGTGTGTGTGTTTGTGTAAGTGTGTGTATACCTATAATAATTTACATATGTCATTGGTTAATAATTCTATTATAGTTTGCTTTTTGAGTTTTATTTTATCTCGATGTGAATATTTAGATTTAAATTTTAACTTTACCTCTATAACGTGAAATAAATAAATTGTGTTGATGCGAGTGTGGTTTTTTCTGTTTATTTTACATATAAAACTGATATTTTTTTTTCTAGTTACGTTTATTTGAAATACAAAATCTATAAACAAAAAAGAAAAAAAAAAAAACAATCCACGTATAAAATATGTACCGCCTCATCATTGCGATCAGCAGATACATGTAACAAAATTAAAATTACGTAATGGCCAGTCTTAACTCAGCACCTGGACACTGCGTTGTGCATGAAACTCCGAGACGTGCTGCCGGCGAGGAAAAAAATGTATATTTATTAAACAGCAGAAATACTCGTCGTTGACTTGGTTTGAAAGAAACTGCCAAAACTGTAATGTTTTTGAAAGATATTGATTAAAGCGTATTGAACATATAATAATAAATGACATTTGCCATTCATGAAGGTGCTACAGCTATATTCATCCAGGTAACGCAATTGAAAGGATTGACAGTTTTCATGTAGAACAAAGACGCGTTTCCTCCAAACCAATATCATCATGGTTGCATATAACCTTCTTGTCTGTGATCTCTATATTTTGCGCTATAAAAATAAAAGCAATCATCACATATATAACTAAATAAGAGATTGAGGAAAACTATAAACATATGCAAATTTCAATATTTATTTAATTTTTACAACAAATATCAATAAGAAAAATATACCATCACAGTTGTAATGACAAAAGTACGCAGATGTAGGCTTTAAGAAAGCTTTATTCAACTACGAATATAAGGTTCAAGTATAGTGTCCTTTAATAGTCTCAGTGAACAGAAATCGCTCTCTCAAAGAGGAGAGTAACAAAACAAGAGGAGACCACTCTTGATTATTCATAACAAGAGAAATGTTTATTTTCAATCTAATATATTCAGTTGTTTGATTGCTGCATTCCGTCGAGTATTCATTCTGATTCTCCTTTCCTTGACTTTTGGAGTCTCAGATTGTCTGACAGCTGCAGTCTTCTGAGTATCAATATTACGTCTTCAGTTTCTTGTTAATTTTCTTGATGCTGTATTCTGTTGAACATTTAATGTACGTCTTCTGTCAGCTTCTGTGGCCAATATAGTGAACTAGAACCGGAGACAAATAGCGGAAATTGTGAACTGGACTTATCTTCAGAGTCTGTCTATCTTTCTGAGATGAGGTATTATGTACATTATTTACATTACTCGGACTATTGTCCTCATCTTTGTCGCCATATTTATCACAACGTTTCGGCCGTTGTACGCTTCGGCCTTCTTCAGGTGGTTGGAATGTCGAACTGAACCCTTTATTTCGCTCACTGGGGTAGACTGTTCTAGTTCAGTTCGACATCCAACCACCTGAAGAAGGCCGGAGCGTACAATGGCCGAAACGTTGTGATAAATATGGCGACAAAGATGAGAACAATAGTCCGAGTAATGTAAATAATGACTTATCTTATTCTTGACGAAAGAGAGTTCGTCTTTGTCTGGCATGCAGTACCTCGATTTGAGAGAAAACGAGTACACACTGGAACTAGGGTATTTTAGACATATTGATCAGTTGCATCCAGCGTGCTTTTTGATCTATAAATGACGGGCTGAGTAGAAATAAGTGTGTGATCGTTTGACACTTGAACTGCTACTAGCCTTACTGTGTTGACGGAGAGAATACACCGTTCCAGTGGCAAGTAGGTCGCACCCGTCAAAATAGACCTTTCATCTTTGTTGTATCTTGCAGCTTCTTCTTAATTTTCAGACTGTCTTCCTGCTGCAGTCCTCCGTTGCGCATTTAATCTTCGTCTGAGATCTGCTTGTTCTTGACTTTGTGACGTTCGTGAAGGTGCATGACTTTCTGCGTCTTCTTCTCCTTCTCTTGCTCAACTGATCTTCAGTTTCTTCTACTCTTTCTCTTTTCGTCTGCTGAGATTGTTTAGGGGGGCGGGGTCCAAAACAGAACATTTTGGGATGCAAGGGTGTAGCCTAATTATTATTTGCAATAGTCAGCTCGCAGAACAGATATCTGAAAGATATAGAGCTGTTAGGTTTAGTCATTATAGGATAAACGACTCTATAAAGACTTAGTAAAATTAAAAGTTGCATATTAATGAAATTTTAGTTATTGTACAGGTTAGAGTGATTCCTGCTTAGTCCAAAAGAAACAAAATTTATGGAAAAAATACACTAGGATCCATATTAAATGAATCATTATATAATATTGAAACAATAGCTATTGTGTAGGTTATAGGAAACTCAAGTCTGCGGTCTCAATCTTATGTTCGGATGCAAATATGAAAGGAATGTAAAAAAATGGTGTATTTTAAATTTTATTTAAATCTATGGAAACAATCTTTTCGAGGCGTGGATTTGTGCACCCCTGGAACCCCAGTTTTAAAAATAATTTAGATATTTAGTCTATGTCATTACGTGTCATACACAGAATGTCTTTCAAATTTTATAAGAATGTATTTAATGGCTGTGTTGTTTATATTTTTAGGGGTCTAACCCCCCCCCCCTCCAGTTTACTCATTCGGATACTTTGGGAGTTGGCTTCAAATATATGAAGATGACTAAAACATAGCCCTATGGTAAAAAACCTGTGATAATATAGGCTCAAATACATATAGACTTCCAAAATTTTCAATATATGAGGGTTAGCTGCCATTAAGGTGTCCTGATATTATTGAAATTGTCTAATAATTTGGAAATAGGGATCATTTCAAGTCATCTACCCAAGTTTAAATTTCATTTAAACCGAAGACAAAAAACATCGAAGCGGGGCTGTGCCTCCCCAGGATCCTCCATTGATCAAAATAATATATACTTATACATAGCATATTACATCCACTCACATGCCGAAAATCTGTTTGAAATTTAATAAAAATCTGTCCAGTAGTTTTTGAATCTATGGATGCATTTATTTTCTAGTGAGCGGGGCGGGCTTCTGCTCCCTTTGCCCGACCCGAAAATAAATCAGACACAGCTCATTACACTTCCTTTTATGCCTACTATCTATTAGGTTCGTGCAAAAATAATGACGGTTTTTGACGTATTTTTTTACCGTCAAAAATCGCCATTATTTTTGCACCAACCTAATATGTTACAAATTTAATGAAGATTGAAGTAGTTTTTCTTCATATATATGTACAGACAGATAAACACATAGGAAGACACACTGACCTCCATCTTTATTAATATATATATATATATATATATATATATATATATATATTTGTTTGAATAAAAACAGACCACGTTAAGGTTCCATGTAATAAATTATTTCACCATAACCCCTTTAACAGGGCTCTGGATCATCAGACTTTACTTCCAAAAATTGAAATGAAGAATGAAAAATGAAAAGAAATTCACACATTTTTGACGGACCTCATCAAGTATACATAAAATTAACGAAGTGAGGTGGGAAAGAGGATATGAATGTGTCATATGTCGCATTTCAAATTCTTATTTTTAATTTTTAACTCCAATGTGTCGGCTAGATGTTGTTCGAATTTATTGTGTCTAGTCTCAAGATATAGATGGCTAAGGAGTGGAGGGGTGGAGACCGACTTTAACGGAAGAAGCTACACTACTTTCACGAGGACAGTTTTTTCACACAGTGAACTAATTTTTAAATGCCGGCACAAAAACAATCTCAACCTAAGAAGATACATTGAAAAATAATCATATAATAAGAGCAATTTTGAGTGTTTTTTATTCCCTTTTGTTTTTAGAAATATTACTATGCACACATGAACACCAACACATAACTATATGTATACAACTATGGTAATGTGCTTGAACACTGAGGCACCTGTTGATATGTACATGTATATATTTTTATATGGAATAAGAAGCAGGTTCGTTTTTTTTTTATTTTTTTATATAGTGTGGGGGTGTACATTTAGATAGGTACCTATATATTTTGCCATAAATATGAAAGAACGGGTAATATTATATGTGTAAAGATATGGATTATGTAATTAAATACTGAGAGAGTATTCGAACGCAGGCATAAGTGGGTGCATTGGTGAACATGAGGATAGAGACATGTACGTGTGTAGATATGTGTAAGTGCAAATTAACGTATATGTGTGTATATGGATATGCTGCATATTATGTATATATGAATGTATGTGTTTGCATATATATATGCGTGTGTGTGTGTATATACGTATGTGTGTGAAAAAATACATATATATGTATATATGTAGATGTATATGGATATACAGGTGTCTTTAAATGTATATGTATATATATGTAAGTATAAGTGTATGTGGAGATATGTATGAAGATATATGAATATGCGTTTTCTCTGCAGATGTATATGTGTAAATATGGGAATATACATTAGTTTTTTTTTGTTTTTTTTTTACTAAATAATAAAAGATAAAAATAAATTAATTAATAAGATTGCTAAATATAAAATAGATTACTCTTTCAATGTACTATCTGTGAATTTTTCTAATCGACTATTTCATAGAAAATAACAAAAAACCACTGAATTTCAAATTAATTTCTTCGTAGATTATTTAAACATTTAGATACAGAAAAAACTTTAACCTCCCAAACATGCCCGTTAAAGTAACGCGAATTAACAGCGTCTAAAAAATTTGAAAGAAAAACTGTCCTCGTGAAAGTAGTGTAGCTTCTTCCTTTAAAGTCGGTCTCCACCCCTCCACTCCTTAGCCATCTATATCTTGAGACTAAACACAATAAATTCGAACAACATCTAGCCGACACATTGGAGTTAAAAATTAAAAATAAGAATTTGAAATGCTACATATGACACATTCATATCCTCTTTCCCACCTCACTTCCTCACTTCGTTAATTTTACGTATACTTGATGAGGTCCGTCAAAAATGTGTGAATTTCTTTTCATTTTTCATTTTTCATTTCAATTTTTGGAAGTAAAGTCTGATGATCCAGAGCCCTGTTAAAGGGGTTATGGTGAAATAATTTATTACATGGAACTTTAACGAGTTCTGTTTTTATTCAAACATATCTGCTCTGAATTTTACATTGAGCTCTCCGGATATCATCCTCCTCGGGTCTACCCATACGGATTACCTAAGTTTGCATAAACTATATATCTATATATATATATATATATATATATATATATATATATATATATATATATATATATATATATATATATATATATATATCTATATATATATATATATATATATATAT
>OZ010583.1:124697802-124725302 GCA_963932145.1 Acanthosepion lycidas
GCTAAGGATGAAGATAAAATCGTCAACTTTCTATGCTGTTCTAGTAAGTAGAAGACTCCTCTTGCTATCCTCTGCAATTACAAGTGCCAGATCAAGCCAAAAATGTTGTCGTATTTGGGGAGTTGTTGTTCAGATCTTACTCTTAAGCCTTGATAGAGTCCAAGAGCGTCTCCTAGCTCTTGTGGTTGACAAATTACCCCACCCTCTAACCTCTCTCTCACAGTGCTCCGAACTACATTCCTTGGTCCCCCCAAGGCAAGCCTTCACAGTAAGTTTTTTAATCTACATAAATTAACTGCTTAAGAATATACACAGATTATTTGTAAACATGTATGCTGTTGAACGTTTATATATGGGGGTACCTCTTGATGATCCCAGATTGGCGATTGAACTCTCTTCCGATCTTGTACAAAATACCCAATGGATTAAAAACTAGTTGGTTACATTTTATATATCGAAGACTAAGCTAGTTATATTCCATCATCACCTGTCTGACTCTGAACTAACACTAATCAGGTTGAACGGAGGTCCTCTCGGGGAAGCACCGTGCCTTGAAAGACTGTTGGGCCTCAGACTCACACTCGACCTAAAGTGGAACTCATACATACGTTCCATTGCTAAGGATGCAGTGAAAATAGTCGGTTCCGTGTACGGCTCCCTGTACGGCTCCCTGTACCGCTCCAGTAAGTACCAGACACCTCCTGTTATCTTCTACCTTTCCATGAGCCAGATCAGACTAAAATGGAGTACTGTTGTCATATTTGGGCAAGAGCTGCCCAGAACTCATTCTCAAACCTTGATAGAGTTCAAAAGCCTCTCCGAGCTCTTGTGTGTGATGAATTATTCTCCACCCTCCAACCTCTCTCCCACAGGCATGGTGTGGTAAGCCTCTCACTGCTCAACCGCTACTGCCACCGAAAGTGCTTCGATGAACTACATTCCTGCCGAGGCAAATCTTCACAGTAAGAACACGCCATGCCACATAATAGCAAACCATCCACATTCTCTCCGTATCCCATCGTTGAGAAGTAAGTTCCACTCGAACAGCTTCTTCTCGCGAACCACCGTTTCGTGGAACCGACTCCCAATCCCTGATCACAACAATCCTAACCTGTTCAAGACTAGTGCTAACAGTTATCTTCCACTCCTATACATACAAACGGACTCCAAACGTAACACTCTACATCAAGTTGCCTACCAGCCTTGTAAAGTGTGAACCCTACTATAAAATAAAATAAATAAATAGATATGTACAGTGGTCGAAACTATTTAATATACAGGGTGCGATAGGTAAATTGTCGCTATCTTATATTTATAATTTCGCGCATGCGCGTTGTTTGTTTCTGATTTTGTCGACTGAAATGTATAGTAGGGTTAGTTTTAATCACGGACTATGAGAAGTTGATCACCAATTTGGGAACGGCATGTTGTAGTGCTTGGCATTCGTGCCGGTAGCTCCAATACAAACATTTCAGGGTTTTGGGGTGTCAATATGAGGACAGTGCAGAGATTCGGAAAGAGTTGAATGAGTCTGATGGTGATTACGAAATAACGGCAACCCAGAAAACTCATTCTGCTAAGAAAAGAACTCCCGGATTTGTCGGTGAGGGCCTTCAATTCGACACACATGCCTGCATCAAGTGCCCTGAGGAATTAGTGCCGTCCTGGGTCAAGTGGGTTGCTACTGGAAGTCTCTATGTCTAGCAACATGACTCTGCATCATGCTACACAAGTAGGAAAACCCAGTCATGTCTGTCAGACAACTTCAGCGACTGCATCACCTCTTATCTCTGGCCATCTAACTTTCCAGATGAACTGATGTCAAGGATTATAGCAGTATTCATCAACTTAAAAAATGAGACCATCCAGAACAGTTGAAGAAGATTCCGAAGTCGTCTGGAGGCCGTGGTTGAAGCCAATGGCGATTTCATTGAATAAATTTACTGTTTTAAATAAAATAAAATAAATAATAATAATAAATCTAATATGTCAAGATATTTTTGGGTAATCTTTGTAAATATATCTGTTAAAAAGAGATGTCAGTGTTATTTTCATTTTTGCGTAATATTGGACGGAAATTTATCCATCGCACGCTATACAATTGATACTTTGTTATAGAAAATTGCTATTAGTGTGAATAGACAATTTGTTCATTGATCTTTTTGTCTAACCGAAACGACTATGAAATAAAGCCAATAAGAATGGAAGAAAATCTTTCGCTACTAAAAAATGTCCGTCCTTTTTCTTTCAACTTTATTTACCTTCATGCTCTGAACCTAACCTCAATTGCGATCCAAATGGAATTTAGATTCGTGATCAGCAAGCGAAAGGGGAAAAAATACAACTCTTTTGTCTTTCGTTCGCAGTAATCGAAGGTCAATCCAAGGCGAACTTTTATTATGACTTTCTCATAATTTATATTGTGATGTACGAATTGATACTTTTTATAGCAAGATTCAGCATATGATGAATTCGTTCTTTCCATTTGCCTTGTCATTACTTTTCCATTGGAGAAGCAGTAATAACCATGAACTGGCAGAAACCTGATATTGACTCACTATCTATCTATATCAGCCTGTTCTTTCTTTTCTTTTATGACAGTCTATTCTTTCTTTCTTTCTTTCTTTGTTTCTTTGTTTCTTTCTTTCTTTCTTTCTATGTAAGTCTGTATCTATCTATCTATCTATCTATCTATCTATCTATCTATCTATCTATCTCGGCCTGTTTCTTTCTTTCTTTCTTTTATGTCAGTCTATTCTTTCTATTTATGTCAGTCTATTCTTTCTTTCTTTCTTTCTTTCTTTCTTTCTTTCTTTCTTTCTATGTAAGTCTGTATCTATCTATCTATCTATCTATCTATCTATCTATCTATCTCGGCCTGTTTCTTTCTTTCTTTCTTTTATGTCAGTCTATTCTTTCTATTTATGTCAGTCTATTCTTTCTTTCTTTCTTTCTTTCTTTCTTTCTTTCTTTCTATGTAAGTCTGTATCTATCTATCTATCTATCTATCTATCTATCTATCTATCTATCTATCTATCTATCTATCTATCTCGGCCTGTTTCTTTCTTTCTTTCTATTTATGTCAGTCTATATTTTCTTTCTATGTCAGTCTGTTTCTATCTATCTCTCTCTCTCTCTCTCTCTCTCTCTCTCTATATATATATATATATATATATATATATATATATATATATATATATATATAATTTAATCTGGCACACGGAATCAACAAATATATGATATTATACAGAATTAACGGATTAATTTTTCACATCCCCACCTCACACCGTCTGATTGGAGATCATTGACTTAATCCGTCCTGGACCAAAGAGATTTAAAATGTCTATCATCAGTTGAAATCAAATCAAATCAGATGAATAGAATATTCTCCTCTGTCTTTTATAGTATTTCTTGGGGTACTGGCGTTACTGGGCAGCGCCCAACTCCTCCTCCAGTAACATCGTGCAGATTTTACTGTCTAACAGAAGCAGCTCAAACCTTATTCTCCATAGTTCATATTTTAAAAAATATTCCTACTAAAATGTTGCCGATGGGTTGCCGACTTAAAAAAAAATGAAAAAAACGAAAAAGAAAGAAGTAAAAGCAGTAAACGGAAGACAATTTTTTTTCAGGGCGGAAGTATCATGATTCTTCACATATTTTTTCTTGCTAACCAGGAAAGTGCCATGAATTCACAGGAAAGATAGAGCGGTTGTCTTCTCTATGATTTACAATTCAAAGTTTTCCTTCTCTTGGAGTGGTTTCCGCAGAAGCCAAGAGATTTTTGTATGTTATTTAACCTATAGCTGGGAATGCGGAAAAAAGTGACAAGTTCATACCTTTCCGAGGGCTAACGTAACAGTCTGCCCAGAAATTTAAACCCAGTTCGTCAATTATATTTTCTAAGAGAAGGATGGGGACCTTTGTGGCAGACGGTATTCAGCTCTTCAAAAATTGTGGTTGGTTCTGCAGAAAACCATTCAGCACTATAATCAAATCATATGTGCAGGTTGTCTGACTGTTAGTTTCTAGTTAATATTAAGATAGTTGAGAAAGATATGAACCCTCTTCTTCCTCCACCCTAGCTGTGGTTAAATAGCAAGGCAGACCGGGTTCTATAGCCTTGGATGGCAACTGATCTACCGCAGAAAGAAATTGCTATTGCGTGAAAAAAAATCTGCCTCGTCAGTCATGTATCGAAAGATACATGATCGCCTAAGCGTGTATCACGCATGGCACATAACTGACTGAAATAATGATAACTCTTTATTCCAGAAATTCAGGCAGAATATTTGTTCTACTTAATTAGTCAAGATGATAATATTGATGACACATAATAAATAAATCCTAAGGCAATGGTTAATAAACTATGAACACTAATGGGTACGTCACAATCCTCATAAATACGTTGGACACTATTGTAAATGTGTGTATGTGCGTGCGTGTGTGTGTGTAGGGGGGTAATATGTTAAGTAGTCTACCACTAGCAGGGGTTTACCTACTTCACGCCGCTGGCGAGTATTGTATTTTGTTGATGTTATAAAGATTACCATTTCATATCCAACCTCCGTTTTGTTATTTCCCATTCAGTAACCCTTTCTAGGTTACAACAAAATTCACACAGAAAATTATTACTGCTCTAAAATTAGTTTAATCCCTTCCAATATACCACTCCCATGGCCTTGTGTCAGACTAATACAATTTTAATGATATACAAGTCATTTCAGAAACATTTTTAACACTTGAAATTTTCTTTTAAACTAATTCTCACTCAATAGAAGCCTCAAGAGACATTCAAAGTAGATATTAAGTGATTGTGGTGGATGATAGGAACGTAGAAGGAAATAGAAGAAAGTCAATTTTATGAGGATAAGGAGGATAGATAATGATTAACCCTTTAAGAGGTTAAAATAGTGTGCCCAGGAAAGCATGGTATACCGAATAGAAGCATTCACACGAGAGTTTGTTCCACTCGGACAGTGTTTCTCGGGAGAAAATCTGCCTGAGTTGAACTTTCTCCTTACAAATGGTATACCGAATAAATGTGGCTGATTCTGATCCGTGGACACCGTATGGTGGGTCCTAGATAAAATTAACGAACGTTTTGCATTTGCCAAAGGAAATAAATATACGAAACAGTACAAAGACAATTTAATTATTGTTTCCATAATATAAAACAATAATCAAACGTTATATGTTTATCGGCTCCGTAGCCTGACCTCCCATTTTTAACATCGATATATTCCCTTATTATGAAATAGGAGGCATTGCTCGATGGAAATAAGTAAACAAGTTTCGTATTTCGCCAACAAAAGAAGACATCATTACTAAGTACATGAAATGAGGCTGCAAATATATTGCTTTTAATTTTTATTTGATGCTGGATTTATTTGAATATTTTTCATTTTAAGGATTTAAAAAGCAAAATTATTTCTTGCCTGCAGCGATAGTTTAAATTGCAGACATCCAAGACTACGGATGCCGATAATATAAGTAATGAAATTATAATATTACTTAACTATGGCCGCCATTTACTGACGGTAGATGTGGAGTTATCTTTCTTTACTATAAAAATGAAGAATTCGTTCTTATAGGCAGCAGTAGTTTAAACTTTATTCATAACAATCTTAAATTACTCATGCAGAAAAATAAGCAACACAATTGCAATATTACTTCATTAGGGTCACCATTTCTTACGATACGTGTTATATTAGTTGTCTCTGGATATTTTATAAAATTTAATCATTTAAAATGCAGGTTTATTTTTTCTATACAAGCATTATATAAATTATATACAAATGGATTTTAGACGATTCTTCCAGAGAATATAACCGATAGAATTGCTACAGATATACGTATCACCATTTTCTGATGACAGGTGTAAATTAATATTCCAAAGCACTGAGATGAGAGGATTTAGTAACGCAACTGTCACTTGATAAGCAAAGAAATCTACCCGATACAAATTCTGTGTACATTCGTTTGATATAACTAATAATCATTATGAAGCCTGGTGCTTAGAAAAGGAATTGATAAGCAAAGAAATTGATAAGCAAAGGAATCGATAAGCAAAGAAATCGATAAGCAAAGGAATTGATCAGCAAAGGAATTGATCAGCAAAGGAATTGATAAGGAAAGAAATCGATAAGCAAAGAAATCGATAAGCAAAGAAATCGATAAGCAAAGAAATCGATAAGCAAAGAAATTGATAAGCAAAGGAATTGATAAGCAAAGGAATCGATAAGCAAAGGAATCTACCCGATACGAATTCTTTGTACGTTCATTTGATATGAGAAATACTCATTATGAAGCCTGGTGCTTAGAAAAGGAATTCAAAAGTTTTTTCACAAAAATGTTGATTATATACGGGTTAAAAGAATGTATACAAATTTTGGAGCCTACGTTAAAAATGACTGGCTAGATCTGAGGAAATTCCAAAGGTGTTGACTACAGAGATGATTCATTATCTTACGCTTGTAGTCTTCTCTAACTTTTATCTGTATCTTCTCATTCTTTCCCTTATCCCATTAGCTGAACCTATGGAAATTCCGTGGTGGGTTAACTAAGCTCAATCATTATCTCATGCCGTGTCATTTCTCTGGCTTTTTGCCAGTATCTTCTCATTTTTTTCCTTATCCCATTTGCTGGGTTCATTGAAATTCTATTCATGCTGACAAGTAAGATTATCTATTTTCTCAGCACTATGATCTTCTCCGTATCTCCTATTGCTTGTATTCTCTGCTTGATCCCTAACTGACGGTGAGAAATAAGTGTATCAAAGAACGATTCCAGGTTTGGATTTTATGCATTCTTTATAGAATTCTCCAATATCTTCTTTTTTTTTTTTTTTTTTTTTTTTACTGTACTCACGGTAGACGGTTAGATTTAAGTGGCAGTCTACACGGGTATGAAGGGAAGACTAGACTTGAAGAAGTTATGATTGTAGTGGTCGTGGAAACATCCTCTTCGGAGTCGGTTCCACAGAGCAGTGATTCCTAGGAAGAATCTGCTTGAGTGGAACTTCTCACCGATGCAACACGATGTTAGCCTGGCAGGCCCCAGCCGTGAAGGTTAGAACAGGTGAAACCAAGGAATGCAGTTCGTCCGAGCACTTTCCATGGAAGTAGCAATACAGTAGTGAGAGGCTTGGCATATCTCCCTTGTGAGAGAGAATAGAAAGTGCAGTAGCTTTGGATGTGCGGGTGGTGTAATGGATAACGTTTCAGAATTAGAAACCGGAGAGCTGAGTTTCAATTTCGGTCGGGTTTGTTATATTCATTTACGTGTAAATACCCTTCGAAAAGGTATGAATGTAACTCCAAGTTATGGGTTAATTAGTAGGGATTGTTTCAGTAAATGATTATTATACAAAAAAAAATCTAACAATCTAAAAATATTTTCTCGCTTTAACCTGCAAAAGTTGGTAAACCGTAAAAAAACAAATCATTATCTTGAATTGTTGCAACCACTGACGAGATAAAAACAATGCATGGAGACACACAGGCGACAGACATGAAGGCGATGAGTCTGGAGAATGTGTCCGATGTGAAAAGACTTCAAATATAATCTCCCTTATAGCCAACTGTATCGCATTGCATTTTATACCGAGAGCAGGTGTTTTCATGAGGCAAAATTACCAGATTGCTACGTTGCTCATGATTCGAATTTTTTTATTTAAACTATTCCAATCTTCTTTCTGCAATTTCCGTATTATTTGTGCTGCGATGAAGTTTAAAACAAAATAGACATTTATACTTAGAATCAGTTACAACTGAAATATGTTGGATAAGGAAGGAAGGATTGGAGAATTTGACACTCAAAGGATATATCAAAGCAGTGTGAGGCAGCGAGTCATCTATGTATATGGATCTCAGAACGGGGAGTGAAAGGGTCGAAAAAGAGATTTATTGCTAAGACCTATAAAGAATAGGAAAGTGTAGAGAATTGAAAAGACATGGTACATAGAAAAAGAGGTTCGCCTTTTTGTTCGCAAAGGTGATTAAGACGTGTTACAGCTTTAATTTTTAAATATATGTATTTTCATCTATGGTACTTTTATTTACTGTATTCTTACACTTATTGTCTTCCATATATTGGACACTGATAATCCCATAATTATTCTTCCTTAGTATGAAGTTAAACTACATCCGCGTCCAGAGTAAGACGATAAACTACGTCCAACAGCAAGGCCTTCGTTCAGAAGGCTTTGAGGAGCGTGGAACCACCTCTTAATTGCTGGTTTTCCCGGGGTAATAGCACCTGTTAGGGTCCCAACTATGAGCAAATAGTTAACCCCGAAACTGAGGTAAAAAGTATTATAAAAGTGTAAAAATAGGTTTTAATACCAGAAATACTATGTAAAACATTATTACCAGAAATAAATTTTTGAAGAAAAAAAAACTTACAAGCAATGTATTTTTGAAAAAAAAATATTACCAGCAATATGTTTTTGAAGAAAAAAACCCAGCAATACACGTTTTAAAATAATATTACCAGCTATACATTTTTGAGGAAAAAAATATTACCAGAAATAGATTTTTGACAAAACAAAATATTAGGTTGGTGCAAAAATAATGACGTAATAATGTTGTTTTTTGACGTATTTTTTAACGTCAAAAAACGACATTATTACGTCATTATTTTTGCACCAACCTAATATTACCGAAAAAAAAGTTGTTGGCATTAACCCATTGAGGTTGATATGCCGTAAAGCAAATCAAAGCAAACCTATAATTATTAGGTTGTATGAAAAATAATGTCCGATTTTAAAATCAACTTTTATTTAAGAATAAATGCATTTAAATAATGCCTAATTCAATCAAAACAGGAACTGTAAACATCTATACATTACTGACTTTGAGTTACATGATTATTTATGCCTTTACGATAAAACACTAATGGTTTTGAACACTAAGAATACTTTAAATGCAGTTTCTGTATCTCTGCAACGGAATATATTTTGGCTTAAAACACAGTCAAGATGGAATTCAGTAGGCGAGAGATTCTGGGAATATAATGGATGCTGCAAAGTCTGTTATCCCAATTTGGGGAGCTACTGCAGTGACATTCTGACAACATGTGTCCGATCATTGGATCTAGTCGATTAACCAGTACTGTCTCATTTTGCTTAACCTAACGTACATTTCATCTAGTTGCTAGCAATAAACATCGAAGGTGAAGGTTCCGTTAGAATGCTATAATGCTTAAGGCCTATTTCGAACCACCAGCGCTGATGAAAACATTGAACTGATCGTTTAAAATTGTCACCTATTTCCCATCACAACTTACTCTTCGCTCATGAAATGGATTATTCGAATTTCCCGGAAGCAGGATGGAACACATTTCGAAACGTTCACACTCTAACCAATTTATCGGTTTTCTTCTTGCTAGTTTTCTTGAAATGATTCGATATTGTCGAAATACTGACACCCATTACTCGAGATATTTCTCTGGCACTTGGATGTGGGTTTTGCTTAAGCCTCCCCATCTCAATCTCGAGATGACACCACAGCAATTCAGGAAGTTCCGAATTGACTTGGATGTCTTTACCAAGATGATAAATATGCCAAGCTCACAAGCTAATATTCACTTATACAATTGTGCTGATGAGACTGTGCAAAACGCCATAATCAATACACACCCTGACTTCTTTACCACTGATCCAGATAAGCTACTTGACATGGTAGAAGCGTTGGTCACCCAGAGGTCAAGTCCTATTGTCCATCGCCATGTCATAGGATGCGGATGAGCCAATACAAAGTTACCTTGTCCACCACAGAGCCGTAGCCGTTGACTGTAAATTTACATGACCCTCATGTGAGCATGACCTGTCTGATATATACATCAAGGACTAGATAATCCGTGGAGTAGCAAATGACACATTCCAGGCTGACCTACTGGCCAAAGCTGGGGCACTTAAAACCCTTGAGCAAAATATCCGTCATGCTGAGGCATTTGAATCAGCATGGCGAGACCAAACCTCAATGGTCGGCGCTTCAGATACAGCCGCTGCTTGGCTATCAACATACCGCAGACAGAAGGGTACGCCACAAGCCAATAAGGGGGATCTCCGTACCAGCACCTATTGCAGATGCAATGTTAAACCAAACCACCAGGCTTGCTTAGGTTGTGGCAGCCACCAGCATGGCACCTCAGGAACTGGATCCCGCCGGCTAAAATGTCCAGCATGGGGACAAACATGTAGTAATTGTCGGAAGCCCAATCACCTATCGAGGGTATGCTGAGCTAAGAAACCGGCTCAAGCGGTCAGGTAAAGTCCAGAGGCTAATGAAGCCACCATGGACACACTTATCGTCCACATCACGTTCAATCAAACGACGGGGACATATACATCTAAAGACACAGGCCAGATAAGGGAGATTGACGCATATATTGTCCCATTCTCGCCAAAACCGGATCCCAGACAAGTTAGGAATATCCCTAGAAATCACATCACTAGGATGACGATCTTTCCCAACAGTGGGGCCACCATATGTCTCGGGGGACTTAAGCAACTTCTGAATATGGGGCTCACTACCAACAACCTGATTCCATCAAGAAAAGTCGTCCGAGCAGTTGGAGGCTTTACACTCGTATGTCAGGGTTGGCTCCACGTGGAATTTATCGTCCAAGGAAGAATAACTAAATATGCAAAAAGATCCAGCGGCTATACTTCAGCAAAGCAGCCTGCATTGACGTAGGGATACTGTCCAAAGACTTCCCGAACCCGACGATTACAATATTACCCCAAACAGAACAAAACATTGACAGGGGTCAAGAATTGGCTATTGAATCAATTCGCCGAAAGGCGTTCAAAAACAATGGTGAATTCCCACCAATGTCTGGCCCCACTGCTCATATACACCTCAAAGAAGGAGCAGTCCCCAAAGCCAGACATAACCCAATTCCTGTGCCTTTTCACTTCAAAGAACCCGTAAGACACGCCCTTTGGGAAGATGTGAAAAGGGCTATCATAACCCCAGTACCCATCGGCATGCCCACTGATTGGTGTAGCACTATGGTAATTACCGCCAAGAAAAATGGCAAACTACGAAGAACCATAGACTACCAACACTTGAATTCACAGTGAAAACGGGAAACACACCATACAGGGTCACCATTCAAGCTAGCACTACAAGTGCCACCTAAGCAAAAGAAAACAGTGTTGGATGCTGTTGATGGATATCACTCCATCCCCTTAGATAAAGAGTCCCAGCCACTCACCACCTTCATCACAGAATGGGAAAGGTTCATGTACCTGAGGATGCCACAAGGTTACCTAACATCTGGCGATGCCTACACCCGAAGGTATGATGAAGTAATAAAAGACATCCCCCCGCAAAGTAAAAATCGTAGATGACACCCTACTTTACGACTCTGACATCGAAGGAGCCTTTTTTCACACCTTCGATTTCCTCTTCCATTTCGCAAAAAACGGCATCGTACTCAATAGAGAAAAATTCCAATTTTGCCAAGACACTGTGCAGTTTGGGGTCCTCTACATAACATCCTCTGGTGTAACCCCTTCTAAATCCATGCTGGAGACGATATTAAGCTTCCCAATAATAAAAACACTCACCTATGTCAGATCATGTTTTGGGCTGGTCAACCAAGTCGCTTGGGCATACTCACTGAGCCCAGTCATGCTTCCATTTCGTGATCTCGTCAAACGAGACTCACACTTTATATGGAATAAATACCTCGAGGATGCATTCCAGCATTCAAAGAAGGTCATAGTTGACTTAGTCCGAAAAGGCATCGCTACATTTCAAAAAGATCGAATAACCTGCCTCGCTCCAGATTGGAGCAAAGACGGAACGGGCTTCCTACTTCTGCAGAAGTATTGCTCGTGCACCACCGACAAAGCCCCAGTTTTCTGCCCTGAAGGTTGGCGCCTGATATTTGCTGGTAGCAGATTCTGCATTGATGCTGAACGCAGATATGCACCTATTGAAGGCGAGGCAGCAGCAATTCCGTGGGCATTGGAAAAATGTCGCATTTTTGTAATGGGTTCCCCGAATCTCATAGTGGTTGCAGATCATGAACCACTAAAAGGATTATTCGGAGATCGAGACCTTAGCAAAATCCAAAACCACCGATTATTCAGGTTAAAGGAGAAAAACCCTCAGGTATAGATTCACGATTCAGCACTTCTCTGAGAAATGGCACAGAGCCTCCGATACTGTCTCTCGTAACCCAGCAGACATCTCGCAGGCACTCCTAAATGTATTCACTGCTGAACCCTCTCAGTCAGACATCATAGAGTCTGACAACATGGATGACTGGGTCAAATCAATTACCCTATTAGCAACATTCGGGGCAAATGCCAACTTGGAGCTCATCTCAGTAGACGTTATCCGTGCGGCGGGACGCAGCGACCCGCAATACAAAAAATTAATTGAAGACATACGAAATGGATTCCAAAGGATGCGCAGCCTCACAGCACCCGAAATACGCGTATACTGGGAAGTGAGGCACCGCCTAAGTGTTGACGACGGATTAGTGCTCTTAGATCAAAGGATCGTTATCCCCAGCTCTCAACGCGCAAAAGTCTTACATAGCCTACATTCTGCACACCAAGGCGAAGTTGGCCTGAAGGCACGTGTCAACGAATCTGTTTATTGGCCCGGGATGAAGGCTTCAATTCGTAACGTGGAGAGCAGGTTGTACGTTCTGCTCAAAAATTGCCCCGAATCAACCAATAAAGCCTATCAACTTGACACCACCTCCTGATTGGCCATTTCAGCATATCGTCATGGACATCTTCCATGTTGGGAACTATGGTTACTTAGCATGCGCTGACAGGTTAACAGGCTGGTTGAATCTATACCACTTGAGCCACGGAGAAGCTAATGCATTGAGGCATTAGCTTCTCCGTGGCTCAAGTGGTATAGATTCAAGGATTATTTCAATTTGCCGAAACATATTTCAAACCTACGGCGCTTCTGAGGAACTCAGAAACGATGGCGGCACACCCATCACATCCCTTCCATTTAAGCAATTCTTACAAGACACAGGCTATCATTTGCTGGTTACCCACAATCCAATGGTCGGGCAGAGCTCGCTGTCAAAACAGCCAAGAGAATCGTAAATGGCAACACAGGAGCCAAGGATCGTTGGACAATAACCGTGCAGAAAGAGCCATCCTCTAATACAGGAATACGACCATCTAAAACATCGGGCTATCCCCTGCTCAACTGCTACTCCACCGCCGACTACGTGACTACATACCATCCCACCCCACACTCTACAAGCCACACGCAAATTGGATAACCGCAGCCCAAAATCACGAGATGAGTCTGTCCCGGCGGAACGCTCGTCTCATAGAGTGATACAACAGAACACCGCACACCTTAAACCCCCTTCAACAAGGACAAATAGTGGCACTACAACGACCGACAACCCGCCGATGGGACACAACAGGTCAAGTCATTGAAAACCTCCCCAACCTCCAATACCATATCAGAGTTGACGGATCAGGTAGATTTTACCTTACGAAATCGCCCATTCCTCAGGAAACTGGATACACCTGCAATTCCAGTTCCCAGACCTAGTGCTTTACCCGAGACCCCTACACCAGTGCCACAAACATTCGACGCTGGAATAACATCAAACACTGCTCAGCCGTCTACAATAACACGTACCCCCCGGGCATTGTCCAGACTACTTCCACACAACCAGCCAGGTTTGAAGGAACTCATCCCTCCCCGAAGGCCACTACCCCTACGCGATGGGGAGGTAGGACATGTAGAATAACAATAGAACAACAACACTTACCGGCGTAAGGGTCCCAACTAGCGTCCAGTTGGCAGACAAAAATAAAGCAGGTTGTAACTTAATACAAACCCTACAAACTGACTGGAATCAAGCTGGTACTTATACAGAAATACCTCCACACATGTACCATCAGCCAATCACAGCCCAAGCAATGGACTATCCCACTTGAGCACAATGAGATGCTCCATGGCACCATAAATAGCTGTCTTTCTCAAGGTGGAGTGTCTATTCACTCAGCTTGTTCCACAACTGAGTGTTTATCCTCACAACGTGATTGTTCTACGTTGTCGAGCACTTTTCTCAATATGATTACAATTTCTAATATTTCTTGTCGTCTGGATGGTTTCGACAGTCCCACTGATTTTCAGTTTTCCATTTTTTCAAGGCGCCTCGAGACTGTTACCCGCACTCTGATAACGACTGGTACAACCGTTACCTTTATTAACATCCACAGCTCCTTTACAAGGCCAAGAAACAGATGTCTTTCCTTTTTCCCTTTCTTTCAAACCAATTCTGTAGTCTGCCATTAGAGCGAAACCCATAATCTACAGGTCGCATAGGAGGCCACGAAACTGATCCCATTTCTTTTTCTCCTTTCAAACCAATTCTGTAGTCTGCCATAAGAGCGAAATCCATGATTTGGCATATATTCTTCTCTTTGGTGACGATTGCCAAATCCAGTTTTCTGTCCTGAATTTAACGAACCCTTTGAAACTTGCAGTGATTATTATATGATTTATTCTTCCTGGCAGATTCTTGTTTTCGCGTTGTTCTCTTCCCATTGGATCACCGATTCTACCCAATCATACTATTCTTCTCTTCTTACTTTATTAATTTGCTAGATTCGCAGATTTCCGGATTCAGTCTCTAACCTTTGTTGCCACACAGCCTATATTTACGGTTTTCTGTATTTTGTACATCCTTAATTTATACAGATGCTTCTTATGACATTGTTTTGGGTTGCTATTTACTTTATGTTAGTACATTTATTTACTTTTTTCTCTAGGCAGACGTAGTCAATTTATATGCAATTTCATCGATATGCCATCTAAAGCTTTCATATAACTGTTTTATTATTATTAAAATTAAATCGAGTGTTCATCAACAAATGTTGTTGATGTTCATATATAAATTTTATAACAGCCTCAGCAGTGTTATAAATTCGTTACCGTCTTTAGCACTACCGTAAGTTGCATCTTAACATCGAAACCCTACCAATCTCTTCCTAGTCTCAAAGTTTTTCTCATAAATTTATTAGAGAAAGAGACAATATTTGTTTTGGTTTAGATTATCTACTCGATTTGTGGCTTGGCCAAAAGCCAGTTCGTCACGGCCATTTCTTACAAACCTAATTATCTGATGTTTTATTGCAGACTGGTGACTGAAAAATTTCCATGTTTAACTAAAAGAGATACTCGCAATTTTATGCAAAAAACCCTCTTTACTCAGCTTCCTATCTGTTGACAGCAGCAAGCATTCTGAGACAAAATATACTGGTTTCATCTAGAACAAAAATATTAATGGGTTACTTCATATCAAAAAATAATATCTCACTAAACTGACACGAAATTATATTTATATAATTTTCCGTCCTTGGTCAACGACGTATTTTCTGGTTGAGTTTTAATTTATATTTTGCTGTTTATGTGCTGTCTATGTCAGTTTCTGTCTCTATTAAAAAGATTCTTTATTTAGGGGATGAAGAGGAGAGAGAGGAAGTCAGATCTTTTATCCCGTGGTTTATGTGAAAGGCGCAAACGAAAACAAAACAAAAACTCCTCCTCCGATTGGAAGTTGGAAAGAAATTTACCTTAATTAAATGACACAGGAAACAATAAAACAGAATAGAAATTTATAATACACATTTGTGCAAAGGTTTCTTTTGTGCGCCTTACAATTGGGCAAGATACCAAGTTCTAAAATAATAATATGTTAGGCTCATAAAAAGTAAAAACAATTATAGTCTTTATGACAAATATTCACTTATTTTCATACATTTAACACTCAGACGAAATTCTTACAGAAGTATGACAAATTCACAAGCGTTGTCGGTTAATCTAAACAAAAGGTCGGTTTTTAAACTGAAACAAAATATTGAGATACAGCTCGTTTTTTTAAATAAAAGTTCAAAATCAAGTTAATAATTCCATAAATCTTCTTCCTGTTTTCTTTCTGCTTTCGTTCACATTCTTTTTCTTTTTTTATAACTCGCTCCTAGCGGTTATAATATGTCTTGTTTAGGAATTTCGCCGTGACGTCATCAGAGACTCTCTTCGACTGACTTCAACATACTTCCCTTTATTTAAGGCGTCTTGACAAGTTCATTTGTGTTACCGGGGATGTCTTATCTTGAGATTTTACTTTCACTAGTAAATATTTTATTACTTATTCACTCTTTCCTCTTTCTGGAGAGTTCGACACGTACTGAACTTTGTATTTATTTGCTTCTGAGTCAACCTGTAGTTTATTCCGTACGTTCCCTTTTTCTAGTAATCATACTTGTACGTTCAATGAATTCTTGGGGTGTTGGTACGTCAAAAATATCATACTACTGTACTTGCATAGGTCCTTCCTTTCTTTCAGGCCTTTCTTCAGTAAACCTTTTCTTTAACTAATTCCAATGCCTTTTGTGTTACAATTTTTTCTTTTCACCATATATATCAATTTTCTAATCCGTAAAGTTATGACGCCATCTTCCCACTTTCTTTTCTATTTTTATATAATCTTAAAAACACTTTTTCATCAATTTTGAGTCCTTTTTCTCATCCGTTCTTATTCCTTTTTGATCTGCCAACATCAGTTCGGTCGGTGACATACCTAACGGTGTAATGGGATTCGTCTCTTAAGAATTTTTGAAGTGTTTCTTCGCTCACTTTTTCATTACTTGGTTTTTCAAAAGCTCTCTTAAATATACTCACAAAGCATTCAGCTTGTCTGTTTGACCTTGGCTAATACAGCCGGGTAGTAATAGGCTCAGTCGAGAAGAATTTGCAAAATTCTTTAAGTTCGTAAGCAGTGAATTGTGTACTGTTGTACGAGACTATGGCATCCGGGATACCATATCTTGCAAACAGTGAAAAAAAATTCCCTGTAATAGTGAAAGTTGTTTTTTTTTTTTTTGCACATACAAATTTCAGACCACTTAGTAACATTATCCACTGGCACACGATAATGTGATCCGTTGATTAAACCTGTGAAATCTATGTTCAGTCTCGACTACGAATTAACTGTCTTTGGCCAAGGTTGTAATTTTGTGGTTGGTGATTTTGATGTCAGAGCACAAACTCTTTATTAATTAGGTCTTTATTAATTTATCAATATCTTGATACATTTTGGTCCTGTACACATAGCTTCTTATAAGAAGCCAATACGATTTCTGCTTTTGGATCGTTGTGTGCTAAAGTCTGACTTTAGTATTTTGTTGATTTCTTCAAACTTCTGACACTTATCAGTCCAATTCCACTATATGTTTTTTTAATGCAATTTGTTCAGTGGAGCTCTCATTTTTTTTTCAGTAGTAACAAACGCGAACTATGTGCGTCGCCTTTCATGCTACCATCATCATATTTATGTAGAATTACAGCTCTTATTCCATTTTTCCTCACTGAGTTTGAACCCGAATTCTTATATTTTTTCAAAAAATCTTTTCCCATGCCCGATATGTTGTTCCTTAGATACACTTTTTATTAATGTATCACTCAGATAAGCAACTGCAAAATCACAATCTGCAAGCATAATATCCATAGCTTGTTGAAATATAGCGGGAGCCACTTTTATCCCAAAAGGAAGCCGCTTGAAATTATACAATCCCTTGTGCGTATTTAAAATTATTAACTCTGAACATTCTTCTTCAGACTCTATTTGCAAATACGCTTCAGAAAAATCCAGCTTCGAAAAATTTTTCCACCGTTTAAATTCGCAAAAATTTCCTTTGAACTTGGTAATCGGTAATTAAGGAATTTTAAACATTTGTTTAACCCTGTCGAAAAATCAGTAAAAACACGAATTTTATTTTTTTTACATGCACTTCTGATGCTGCTCATTTTGAATTGTCAATTCTTTTAATTCCATCTATTTTTTTTAAGTCTGTCTAATTCTTCGCTGACTTGATCCAATGCTGCGAACAATACACTACGTCTCAGCGTAAATACTGGCGTCGACCATTTTTTTGTCACTTGAAATTTCGCTTTAACTTTGGAGCACTAAGCTAAAAGAACACCTGGAAAAGATTTTTTTCAATTCTCCCTTTAAGTTTTTACTTTGTTTTGCTTTTAAGCTGGTAGCTTGTCCACTTAGATTTATGCAATAAATATTTATAGATAAATCCCACAACTCAGATAATTCCATCCAGTCAGTACCGAATAAGTTTGTAGTATTTGGTAACGCATAAACCATAGCTTTTACACATTTGTTATTAAATAAAACGTCACAAATCATATCATCAATAAAAAATAATTTCTTAGCCGACACGCCACGTACGATTTTTGGAGTTCTTTTTAACGAAGCTTTTCCGTATGCTTTCCTATTTTGATATCAAACTAGTGTCTCATTGTGTTTTTATATCCACATCATTAACTTTCACATACACAAATTTTTTATAATTATTTTTTTTTTATTATGTATTACAGTGTAACATTTTATGTCCAATTTTCCACACTTGTAGCATTTTGAATTCTTAAAGGGATAGTCATCTCCGAGATGTAACCTTCCACATGTTAAACATGAAATAATTTTCATTTTTAAACATTCCTTTAGCTTATATGTATGCGCATTATTTTCTTCAATTTCTTCCGTATCGCTTCTCAGATTTAGGATTTTCTAACATTCATCCGATATTTCTTATGATGTTAGATTTCTTTTCTGTTCAAGTTTTGTTAGAATTCTAACACGTACTTCTGCGTCTTTTTTCGCCGTTAGCCCTTTAACCAAAATTAGCCCATTAGACATCTCCTTCGTTAAATCATTTAATTAGAATCTTTCCAACTCCATATTAACCATTCCATTATATGTGACAAAATATTCGCCTTTTTTTCAGCCAGATTCATACATTTCCAACGAGTATTGAATGACGAACTTAGCTCGCTAAAAAATTTAGTCAGAATATTTACTTTTTTTCAAAGAAAATTTCTGTTTTTTTCGGTAATACAACATTACAGTATTTTTCATTTTTACCGGTGCTTACTTTTTCAACAAAAGTCTTGTTTTTTTTTTTTGTTTTCCCAGTTGCTGCATTCTTCACTGAAAGCAGAAAAGGTAATTCCATCATTTGAGTTGCATTTGAATTCAGCTATGGTATTAGCCACAGCAACCGGTGCGAAAGAACGTCGGTCATTTTCCATTTTCTTCCGTATTATTTCGATTAAACTTTCTTGTTTCTGGAGTTCCAACAACTCTTGTTGTTGCTATTGTTGTTGTATTTTTACTATGTGGGGTAATAATTTTTCCATATTTAAAGAATACCTGTTTTTTCCTTCTTTTCATTTTTGTTTTTTTCACACATATTAAAGGTAAAATTAAACATAAATTTCTTGAAAAGGTTCACTGAAATATTGTTGGATTTTGAATTTTAGTAGAACGGTTCAAAGCAGAGTGGATCAGACGAGGATTTCCGCTACAAAGGGTGACGCAAGTTCGAATCTAGATGTGGTAGATGTAATATATACTCTAAAAAACAAACAAAAATAATACGTTTAAAAAGAACAGTTAGTCTACTCAAACACGTGCATCCACGAAAAAATATAACGTATAAATAATATATATATATATATATATATATATATATATATATATATATGTATACAAATGAGAGAAAGAATGGAGTACACAAAAATCAATACAAAATAGACCAAAATATTATTATATTTTTACTATAATAAATTACAATAAAATAATTACAACGCTATACAAAACTTACATGATTCAGTAATAAAATAGTACTTCTTCCGGCGATGGTAGAAAACTAATAAGATTTATTAGGTAAATTTAAAACATAAATTTTACCTATTTTATATATATATATATATATATATATATATATATATATATATATATATATATATATATATATATATATATATATTCATTATAAAAACATTTTACATCGCCACACAAAACTTTCAGTACTAAGATGGTACCTATTCAGACGATAGTAGATAACTAATGACAAAAATGATTTATTAGGGAAATTTAAAAAACAAATCTTTACCTCTTTTCGTAAGTTAAAAAGGGGAGCAGTTTTTAAATATATATATACAGGGTATGATGGATAAATTGTCATCTAAATTACGCAAAAATAAATACTGACATGTTTAAGTTGGCGATAGTACATCTTTGGTGTTACAAGAAGTTTTGTTGATTTCTCACTAAACTCAATCTTGTTATGGTGCTTTTTTTTCTTCTCATAGACGGTGCCAAAATGACTCTACTATACTGGGCAGTCGACATAATAACAAACAAACAACGCGTATGCGCGAAATTAAAAAATATAAAATGGAGATAATATAACCATCGTACCCTATATATATATATATATATATATATATATATATAATATGATTTGATACTTATTTTGGATATAAATCCAAAGAGAGCTCAATGTAAGAATAGAGCAAATAATAATAAAAAAATGAAAGCGGACTCTTCTAAAACCTTTTTCTTTTTCATATGTTCGTTTTTGTATATATTCACTCTCTTTTACTTCCCCAGAAAAAGAAAAAATATTCAAGTTCAACCCATCAGATGACCTCTTAAAACTTTTCTTTCCCCCTCTTGCTCTACTTCTCTCTCCTCCCCAATGTCTCTATCTCTCTCTCTGTCCCTTCCCCCATATATAAAAAAAACAAACTTATTTTAGAATCTCTGTTTTTTCCTCTCATTTCTGATTCTCTTTCTTTTTTTCTCTATCTTTTCTTTATCTTTTTTTTTCTTTTTGCTTTCGCCTGGATGAATTTAAAATCGATTTATTGTTGTAAAATTTTTGGTCTGAAGAGATAAGGGTCTAACCCCGTGAAATAAATTATTACCAATGGATTTCTAAAGACTCCACCTTCATTATATATATATATATATATATATATATATATATATATATATCATTTGCAAAACAAATATTGATTGGAATCCGACAAAATGGTAAAATAAAAGAGCAAATAGGAGGCGTATATCAATCTAAAATTTATTTTCTAACATTTATTTTCACTTTCATTAAAGCTTAGTCGGAGATTGAGAAAAATAAGACAAAAAGACAGTAAACACTGGAATTTTCACTTGTTTGAAGCAGTTCTCATTGTTGTATTAAAAACCGTGGATAATTCTATGCGTATGTAGGTTTAGGAAGATTCTTGTATTTCTAAGTGGGCATCGGATGGGAAAGTGTATTTGTAATTGTTTGCGTGTGCCTGAGTAATGGGATTTCTATCTTCACTTTTATCTTTAATTACAAAAACTCTTTTTGGAAAGAAATGAAAATAAATCTATTTCATCGAACAATAGCTTGCTTAAAATATTTTCTTAATATAAGACACATAAATATCCATTTGTTCTTTATTTAAAAGAATTCTTTTGTAAAAAAAAAAAGGTTTTCGTACATCGATATCAAAGGCATAAGTATAGTTTCCAACTTGACATTTGTAAAAAGAAACAGTTTATTCTGATCACAGTAAATAGTAAGGGAACGATTTTACACTGAACAATATTATAAAAAGGACCCCCACCCACACTAAAATGATAGCAATTCGATATTTTTTATTCTGCTAGGTGTTGCGGTTTAAGGAATGTTTAAAGAAAGCTAATCTACAAAAATGATCTCTCTAAAAATAATCTCCCTTTTAAAAATGATCTTCCCTCTAAAAATGATCCCACATGTAAAAAAAAAAAAAATCCCTATTTTTTACGAGTTTATTTAAGTAGTGTCTTCTTACATAAAAATCGGCCTGGAGAAGGTCGGCTACATCAGGCTATCTTGCCCAAGAAACACTACTTCTACTGGGGCTGAAGTGCATGTGGTCCCTAACGAGCCTGATGGGTCACAGGATTCGCAATCGCGCTTCTTTAATATGGCACATCGCAAACCTCTAGTCGAATAGAATGATATCAGACATCGAATGCGACATTGAATCAGCCAAGTTAATGATATTCTTATTTTTGTTCTAGATTAGTTGCTACGGTTCATAACTCAAACTTTTGCCCACAGACAGTGGCCAATCGGACAATAACTTTGCTCAATATTCGCATTTAATGAGTGAACATGACCGCTGGTGATTCTGTTTAGGACAAAGCGGACGGAAGATGACCGGGGCCGATTGGATATAAATGCACTGCATGTCATATCGTCATTCTTCACATTTCATAAGCGAAAATTAGGCGCTGAACAACATTTTCTCTCTCTTTTTCTGTTTTCTCTCTCTTTTTCTTTTCTCTCTCTTTTCTTTTTCCTTTCTCTCTCTATCGCCTCTCTCTTTTGCATAAACATCCCACATTCTCTCCATGCTCCTTGCACCAGACCATTGCGGCTAGACTCAATGTTATTGGAACGTATTTAGATGAAGGTCTTGTCGGATATTGATTAGCGAGCCACCCTCGGCTTTCCTTTCCCTGCGCTTTGGCATTAAAGTCTGATTCAAATCATACGCTATAAACAAAACAGATCACAAGTGAAATTGCGAAAGCTTTTAAGTGTTTCATCTTTACGAAGCATACGTTACATTAAAGAAATATGAATATGAAGATTATATTGCGCCAATCCTTTAAATGGAGAGTGCAGTATAACCTTGAAAATCTCTATTTGAAGTCATTGTCTTTGCCTGCAATTACTATTTAGTAGGATGCGGTGTCAAACTGAAAACAATAAAGCTAGAAAGATTGTGTGCGTCAGTTTTCCAAGTGGAGAGTGCTTACTTGCCTTCGATTAAAAACTAAAATCTAACTTTTAGCTGCCATTTCTTCTTCGATATACCGCGTCCTTTCATGGCATAAGCGATCTCGGCTGTCCCCATCTACCCATCCCTTGTGGCTCTTAGTTGTTTGTCTCCCTTTGCTAAGGCCCCTGTCCCCTTTCCCTCATCCATTCATGCAAACTTTTCTACCTCTCTTACCCTAAATCTGTTCTGTGAGGGTTAAATGTTCTAAGCACTAAGTTTATATTTGTGTATTAAAATGTCAAATAGAAATACACCTAGGAAGATTGTGTTGCGCTAATTTTCAAAATGTGGAGAGTGCTTCCTTTGAAAATCAGCATTTTTGTTTTTCTTCATATACTGTTTCATCGAGAGTATCTACATCTGGCAGATATCCAACTATCTCAACTATGGGGCAAGCTAGATTTTAAAATATTCCTTTATGACTATTAAGAAGTAATTTTGTAAGAAGACAGAATATCGACTAGATTACCCACTGTCTTAATCTGCTTTTCTTGTCCCCACTATTCTTTGCGAATGTTAAACTTTTCAAACCCTTATGTATCTCCAGAATTTCAGTTGTCGGTTTTATTTAAATCCGTATTCAGTTGTAAACTTCCTCATTTGTTACATACTCTGTTTATGGTATTATCAATTGTTGGCAGCACCACATCAGATTTAGTTCAAATGTTTTTTTTCATTTATGATGAAACTATTCAAATTTCTAGGGAACATAGATAGGAAAGAGGGCTGGGAGAATTCGATACTCACAAGGCAGTGAAGTTAGGAGGTAGAGGAGTATTGGTGTGTCATCGACATCTTCTACTGTGTGAAATGAGTCCTATGTTAGATATTAAGAGGCAACCGCAGCCGCAGCATGGGAGGGTAGAAGGGTGCAGGCTATAGAGAGCCCGGGACCTTTTTTTCTGTTGTTGTTGGTGGTGGTGGTGGTGAGGGGCTATCTTCGTCTTTTCTTCTGGTGTTTTCGGGGGAAGTATTTCCGTGGACTGCTTCTTCCCGATTGACCGGATCGATTTCTGTTCTCAGCAAGTTGTTTTTCAGCCGATCATTGAATCGGCGACGCGGGGCTCCACGCCATCTCTTGCCAGATGTAAGCCCTGAGAAGAGTATTTGTTTGGGTAGGCGAGTTTCTGGCATTCGGACAAGGTGTCCGACCCGTCAATGTCGGTGAAGAGTCATGATGCTTTCTAAACTGTTCATCGCGGAGGAAGACTTTATTGTAAGTGATGCGATGCTGCCATGTATTCTGTAGGATTTGACGACATTTCATCTGATGGAGTCGTTCGAGTTTACGAATGTCTCTTCGACAGAGAACCCAGGATGGTCGAGATTACAACAGCTCGGTAGACTATGAAATTGATGGTTTGAGTTAGTCTAGGAATCACCTGACATACTGCGTGGGAGGCTTTGATTCGGTTATCGACGTCTTTTTCAGCGGATGCATTTGTGCGTAAAATAATGATCATACAAATGCTGTTATCGGATGACGCTTCCTGATTGCTCATACCGAGGAAGCTCTACGGCGCTTTTCAAATAGTTAGGACTTACTCTCAGACATTAAACAACAAACATTATGATCCAAAATATAAGCAATATCTTAAACATCTCTTTTGATGGTTACAACCTTGAGGTGATAGAGGATTTATCTACCCTGGCTTCAATGTCTACGTCAACGTAGGACGCTTAGTTGGGCACATGAATCGGAAAAGTAGCAGCAACATTGTCAGGTTTAGAGTATCCGATACAACACCATGATATCAAGACGAATCAACCCCGTCCATGTTCAGCGCGTTGTTTTACGGCAGTGAGCCATGAACTCTGTACTACCGCAAAGACTTCCATTTACAAGGTCGTAGAAATATTCTGAGAATCATTTGGCAGAACCGTTCTCTAAACAGTAACGTAGGCTTGCACTGGTGAGGCTATTTTATCCGCATGCATGGCGGCTATAGACATAGAAGTGCTGTACGGAGAACTCGTCACCCGCCCCAGAGCTGCGGGAGGACCGGTCATTCGCTACAAAGATGTTTGTGACATGAAGGACCAGCGGGTAGAGAAGAGTGCCCGCAGGCGGTAAAAAGCAGCATCAACAACCACAGAGCCTGATGTGGCTTTTATATGTAGTAACTGAAACGGAGTCGAAGATCTAAGTTCGGCCTGCAGGTCCACCACAGAAACATGGTGTATATTCATGCAAGGCAGAAGAATGCCAATAGCTTTAAACAAAATTTTATCAGAAAAGTGTTTGTGATATTTTGAACTTAAAATTCTAATGAACCGTAATATCTATATTTTTCCTCTAGTCTAGATGTAACGATATTTCAACATAACAGTTTCTTCTATCGTACTTCTCACTTGTGGAAATATCTTCGAGCCTCTTTTGATTTTCACTTAATTTTGATCTTGTGTCCATTATTCTTTAGCTTTTGTCGTCTTAATTTCTCTTCATTTTTTATTCTCTCTCCTATTTTTTCTATTTTCTCAGTAACCACTTGCGTCTTAGTGGCTTAACTGCCTTACTTGGTTTGAAATGATAAAAAAAGAATGACCACTTCGCAGTTTATTCTATTTAACATTGGCAGATGAAGTTGTGTTATCGAATTAAACACGAAATTAAACTAAATTATGTGAAAAAACAAATTCATAGATAGGAAAAATACTTTAATTTTTGAAACACTTATAGACAGGGGTTTTTGCCAATGTTCATGCGTGTACCTTTTTATCGTACTCTGAGATCCATTTATTATAGGTATAACTGTAGTTTTAAGGGGTCACATTTTTTTTTCGAATGCAAGAACATCATTTTTATTTTCCCATATTCTTTAACATATATATTCTCATCTGATGGCGCTGCTATATCTATGAGAAGGTTCTTCTTCTTCTTCTTCTTCTTCTTCTGATTATTATTATTATAAGTAGTAGTAGTAGTAGTAATATTTTTGATTTCTTTTGTATACAAATTACCTTCTGGGTCCCAAACAGAGACCTAAAGTCAGAAATGGTTTCATAACATTTTTTTGTAAAAAACAAAAAAAAAACTTAGATTACACAGATTTTACGCGGATAAATCGCTTCGTAAAGTGTGAACCGTACTTGTGAGTACAATATTTTGTATTTCTTTAAGACATGGTCTATCAGGAATCCCTGCTATGTGTCAATAGGAAGTTTTCCCAATCACTCCGAGGGCTCCAACTACAACTGGGTTTATTGATGTCCTCATGTGCCACATTTTTAAATTTCCACTACAAGATCCTTGCATTTTGATTAGTTTTTTTACATTACAATCTGCTGGTATTGCCATGTCAATAAGAAAGAACATTTTGTTTTTGTGGTCTTTGATCACGATGTCTGGACGAATAAAATATTATTATCCATGTATCCATTATTATTATTATTATTATTATTATTATTATTATTATTATTATTATTATTGTTATTATGCTCGTGTTACACATTGAAGGAGTCAATGGAAATTCTGTTCTCGAAGCATAGTATCATCAATATTCCTCACAGCTCAAGAACTTTCAGAGAATCCTTGCAGAGTAAATGATGATAGTTTTCTGGGGCTCTACAATCTTCAACTTCTTAATATTAATTTAATTTTTAACATTCAATATAATAATTATTTGAAACTATTATTATAAAGTATTTTTTATTTATGATTCAAATTCAAAAAAATATTTCTAGACAGTGCTTCTGTAAATTCTTTCACCCCCCATTTTAGAATCTTTTGTTATTTACATTCAAGTAAAAGAATAACCATTTGATGACCTTCAACAACCAGCAACAACTAAGATGGATATCCCTTGTAACACGAAGAGAAAATAATGACATAATCACACTAGTAAAAGGTTAGGGTAGCAGGCCTTCCCTCAGTACTGGAAAGAGCAATGTCAGATACTCGACGTAACGTAGCTCTCCTGGGCCTTATCTACAAATATTTTCATGGCTATTTAAATTCTTTGACATGTGTTAATTTGTATTAATTTCCTTCTCATGGAAGTGACTCTTTTAGTCAGTTCATTTAGATTTACTATTGCTCTGACAAAAGTTCCACTAGATTGGCAGTTAGGTCTCATTGTTTTACTGTTGATTTAAGTTCTATTCTAACTGTTTCTTCTCTCGCATTTTTCGTCTGTTGAACTCTCTTGATGCTTCTTGCTTTTCCTGTCGATTTTCAAATATTTAATTGAAACTGTTAAGGTAATTTACCCACGCGCGCATGGACTCTTCCAGCTATAAATAGGAGCAGGTACTGCCTTTTAGAGAGGGAAGTTTCCAGCAGTCATCTCTGACAGACGTACCGAACATTCTTCCTTTAACACTTTCAGTTGTATGTTTGTGTCACTGTTTCTGTTAATGTATTTGTTTAACACAATTTCTCTCTTTGTGTTTTTAATTCTGGCCCTAACAAGTCCACAACAAAAATGTCAATCATCCCCTTCTGTTTACATGAATCTTTTTATTGTTTTTCTGCTCAGTAACGTTTTCTCGGTTTCTTTCAATCTATTGTCTTTTCTCCTCAGTAATCACTTGCATCTTAGTCGCTTTATCACCCAACTTGTAGTAAAATGATTAAAAACATGTTTTAACACTTTATGGCAGCCATGATTCATTACATTGTGTTGTAGAAGAGTAAGTGTCGTTGCTGACACTGTGGCTTGAAACCGGATCGTCAGTGAGTAACATGGGCGATTCCATTACTAAGTAGGTCACGTGATCATAAAGGAAGTGAATAAATAGGAAGTAGTGCGATGACTATACGATCGGTGTTCACTCTTCTTGTCTATCTACAATTGCTATACATTT
>OZ010583.1:124730302-124787802 GCA_963932145.1 Acanthosepion lycidas
CTTATTTTGTACGTGCTAATACCCTTGGGAAAGATATGAATCCTGTTCATCCCAGCAATGGGTAAATAGCAGGACACACCGGATTCTATAGCCTTGGATGGCAAATAGTCTACCACTGTAAGAAATGGCAACCTACTGCGGGAAAAAATCTGCCTCGTCAGTCATGTATCGAAAGATACATGATGGCCTACGCGAGTATCACGCATGGCACACAACTGATTAACTACTAAAAGAAAATTCACAGGCAAATGCCTTATCGTTTTAATTTTTCATCTTTTAATTTCGTATTAATTTTATACTAATTCCATTATTTTGGATATTTCAAGTTGTCTATTGAAGGAAAATTCACAGGAACAGCTTTAACTTTATAGATTTTCGCCTTTTAATTTCGTATTAATTTTATATTAATTGCCTTTTTAGCTATTTTAGGCTCTCTGCTAAATGAAAATTCACAAGAGCAACATTATCATTTTAATTTTTCGCATTAATCTTATTTTAATTGTCTTATTTTGGCATTTTTGGGACTCTGCTAAATCCAAGTTCAAAATCTATTCTCATATTAATGTTATATTAATGTCTTTAACTTTATTTTATCGCTTTCAGACTGTCTACTTCGATTCAACTTGTTAGTGACAGTCGAGAATAAAGATTCCGTGACAAAAATGTTGCCTTTTCCTTCATTTGTCGTATTTTAATTTTTCATAAATGTCTGTGTCATATTTTAATTGCTAGGACAGTCAGTTAATTTAAAGTCATCATGTCAGATTTCTTTTAGAATGATGATTAATTGACAAGTGATTTAGTTCTCTATCTTCTATCGCGTTTTCATTTTGAATTAATGTCCATCTTTCATCGTGGATGTGATGTTTTTCAATAAAGATTGATTGTAAACAGCCTTAAATATTTACGTTCTCTGTGTTGTTGCAAATTTATATTAATTTCTTGTCATGTTTGTATTTATCTATCAATATATTTAGTGGAAGGCACAGTGTCATGGGTCTTCAAAAATGAAAATTTACTGACAACAACATTGAAAATTTCATTTCTTTGTTTTAATAATTTCTAACGATTTGGGTTTATTCAGTTTGTCATTTAGATTCTCTGGCATATATTAATATATATTTTATATTATATTCTCTATTATAGCCTCTTAATTTTTGATGCACCAAATCGGCGATTTTCTGGAATGGAAATTTAGTGACAACACCCTCGGCCCCTCAGCGTCTCTGTCATATTTCGATTCTATATAATATTCCATTTGTCTGCTAATATCTTCTAGGATGACGATTCAACGAGAAGAGACACGCGTTTGAATTCCTTGTTGTAGAAATTAATTTTGCTAAAAACCTTCACTAGGGGGCGCTCCTTAATCCTATAAAAAAGCATGCATTTTTATCCGTATTCTCATTCCTCTTTTACAGCTTCGAGCTTATAATTTGTATTCGCACGTGGGGAAAAAGTGTTCACTCACTGGGGAAAGTTAATTTTCATGGTTTTCTCTTTTCACTTTTCCTCTTTCAAACACTTGTCTATCACGCAGTCCGACACCAGTTTCACACACACACACACTATGCTCTACTTTTAAACGTTTTCTATGCAATTAGGCTTTAAATGTTTTCTTCTTTTACTGTAATTGTAATTCCATTTGGCAATACATTAAATTTTTTTTTTTTATTAATTTTCACTTGGACTCATAGCGTCCGCCAATATTGTTTGTGGGATAAATCTTTCATTAGCCCCAAAATATTTACTATCCAAATTGTTGATTACTGCAACATAATGGTGACTTAATATTTAACCAACCATACTATCAATCTCGCAACAGTGGCTTTGCGATTTCAGTCTGTTAATATCGTTAGAACCGCTTAATAGGCTACTAGAATGATGATTCACTGACAAAAGACTGCCTCTTGATTGTCTCCTGTTTACGTTGAATCTTAAATTCTATCTCATGGTTTTGGGGTTTTCAGTCCGTTAATATCGTGAAAACGGCTTAATGGACTTCTATAATGTTGATTTATTGGTTACAGGATTTCTCTTTACATTCTATCTTCTTTTAATTCGGTATTAATTTTCTCATTGTGGTTTTGTCTATCTACTTTAGATCCGGTGTGGAATCTCTGCAATATCTGCAGCAGTCTTGACCTATTACCTTCTATATGAAATCTCTTCTTTATTTATTAGTTCCGAAAAATTAGGTGCATAATCAATCATTGGTTATGAAGGGTGTTTCATTAAGCCGGATTATATATAAGGGTGTTTCATTAAGCCGGATGAAAGTCAGTAGTAAATAAATCAGTTTTATTTGTGAAAATTCATTTATTTCTCTACTGGATCATGTTATTTAAGTCATAGCAATTGTGCTTAAAAAATAATATTGTCCAAATGTCGGCCAAAACTGAAAGAAAAAAAGAAAATCATTAGACGCTTAAATTTAATTCACATTTAAAATCGGTCCAAGTTATTGGAACAAACTTTATGTTTCTCAAGCAGGATGTACTTGACACCTAATCAGAGAATTTGATAATAAGAGGAGAACGCAATCTTCATGGCCTGAAGATTGTATTCAAATATTAAACAGATTCTTGCCGTTTGCTGTTGACCAGTGTACACTTTTATATTTTTATATATATATATATATATATATCTACCCCATAAATACAGCATACCTTAAAACTATTCTTATGTTATCTTTTATATATATACGTACATATATATATATAATTTTGGGGACTGTAAATTTGACACAAGACAGTGTCTATAGAGTGTGAATAGAGACTCGAACGCACTACAAATCTTTTAAGACGACAGCATCTCAGTCATTATCAAGAACCAATGTGGAGTCCCTGTGTTAGAATGAATATTTCGAGTTATATATATATATATATATATATATATATATATATATATATATATATATGTATATATGTGCACATCTAAAATCCTGTATTAACTTCAAGATAGCTTCTCCTGTGGTGAATGACATTTTATTTAATGTGGCTTTTTATTTTCTATAATAATAACTTTTAGATTTTTACTCTTTTCTTTTTTCCTCAGTAATTTTATAATTTTAAACCTAATATAGATTAAATTTAAATTTTAAAATGAGTAATTTTTAATTTGCAATTTCAAATTTTATCGTATTATTTAATATTTATTAGCCAAAATAAATTCTATTTTAGTCTAACCCCAACATTAAACCTTTAACTAATCATTATAACCTTAGATCGTTGTCAACATTTTTGAATTCTCGTATACTTGTATTTTGATTGGTTGTTCCAGCTTATGTAAAAGAGTTTCCCTTAGCGAGGGTTGTTTGATTCATTTGAACCTTTTAGAACCCTTTATTCTACATTCAACATCATCATTTGATAAGACACCAGAAGTGTTGAAAGAAAATGACTATTTTTGTAGTGATTTTATAACATATTTATGTTATAATTTTCAAATAAATAATTATATTTGCTCTACTATGCATTGAGCACTCTTTTTAAGAATTGTATTTGTTGGTTATTGGAATTTATTCTGTATACACCAATCGTATACTTGGTTATATATATATATATATATATATATATATATATATATATATATATATATATATATATATAATGCTGAAGACATAGAGAGGCCAAACTTTAAATTGAAATTATTACATTTTTGGTGTCCAATGTGTCTACACGTACAGCTTAGCCGACTTCATTCGACTTCCCAACGATTTTTTTTTGTTTATATCATTCAATGTATTAGCCGTTTATCTTAATTATAATGTAACCAGACAATTCTTTGCCATTTTTACTTTATAAGAAAAAAAGGATTACACTAAATATGATCTACTCTTCGTCCTCAAATTAATCTCAGTCGCCATCAAGAAATTTTTTTCCACTATGCCTCCAGCTGCGCAATGCCATGATGGTAAAAATCAGGTGTCTTCGACCAAAAGAGTGCCTGCCTCAAGTCTGCCTCATTTGTGAAGGATTTCCCAGGGATGCTGTTGTCCAGAGAATGGAAGAAGTGGTAATCTGTTGGCACAATGTCCGGGGAGTAATTGGATGGCATAGTGTCTCCCAGCTTATATCGCCATATGGTATCCCTGGCCACCAGCGTCATATGAGGTCTGTCATTTTCATGATGGAACGGTAGACCCTTGCGATTAACCAATGCCGGTTCTTGCACAACTCCCAGCTGCTCCGAGTACAGATTCCCAGTAATAGTTTGGCCAGTTGGTTGTAGCTCATAGTGCAACGCTTATCGAATAGTTCACCAGATACTGAGCATGATCTTGCTGTAGTGATGTCTTGTGGTGTAACGCACAAGGTCTCGAAGTGACAGCTAATATCTGGGACACTTGGGACAGTTAGGACTCACTTTTCTTTACTGGTGTGCACTCGATAAAATATGGTATTTACGGTGCTGAGAAATCAACCAGAATAAGGCTGTCACTCGTGTGTGGGTTACCCATTTGCTCAAATTGGACACCCTTCTTCTGCTGTGTATGTGAAACCTGTTTGTTTCATCAGAAACCTGGAAACTTTCGGCAAGTTCACCACAAGTTTGACTATTGGCCTACACTATGGACACCTTCAAGTTTCATCATCCCGGGGTTAATTACAAATTGATAGATTTCCGGAGCTAAACTTCTGAAACCAATCCCAGAATTATCCCCAAATTTTTCAGAGACTTGATGCGGTTTTGGACAAGCCCAACGTAATGTCATGATGTAGACAACCTCGAACGAGCTGCTTGGACACTGCCATGTTTCCTCGCCGAGCTATGAATGATGTGTGCGCACAACGCACCTGAATTTGTCATGGGCAATGCCCTCGACCCATGCCTTTTTTCCGGCATGTGATGCACTCATTTGCGTATCAGTGATGACTTCTTCCCACACAACCTAAACAAACGGGAAGGATATTCTATGGTTACCCCATAAAAGATAAAATAATTTACTCAGGAGAAAATGTATAGAAAATGCATTAAATTCGAAGTCTTTCACGGTAAATTTGAATTCTGGTCCATAGCTTTCTTAACAAATCTACTGCTGTTATAATGCAGAAGTGATAAAAAAAATCCCTTGGGAAGTTGAACTGTATTGTTTTTTTTACTAAAGTTTGTCCAAGAGCCACTCAATATAGAGGATTAATAAATGAAGAATGTGATATAAATAAAAATTACTAGAACAAATAAGGATTAAGCTTACACTTGAAGAGTAAGTAGCGCTTCGAAGGAAGAAGTTTTCTTAGTGAAAAATCCTCCTCAGCAATCAGCTTCATTCCTTATGTATAAGGAATGAATCTAGTACAATACTGTGTACATAGTAAGGTGATTCTTGGTTGTAAAGGCCTGAGCTGGTGGCATAAAAGAATGGAGCACATATGAAGATAAAGAAGGTGTGATATATTGGCGTTAGGCTAAGTACGATGCATCCGTAGAAACGGGGCTCAAATAGACGAAAATTAATCATCTCCCATAAAGTCGAGTAAACAATTATCAATGGCCAGAAAACGAAAGTTTGGCAGCTCCAGCACAGATATATCAGCAATACTCCATTTCTAGTCTAATTTGACTCTTGTAAAGGTAAAGAATAACAGGAGGAGTCCGGTACTTTCTGGAGTGGTACAAGGAACCGATCATTTTTCCATCATTTTTAGCAATGGATTATATATATGAGTTCCACTGGAGGTCTAAGCGCAACAAACTTTCAAATGAACGGGTTTTATTGGCAGTGAGACCTTTCGTCATGACTGCAAAAACTTCCAGAGTCTGGTCAGTGATGATGCAATGATATAGCTTGATTTTTCAGCAATTGAAAGTTACAAGCTAATTTTCTTCCCTTCGACCTATGTTACGGGAGAGATCAGTTGTCAGGCTCTGGTCATCTAGATTTTTGGATGTCCATTCAAAAAGGCGTGCTATCATCTGCATAATATTTACTGATGATCAGAGAATGTTTCTACACAGTTCGTTAATATTAACACTGGACAAACTGTCGTAAGAAAAGAAAAAGGGTTAGGACCAACGAGAGAGCATTGAGGGATGCCTACTTTAATCTATGGAGCATCTGAAGATTGGTCATTAACAATGAACTTCATAGATCGACTAGGGAAGGGGGACTTAGTAATTGCGAAGACTGTTCTCCTTGGAGGTAAATCTGGAATAAATGCCGTAAGAAAAGAGTGTAGTCTCTAGTTCAGTAGATATTACATTTATTGTTTAATTGATGTTTACTCACTAAAATTAACGTTTATAATAATAATAATGATAGTAATATTTAGAGCAGCGCAAATGGATATAATCCCAATGCAGAATGGATCAAACGAGAATAAGAACGAATGATGGATAAACCCCGACTAGAATGGGAAACTATAAACAAGAATATTCTTAGGTAAGCTCTAACGAAATCTCCAAAATGGAAATTTCCATGAAATGAGAAAGTACTTAATAATTGGTTCTATCATTTGCCATCAATCTATAGAAACCTTTGCACAAACTTTATCAATGCTAAATAACCCTAGAACACTGTCATGGGTCCTTACCTATAACTACAGAATGAACACTTCCTAACACTATGTATACTACGCCTCTCAAGAGAGAGGGTCGAATCAAGCCGAGCTTCTCGGCTTGACGGTCGAACTCTCTGCTTCTGAGCGGAGAGGAACCCCGACGAGGCTCCGCCGAAGGGCAGAGCTTCGTTCCGGGAGGTTGACCAACCCGATCCCGTTTATACGGGTTCTACGGGCATTTTTGGCCGAGCCTATGGGCTCGAGAACCCACGTAAAACTCGGCCTTGTGCCACATTTTTCCCTCGTGGGGGTGGCGAGTAAATACCGAATCGAGACGAGCCATTTCGGCTTGACGGTCGAACTCTCTGCTTCTGAGCAGAGAGGGACTCTGACGTGGCTCCGCCGAAGGGCAGAGTCTCGTTCGGAGAAGTTGACCAACCCGATTCTGTTTTTACAGTTTCTAGGGGCATTTTTTGGCCGAGCCTACGGGCTCAGAAAACCCACGTAAAACTCGGCCTTGTGCCACATTTTTCCCTCGTGGGGGTGGCGAGTAAATACCGAATCGAGACGAGCCATTTCGGCTTGACGGTCGAACTCTCTGCTTCTGAGCAGAGAGGGACTCTGACGTGGCTCCGCCGAAGGGCAGAGTCTCGTTCGGAGAAGTTGACCAACCCGATTCTGTTTTTACAGTTTCTAGGGGCATTTTTTGGCCGAGCCTACGGGCTCAGAAAACCCACGTAAAACTCGGCCTTGTGCTACATCTTTCCCTCGTTGGGGGCAAGTAAATATCGAATCGAGCCGATCCGATAGTAGTTCACTCCAAACCAGATTGACAGTCATACTAACACCTTCCACATCTTGTATTTCGTGTAATATACCTTCGTTATTTCTACTCTTGTGTTCGTGTTGTTCTTCCTTGGTCCTAACCTGGACCATAACACTAACCATCAATTAAATTTATACCACTACTTACCATGGGTATATCATATCCGATTTTGAAAACATAAAAAAATATTAAATATAATGCATGCATACAGTCTTTTGAGACTAATACCAAAGAAAACGGAGCCATTAGAAGATTCCGTAATTGCAGCGCTACGATATGAGGAAGATATTAGAACATCATTATGTAGTACAATTCGAAACCTCCCCGTCACATTACAGGAAATAAGAAACGAAGCAGTGAATGACCAATTTGTAAAGGAAGCAAAAACAAAAATTGCAGGAATAGATACGCATATATCAGACAGTTTTTCGTCATGTGATAATGTTCTGCTATATAATGAAAGAGTAGTAACCCCGAAAACGCCACAAAAGCGAATCCTCAAGGATTTTCACATGGGCCACCCAAGAAAGAACAGGATGACATCCTTAATCCGAAGTTACGTGTAGTGGCCAAACATGGATCAAGATAGCAGCCAAGGCACCTCCGATCACTCATAAACCATGGCCTAAGATCCATGTAGATTTCGCAGGTCTATTAGAGGATTTCTACTACTTGATTGTAGTAGACAGTTACAGCAAATGGCCAGAAGTATTTCGTTGTAGAAAACCTACTTCTGAGACGACAATAAATTGCCTTCACGAGCTGTTTTCTCGTTTCGGAGTGGTTGATTGTTTAGTCACCGATAATGGGACACAATTTACATCTGCGGATTTTCAAGAGTTTTGTGAAACTTTTCAGGGGAAACACATCAAATCTCCGCCATATCACCCAAGGTCAAACGGGCAAGCACAGAGGTCTGTAGATACGTTAAAAAGAGCACTACGGAAAGCTTATGATGTATCAACAGAAAAGGCTTTACAACAATTCTTGCAAGTGTATAGAATTACACTGAACAGTACTACGCGATCGGCATTATCGCCGGCGGAAGTAATGTTCGCCCGAAAAATTAGATCGTTATTCGACAAATTACTGCCAAAACAGACAAAGCAATCGCCAACGTCGTTTGTACCAAAAAGAAAATTTATCCCAGGGGAGAAATTTTTTAAAAATGTTCGAAAACAACACATCCTATTGGGAGCCAGATACAATAGAGAAACGAATCTGGAACGTGATTTACGTAATTAAGGGTCCGACGTTCTCGCATAAAAGGCACTTAAATCAGATTATAAAGAGGCTGTTAGAGGATGCTAACAGTCTACCTCACGAAGAGGAGGAAGTAATGGACAATATTTGACACATTCAAAATGCAAAGGCCTCAAGCAATTTCAGAACCGCGGAAATCAAGCAGAAAAAGAAAATTTACAGAACCTTTGATGATTAATCCGAAGAGGAAAAAATATGATAGAACCCTGAGAGGTAAAAGCTTGGGAGGTGGGTGTCATGGGTCCTTACCTATAGCTACAGAATGAACTCTTCCTAACACTCAAGAGAGAGGGTTGAATCGAGTCGAGCTGATAGTAGTTCACTCCAAACCAGACTGACAGTCATACTAACACCTTCCACATCTTGTATTATTATTTAGTTTAATATACCTTCGTTATTTCTACTCTCCTGTTCGTGTTGTTCTTCCTTGGTCCTAACCTGGACCATAACACTAACCATCAATTAAATTTACACCACTACTAACCATGGGTATATCATACCCGATTTTGAAAATATATATAAAAAAAAATTAAATATAAATCTTTACTTGAAATATTTTGCATGCAGGAACTTCAAACTTTGTACTTTGAGTTAACATTAATAGGAACTGAAAAACATATTATATTTAGAAAATCAGACACTGAAAATTGTAATTAAAAATAGGATAATTTGCGCTGGGTACTATGGGTACCCATGGTTAGTGTTCTAGGGTCAATAATTCCAATGAGGTAATAGAATGGATCACTGAAGGTATTACATATCCTACCAAAAAAGGGTGGCCCATATGATCCGAAAAATTATCGGCCAGTAACAAATCTATCCACCATGTATAAATTGAGCACGTCTCCTGATGAAGTGTATTTACTCTTTTTAGGAGAAAACATCATACTTCCCTTGGAACAAAAGGGATGTCGGAGAGGTTGATATGGTTGAGAAGATCAACTATTGATAAAAAAAATGCAGGAGATGTGGGAGAAATCTCAGCAAAGCATGGATTACTGTAATGCCTTTGATAGTGTACCAAAGTTATGGATCTTTAAGGCTTTGGAAATGTACAGTCTTCTCGCTGATAGCAAAATTCTTTAAACAGAGAATGGGAATATGGAAAACCACATTATGCCTAAATCACACCAATTTTTCAAGCAGATTCGTTGTCAATCCCTTCTTTTTGTATGTCCTTAATCCCCCTTACGCATGAACTAAACAATAATAGCCATGGTTACAAACTAGACAAGAAAATACTCAATCATCTACTTTACACGAATGAGCTCAAACTCTTTCACAAAGACAACAATGAGTTGAAGGGTCTCATAAATAGTGCAAAATATTTTAGGGACGACATAGATATGCATTTCTTTGCATAAATGTGCAAAAGTAACATTCAAGAAAGGGACATTATAGAAATATACTCAATACAGCTAGATTTTGTCACAAAGATTAGGGAACCAGAACAAGAAGAACCATATAGGTACCTAGAAATTAGCGTGCGTCTGGTACTGAATACCGAGATGAATTAAAAAAACAAAAACAAAAACCAAAAAAACAAAAACAAAACAAAACAGAATATCACCCTTAAACACTTTGACTTTCCCCGTGGTGCATTTCAGTTGCAATATCCTTAACCGGTCCATGGCTGACATTAAGCGAATGAACTCCAAAACGAGAAAGCTCCTCACTTGCCACCGTATGCACCATCCCAATGCTGATATTGATCCTCTTTATGCGTCCAGATCCGAAGGAGGCAGAGGATTAGTTCCACTAAATCAATCTTACAAAACTACAACAATCAGCCTTTAAAGAAATCTGAAGACTACAAAAGACTGGATTATGATCTTCGTCAAAGAACATGAAAGAAGTAAGAAACTTTGTTCAGTAATGAAAGAAGCCAACGAATTCAAAATGGAAATTCAAGTGCGTGAAGAAGTGCAAGTAAAACAACAAAAAAAAAAAACTTAAAAAAAAGCAAATGCAATGGACCAGATACAGAAAAGATGGCAAGATAAACCTCTTCACTATCAATATTCTGCCATCGCCAAACGAGCTGATATAGGCTAACCCTGTACACATCAGTGGCTGTGATGTGCAGGGTTAAAAGCTAAACTCGAAATTTTTATTCTTGTTGTACAGGACAAATGCTTGATAACTAGAAATTCCCAAGCACACATGCTGGAAAAATTGGACCCAAATGCAGATTCTTCGATAAATATCCAGGAATAATTCACCATCTTGTATCAGGTTTCACGGTATTGTCACCCACTGAATATAAAACCCGGCATGACAGAGTGGCCTAATATTTGCACTGGACAATCTGCAACTTCTACGGTATGAATACCACCGAGACCCGGTTACGCTGAGAGGACCTGTAATAATTTTATGGGACTTCATAATACACACTGACAAAACAATTAAAGCTCATCGAGATCAGTGAGTGCAAAAAAACAAATTGTGCCTTTCATTGACATGGTATTTCCTGCAGACTCTAATGTGTCTTTGAGGATCTTCAAAAACCATCAAAATACTAGGACCTTGAAATAAAAATCTCAGAAATGTGGCACATGAGGACATTAACAATCCCAGTGGAAATTGGAGCCATCGGATTGATTGAAAAAAGTGCTGATAAATTCCTGGCAGGTTAAGCCTTAAAGAAATACAAAAAAAATGTACCCACAAGTACAGTCCACACCTTACAAAAGGCTTTATCCATGTAAAATATATGTGATCTTAATTGTTAGTTTCCTCAAAAAATGTCCAGAGTGTAAAATGTGTTGATACCATTTCTGACCTTAGAAATCTGGCTGGAATCTCGAAAGAAATGAGTATATAATAGAAATCAAAGTGGCACATGGGAACATCAACAATCCCCGTTGTAGATGGAGCCCTCGGGTTGGTTGGAAAAGATTCCAGTAGACTAATTGAAGGGATCCCTGGAAGCCCATGCCTTAAAATTGTTCTCAAGAGTACAGTCCACACCTTACGAAGGGCTTTGTCTATGTAAAATCTTTTTTCTCTATTTTTTTTTCAGTGGAAAACGTCACGATGCCTTTTCTAACCTTAGGTCCCTGGGCGGGACCCGGAAAGAAATGAATACATATCAGGAATCAAAGAAAATAATAATAATAAAAATTTTCATAAATACAAGAAAAGACAAGAGAAAATTCTTTTATGGCAACGAGTTTCATTCCTTGAGGAAGACGTTTGCATAAAAATGTTCCATCTTGTATTCTCTTAATAGAGATATCTTATTTTATACAGATTTTAAACACACATACACACACAAATAAAACGTTTCCATTATTTTTAGTTTTTTTTTTTTTGCAGGTGGATGCAGTTAATATATTTGTGTTTTCTACTAGTATGTTCCTAATGGAATCCGGTAAATCTGTGTGTGTGTTTAAATGGGTTCTAATGGAGCTGTGATCAGATAGGTGTAACGTAAGACGTCTGGATAAGCATGTGGTTGTGTAGCCGATGTAATTATTTATGAGTCCGGTTTGATCAGAAACACAGTTCCTTAAGGGGCATTTGAACTCATAGATAATGTTCGTTCTTTGCAACTTTGACTTAGTTGGTGTGTTGTTATTTTTGGGGATAAGGTTGACCGTCTTAAATTTTTTATAATAGATAAGTTTTATTTTTTTATTCGGATCAATTGGAGTAGTATATTTCTTTATAATATCCTTTAGAGAAGATTCATCTTGTTTGTAATTAATATGCATTTGCTTTTTGTAATAAATGTGTATGTGATTTTTGACTGTGTGTTCACTATCGTTATTACTTGTTTTGGGGAGGAATAGTTTAATTTGGTGGTCTATAAGGTAGAGACAGCCAACCTTATCCTAAAGGTATAGCCGAAAGCGCTCGGAAATATAAAACATTTGGCCAGTTCTTACACACCCTTTGTCCAGAAAAGAATGCTCTTGTCAGAACACAAGAAAATTAAATAAAAAGCTTAACCGTGATCCACAGACAGACTGTTTAGCTGTATCACAGCTCATCAGCGTGGCTAGACATCCGATTGTCACAAGCCTGGATTTGGCATCAGTCGGAGATTTTTCCCCTGTGCTATCAGCTCTCGGCGGAGGGAAAGTTGAATTTTTACGTATCGATTTTAGAATAGACACACCAGTGACTTACAGTGCTCAATTCATAGAAGACCTTTTGCATCAGTAGTAGCAGTTACTATTTACAAATTCGTGCTTTTCTCTCGAAAGTGCTAAACCGAATTTTATTTTTTTGGGGGTGTAAATATTATAAACCTCGGAACAATCTAAGACATATTAATTAGACCATATACTATAGTCCATGTCTCTTTAACTGGAAAACACATTCAACAACAAAAAATGTGGAATTACTAAATTCAAACAAAAAATTCTCACTTGAAATATTTAAATTGGAATTCTAGCGTTTCAGCACCGCACGTTCCGAGATTTTATAACCGACAATAAATAATACATTCTTAAAAAATATCTTTCAGTCTACAATATTTTTTATTTCGTCTTGGAGTTTACCTGGAAATAGAAAAATTACGGCCTGAGGATGATAATGTGATATTTTCCAAAGTACTAGCCACCCTGCAACATCAAATCCATTTTACAATTTTAAGCAGGTCATCCAGTGAATTGTTCGTAAGTTAATGCCTTATTAAATCTGTTAGCGAATGGATTTCGCCATTAATTACATTAACATTGCTGCTAAATTCTTTATATGATTACCTCTTTATAATATATATATATATATATATATATATATATATATATATATATATATCGCACGATCTGATATATATATATATATATATATATATATATATATCAAATCGTGCGATATATATATATATATATATATATGTATATATATATATATCGCATGGTCTGATATTTATATATATATATATATATATATATATATATATATATATATATATATATATATATACATGTTTCATTAAATAATATAGACAAGTGTTGTCTATTTATTTGATGTAAAATTTTTTCGTAACGTCTGATAAGTTTAATAACATTATCGTTTAACAAAAAATTACATAAAAAAATTTACATAAAATAAATAGACAACACTTGTCTATATTATTTAATGAAACGTGCATGAATGAAAAGATGCTGCTTAAATACACACACACACAATATATATATATATATATATATATATATATATATATATATATATATATATATATTTGTGTATTTAGGCAGCAATCCTTCTTTCATGCACATTTCCTTGAAAATGACAAACAAGGTGCTTTTATTTAGCTTTTTATACAATTTCTCATGCCATCTAATAATTTTTTTCTTTTTGGATGATAAATTATATAAAAAACTGTCCGTCTGAATGTTCTTTCTATTCGAGCGCTTTCGGCTATACATTTAGCCATTTTCACGGATTATATTTTAACTGTTGAAATAAGTAATACTTTGTTGTATGTATTTTTATAAAATGTTTTCATTTTTCCAAACACAGTCAAGATATTATGCCCATGTTCAAAGTTAATATTATTAAGTGTTGGTTTGTTTGTTTTTATTATTAAGGCTTCCATTATTTTTAGCATTTTTTTGTATGTAGATGATGCTATTATATTAGTGTTATCAACAAATATGTTACGAATAGTGTCCGGTAGGTCTCCATGAATATTTAAATAAGATCTAATTGAGCTATGGCCATAAATGTGTAGAATGAGTCTGCGTGTCAAACATGTAGTGTGGCTTATATAATCATTTATGAATTTTGATTGATCAGGAGTACAATTCCTTAATGGGCATTTAAACTCGTAAATAATATTTGCCCTGTTTAATTTTGTTCTAGGAGGTGAATTATTATTTTTAACTATAAGGTTAGAGGTTTTAAATTTTTTGAAATAAATAAATAATTAATCTATTTTTTTTCTGTTGTCAACTGGTGTTATCTTAATTCTGCATTCATCCTGTTTATAATTTTCATTTATTTGATTTTTATAAAAAAATGTTTATGTTATTGTTTACGTTTCTATTCTCGCCGTTGCTATTAGCAACCTTAGACAGGAAACGCCTAATGTGGCAATCCGACAATTGATTAGGATATCCGTTATTAATCAGCGTTTGTTTTACATTTTTTACCCGGCCCGTTTAGGATCAAAGTGTAGTATCTGTGCTTTGTGATCATCCGGGCTGGCTTCTGTCGAACTCTCTGATGCAGAGAGGAACTCGGAGGAAGCTTTGCCGAAGGGCAAGGTTTCCTTCGGGGAGGTAGACAGGACCTGAACCCGTCCAGGCGGGTTCAAAGGTCATATTTTTGGCCGAGCCTACGGGCTCGCGGGCAACCCACATTAAACCGGCCTTGTGCCACATTTAATCCTCGTGGGTGGGTTAATAAATACTATTCTTTAAAGAAAAGCGTGCGAGAGGATGAAATCTCGGGCGCCTTCGTGAGGAAATTTTTAATAACACCTATTTTATATCTAAGACGGCATTCACAAGAGAAATTAAGATGGCAATAGTCTTTACTAGTTGTTTTTTATAAACAGAAGTTTTAAAAAGTATTATTAACTAAAATCGACGAGAACATCTAAGAAAGTAAGTTTATTTTTTTTACTAAGTTCATAAATAAAATTTAGGACGGAATTTTGTTGAAATGTAGCTTTCAGATTTTCTATTTCTTTCTTGTTTTCAGCTAAAATAAAAATATCGTCTACATAACGAACATATATTTCAGGTTTAATAACTCTATTAAAAACCTTGTTTTCAAAATAGAACATATAATAATTGGAGAAGCACGGCTCGAGAGGGTTTCACATACTTACTCCATCGGTTTGTGTGTAAATAGTACCATTCTGGTTATAAAAAGGAACTCTAGTCGCGCAAGCGAGCAATAGTTTTCTTAAAATATTGGGTTGGATTGATGGAGGTAGAATTAAATTATTTTTATACACCGAATTAATGATAATATCAATAGTTTCGGAGACGGGTACCTTAGTAAAGAAATTCTCTACGTCAAGTGACGCAACAATGCCGTGGTTTGTTTTTAATTTTGTGCTTTTAAGTATTTGGAGAAATAACTAGGTAGATTTAATGCAGAATGCTATAGTTAGTAGGGAAATATGGGGTATTGATATCATTGAGAAATTTTAATAGTTGGTATATCTATGTTGGAATGCGAGAAATGATAGGTCATAATGGGTATCCCGGTTTGTGTATTTTAACATTACCGTATCAGTAGCCAGATTGGTAATCTCCCATAATTTTGTTTATTTTTAAGGATCCTGCAACAGTATTGTTGGATCTTATAAGTTTATTAACATATTTCTTTAGAGGTTCAATGGTGTTTCAATTTAATAACTTTAGAACGATCATCAATGAGATGCTGAAGTTTTTTTCTGATAATACAATTTATCTAACATTACGTAAATATTGGATTTATCAGCTTTTCCGGTGACTATATTAGGGTTGCTTTTTAATTCTGTAGCAGCAATTTTGAGTTTCGTTGGAATGTTCTTGTTTCTATTACGTGGAATATAATCTTTTAGACCTTCTACCTTGAGAAGATCTTTGAGGTTTGGATAGAGTATTATTAATTTGTTCTTTTCCACTTGTCATAATGACTGATGTAAGATTTCTTTGTGAGAAGGTCGAATTTAGGTTGGAGATGGCAATTTGGTCCTAGATTTAGAAATTCCTTTTGATCATCCATTAATATGTGAGTTGATAGGTTTATGTATTTAACATGGTTGTTGGGAAGTAGAATATTTCCTTGGTATAAGTTGCACAGTTTTTTAGTAATTATTTGTTGATGGTCAAGTTCATTATTATTAATACTTATATTGATGTGGTATTGTGCTTTATTATATTCACTTTCGGTTAAAGTGTTTATTAAAAACTGCAATATGTTTTTGGATTTCATTATTTATATGTTGGGTTTCGTTCTTAGCTTTCGTTATTTGTCGTAGAACAAGATTTTTTCTGAAAGTTATAGTGTCGCTTTGATGGTAGTCATGTGATGCAATTTAAAATTTGTGTATTTAGGCAGCAATCATTCTTTCATGCATATATCATTTGCGTGTGTGTGTATCATCATGTAAGTAGAAATCATAATTATCCGATGATGAATAAAGTGTTGTTTTATTCAAACTTCAGGAATTATTGAACATAAGTAAAAAAAAAAAAAAAAAAAAAAAAACGCAGAATAGAAAGTTTTTGGCTATAAGTTTAATGCAATTAGAAAATCGCGTAAATGTCGCCGTCACTTTTCTTCTTTTATTGACGTCATGGTGAAAGTAGTTCATGAATAAAAAGTATGACAACTTGAAAATAGAGAACACAATTCTATTCAACGTCTCTCTTCGCAAATAAGTCAAAAGTTGACGAAAAGCGTCATGCAGTGTTTTGTTATTTGCCAGACAAATTATCGTCTGCATTTCGAAATTGGCAAAGAACAGAAAACGGTGAAAGAGAATAAAAAAAAGAAAAAAAAGAAGGTTGACTTCATGCCGAGCGAGGCCGAGATTAGAAGACATTATTACCAAATCTGGCAGTTCTTTACGTGTGAGATCGATCCTCACTGAATGTATTATATTGTGGTCATATGGAAGAAAAATCTAACTAGAGTAAAGTTAAATTCCTTATATATATATATATATATATATATATATATATATGTGTGTGTGTGTGTGTGAATGTAATTAGAACAAAATTAATGTATAAATTCTAACGTTCACAACATTAATTAAAAAGAGGACTCAATACCGATAGTAGAAAAATAATTATTTATTATCATTTTTTCATATAGACAAAAAGAATTTACTCACTACAAAGATACAACTTAGTTTCACTGCATTTAATTGCACTTCGACTGGTGAGAACCAAAATGGTTATGAACAATTCTGTTTGTAAGCAAGCCGCATGACAAATGTCACTTCTTTTTTTCATTAGTTTGAAAATATATATATATATATATATATATATATATATATATATATATATACAATTTAACATTACTCAGTAAATATATATATAAGTATAAATTTGTAAAGTATATAATATAATATTGTATTGTTAACAGATACGTTACAATTGTCAATTCCACATAAATAATAACCCCGGTTAAAATTTTACATGTAAAAAAATTAAACATACATAGATGCTCAGCATTCAATGCCAATGTTTGATGTTGCGTGTGAGTGAGTCTATAACCTAGCCGCTTTCATTCAGTATCCTCTTGATTTTGTTTTTATTCTTACTTTTAGTTTTATCGCTATTATTATTATTATTATTATTATTATTGTTGTTGTTGTTGTTATTGTTGCTGTTATTGTTGTTGTTATTATTATTGTTATTATTTAAAAATCCTTTTAGTTTGCATTTGTTTAAACTCAGCTAGGATATTGTGAAGGTTGGCGGAGCTTTTAGTAGAGTTGCTTTAGAACGCTCGGTCATGCGCCAAAGAATATTTCAAGAAGATTACAAAACTTTAAATTACTAGGAAGAATCGAAACTATACAGACGACAGCAGTAGTAAAAACAGCTGGAATAACAAAGAAAGTTCTGGTGTGTTGAGGAGACTTTCTCTTACCTATCATTATTAGCAGAATTGGTCCAGTCCAAGAGAAGCTTGCAAAAAACATCAGAAAAATTGGAAAACCAAGAAAGGATCGAAACCATTCAGACGACAGGATTCTGAAGAGAATGATGAGTCTTGCTGTCTCTTGACTCCTGGGGGAGGAAAAATGCCAAAGTATAAAGATGCAAAATCGACTACAGCTGGGTGGTGCTACTGCAGGCGGGGTAGTGGTGCTGTTGTTGATGAATCAATGACTGAAGAATTCTTACAAAGAAGATAGAACTGAAATACCAAAGATGCATCGAAACCATCCAGTCGGCTGCATCAGTATAATATGCTGCACATTTCAATATCGGGCTGCAGTTCTGAGAATCCTTCCTGTCACTTGATCTCGTATAATAGTCAATACTCCTGGTGCAGAAACAGAAATTCATAATGACTCGTCACTTATTTCGGAGTATAACAATCTGCTATAATGGCGAGCTAATCCCTGCACAATCACGTTTGTTTTTTCGCTTCCCTTCTGGATTCAAATTAAGGGCCTGCCTGGTGACACTAGAAACAGGCTTGTGGAGTGTGTAGCCGATACATCTCCATTTCTGTTTCTTGATGTCAATCTCGATTGGGGCTTGCCTGGTTCTGTCCCATAGCTGGTTGTTCGAGACGACTTCCGGCCACCTGATATTAGAATTGAAAAAAGACTCGTCGTCTTTTGATCGCTATCGAACACCAAGTAATAATATTTTGACGGGATTTCATTAAGTAAATGTAACACGAGCAGAAAATGATGATAAATAATAATTTGGAGAACAGTAATAATACTAATGTCACAAAATAAAATTTATTTTAATGAAAATAATAAGGAAGAAAATACGAAGGAAATCTCACTTGATTTAACGCATTAATACAAGAAATATTAAAAAAATGCGTAAAATAACACGGATATATTTATGCTACATATAATTACAAAAGCAATCGACGTTTCTTATTCGTATTATGCAGTACTGACTAATGCCTGTAAAAATGTAGCGTCTATCTTTTGTTCGCATGCGTAGATGTCACCAAGATTCCAACCGGAAGTTCGTACTTTGATCACAGTAATTACTCTTACTGGCCCCAGCCAATTTATCCTATCTAATATTAGTTGTCATTGCAAATAAAAGGCTTTGGCTAGACGTAATTATAGTGCAGCAAATAAGATTATTGGCAAGCGATAGATTCAACGTCCGCTTGTCAAACGTTGTGAAACATTAGGATTCAAGAAGAGACAGTCAAAATGCCACCCGTAGCACGAAACAGATTTGACAGACGACCAGGCTGAGGCGTCTTCAGATGTAATATTTCGGGTAATTGTTTCCTATTCTCTGTTCAAAAGTGTTAAAGGTCGAGGTACAAATAAAGAATTTAACGTGTATTTGAGATCACTTTTTCTTTCAATTGTTAAACAATTGTTGTTCTTCGAATAGATAAGTGTCGCGTGATATTTGAAAAGAAGAGCTAAAAAAGATACAAAATTAAAAACATTATATATTCAGCCCCGTGTCTTTCATTCATCGTTGGGGATATAAAAATAAGTTCGACGACTTAAAAAAGAATAACACACTGCAAGAAAACGTTCTAGCTATATTCATCTAAGATATGGGCACCTTCGCTTTCCTACTCGGGTTCGAATCTCGAGGTGACCTCGATTTTATCGTCCTGGAGAGGCGAACCCATGTTGTGGCAGCTATGGAAAAAGCCTAAAAAACATGATCAAAGCCTTGTGAGTGAAACTTTACATACGGAACTGTTTAGGAAGTCGTCGATGGTTCCGTTAGCACGAAGCCACAAGTCATCATGACCGAGGCTTTGAGCCTACTGGCCCTATTCAGACTTTTGATCCCGCCAGATAGTAGGCTTCTTCCAGAGACTGTAACTAATGTCCGCTAATCATGGAGGGGGTACGGTGGCGTAATGGATAGCGGCTCGGATTGAGGAATCGGAGAGCCGAGTTCGAATTCCAGTTAAATTCATTATATTCACTTACATGCTAATACCCTTGGGAAAGGTATGAATCCTCTTCTTCTCCACCCCCCTCAGCTATCGGAAAATAGCAGGACAGACTGGATTCTATAGCCTTGCATGGCAACTGGTCTACCAAAAAAAGAAATGCAAACCTATTGCGGGAAAAATCTGCCTCGTTAGTCATGTATCGAAAGATACATGATCACCTAAGCGTGCATGGCACATAACTGATTGAAGCATAGTTAGTATCAACTACAGGTGGGCTCTGTGGGTGTCGAACAAACAAAAGTGTGTCCGAGCAGGCGTTTGCAAAAGGGATTGGTTAGTCGCCTTAGTAGACAAGTATATTTGTATACGATAGGCCAGCCATTTACTTACATACATTCAAAATAGAATTTAGACGTTTATTTATAAAACAACTATACAGGCTTCGATAAATAATTCATAATGACTGGTTGCTTATTTTGGAGCATAACAATCTGCTATAATGGCGAGCTAATTCCTGCTCAAACATGTTTATTTTTCGTCAACACCCACATAACCGACTACAGCTACAATGCCTCTTGATTACTTTGGGATTATAGGGCCGCAATAACATCTCTCCAACGGACACGATTCCAAGTGATACACTTCAGCTCGGCCCATGTCGTGCTGGCTGCCTTCACCTCTGCGTCAACACTTCTGTGCAAAGATTGTTTTCGCCGAGCCACTTTTTGCTTCCCTTGTGGATTCTAGACACTAGAATCAGGCTTGCAGAGTGTGTGGCCGATAGATCCCCATTTCCGTTTCTTGATGTCAGTCTCGATTGGGCCTTGCCTAGTCTTGTCCCATAGTTGGTCGTTGGAAACGACTTTCGGCCACCTGATATTGAGAATCTTCCTGAGACATCGGTTTGTAAATGTCTGAAGTTTGTGGACATAAAAGTAGGTAAAGTAGGACCGACTTGACGTTGGTGTTGAAGATCCGGATCTTGTTGTAAAGTGAGAGGGCTGTTGATCTCCATGTGTTCATATTGTAACGGTTACTGTTGAAAAAATCTAGATGCAACCGTATGTTCGATTCTAATAGTTTCTTTTCGCGCGCTTTTCGCCAGTGAAATTTTCTTCCGGTTTATTGCTTCCCTGGCGCCTACAATCTTCACAAATTTAAATTTATAAAAAATCGTAATTTTCTGTGTTCCTGATTTTATGTTCTTCTATTGTCCTTGCTCATTCTCTTTTTCTCCCAGTAAATTCCTTGAGTCTTAGTGGCTTTATCACCTTGCTTGAGCTGAAATGATTAAATGAAAAACTATGCTAAGCGAACCTTAATTACAGTTTCGGGGAGAAAGATCATAACCTGGATTGATCAGTAGCTGAATAAAGCCACAGGATAAACAATGACTTGTGATATCGTGTGAGCACAATCATCTACGATTTTCAAATAGTTTCCTCTTTCTGAGACTCGTGTCAACCTGATTTATATTTTTTTCGTCATGTCCCAATGGTGGTACATGCTAAAAAATTTCCCTGTGTCGATTTATTGATGGCCACCTTCTTGTCAAATCGACAGGGGTGACATTCGAATCCGGGTCTCATGATCTGAATGATAGCATTCTAGCAGTGTTTAGGATGCGAGTCTATTTAGACTTTTTTTTTAAAAAAAGCAAATCACCAACACGAAAGGGGTTACAGAGGATTGAGAACAAGAGTAAAGAGACATGTTTGGGGAAAGAATACAGAGAAGGTCGGGGAACAAGCTCAGGATGTCAGATGTCGATTGACAAAGAGTTTATTGCAGAAAATGGGGATAAGTTGCGTTGTCAGCCACGCGTGTTCATCGATTTCAAATATTAGGTTGGTGCAAAAATAATGACGTAATAATGTCGTTTTTTGACGTTAAAAATACGTCAAAAAACGACATTATTACGTCATTATTTTTGCACCAACCTAATAGTTATCAAACACAATAAAATATAATATATTAAACACAAAAGACGAATGCAAACAAAAAGCCGTAAAACAACAGAATATATAATAAAACTTGTTTCACGTGAAAAATGAAGAAACATTTTTATAAATGTCTTTATGTACACTATTTACATTATTCAGACTATTGTCCTCATCTTTGTCGCCATATTTATTACAACGTTTCGGCCGTTGTATGCTCCGGCCTTCTTCAGGTGGTTGGAATGTCCAACTGAACCCTTTATTTCGCCCCTGGGGTAGACTGTTCTAGTTCCACGTGCCATGTTTAATGGGTGTCAGTTATCAGTTATCTCCTGTTAATTCCCCTCTGAAAGTTCTGCACTGCCTTAACCGGGTATTGAACTAACACTCTTTTGGGTCCTGTCCCTGGATCTAACCAATGCCTTTAAAATAAAGGGTTCAGTTTGACATTTCAACCACCTGAAGAAAGTCGGAGCGTACAACGGCTGAAACGTTGTAATAAATATGAGGACAATAGTCCGAATAATGTAAATAGTGTATATAACATCTCATATCAGAAATATAGACAAATGTCTTTATATGTTCAAATAATTGGCCACTCGTTTTTGAGTATGCCCATCTGCTAGGGTGGTTATCCAATCCCTGTTTCAGACATCTGCTTAGGTAAATCTGTGTTTGTTGGACGCTCACAGAGTAAACATAGTTTAGACGCTGAGTGGAACTTAGTGTCTGGAACAGTGCGTATAATCTGGGATGATCACTAATTCGAACAAGGCCAGTGCACTCAAAACCTCAGTAACGATGAGTTGTAACTCCGTGTTAGCACAGACACCTACCCAGTTTTATTTATAAGGTTTGAGTCAATCTGAATTATAGCTTTTAAGCATTTCAAAAACGGTGCAGAACGCAGTGAACACTGCTCCATGTTGACATCAAGAAGTCGCCTAATTAAGAAACAGTCCTTGGTATGACTCGAACCTGAGCCGTATAGTCGAATGATTAACGTTCTAATCATTTGGGCACTGAAACTTTTGTTCGTACTTTTATAGCACAATAATCGTGTAAAAACACAGTCATATGTATCAGTCGTAGTGTTAGAAGTTGTTCACTTGCTGACAAGTGGGGCGGAAGGTAATAGATTCAATCAGAAATTTCTATTTCCTGTGAGAGGAAATGAGTCGGCAAGTTGTTAAATATCTTGGCAGTTCCATCCAGGAAAACATCAGCGACGTAGATTTGGATAGACATCGGTGAGACTAACAACGAAATCATAAATGAATTACCTTTTGCCGAATTAGAAACGATTTTCAATTCCGGATTTCCTTTTTCTTATTGGCTGAAAAAATTATATTGGTTGTCACGCATGGCTTTCTTTTAGTTCCGCAAGATATATTACGTGACAAACGAATTAATTCAGATTTGAAATTTGAAAAATCATGAAAAGTGAATCTTTCTTTTTTTTTTTTTTTTTTAAACAGGTGTGAACGGGATTCGTATTTTGCACAAACGCTTTTCCTATGCATTTTCCGTGGATAGGAATTGAAAATTGAGTGTTCAATCCTTGTTGTGCTCGATAATTAGGCCAAGTTTTGTCAATAATTAATTAGAAGCGCTCATTAAGAGTTGGGTAGGCAACAGACACCGCTTCTTTTTAGTCTTGTGCCAGACTAAGTTACATTAACTATCTATTATTTTTTAGGAAAATACAGAGAATCTGATTGGTCGATACTGACCAATCAGTGCATGAGCTTTAGGGAGACTTCTGGGAGCCGATTGTCCCAAAAGTGTACAAAATCTACTATACAAAAATATATCGATTTCAAAATTGTTGATAGTAGCGTTGATTCCTGTCCAATGAAAGATTGCTATTGAAAATTTGAATTTGTGTAGGTGTATGTGTGTGTGATGATGATCACTATACAAGGATCCTAAGAAATCTATGAACTGAACATATGACTAACGTTTTAAGGAAAATGAAAATAAAAAGAAAGTGATCATTTAGATTTCACGGATACATAAAGAGGAAAGAAGAAAATTTGACACTCACAAAAAAGCAAGATACACAGAGGGAAACATCGAGTGACCCCTCTAATATACGTGTATAAATAGATGACAGAAAAAGATTGGAATGAATAGACAAATAATACTTAATGTTAAAATCCATAGGAAATTATGGAGAGTCATGATCGCCTACGTCCCGAAGGAACACGGTTCAGAGAAGCAGAAATATTTGGGAAGAATCTTTAGGATTTATATATTAAGAACTGTTATAGTTGTCCTGAATGTATGTATAGATTTAATATTAACAATCAAATAGCCTATGAAAATAGTGACTTTGTCCCCTTCAAAGTATTTCACTTAGAAATTCCCACATTTAGACTGAGCTTTTCTTTAATTTTTAAAAAACAGTCTGCAAAGTCCTCCTTTGGGATTTCAATTCATATGTCGCCGAGTATATTTGCCCATATCACTTCACGTGTGATTTTTATCTTTGAGAAAAGTCAGAAACCGAATGAAATCAACTATAAACTGTAGTGGCTTTAAGTAGATAAGTATTCTGCGATATATTTTCGTAGCTTCCCTGTGGGAATCATGAAAAACTACTCTCGCGGGCATATTGAATGCGATGGTCACACAGTACACAAACTCATTTAGTCCCAAACCCTCGGCTGTGTAATCTTCTAGTAGAGTTGCTTTTTATACATGCGGCAAAAGGTCTAGGTTGATTGGTTGCCTGTTGGCTGTATAGTTCCCGGACATGCGTCGTTAAAGAAAGAAAGAAAGAAAGAAAGAAAGAAAGAAAGAAAGAAAGAAAGAAGTAGAATACATAGATAATCACGGACATTGCCACATACCTATATAAGTTCTTATGCATTAATATATGCATTAAAATTAGCACACATCGAAAGAGTTATTCCCTCAAACACATACACAATAATATATGCATTAAAATTAGCACACATCGAAAGAGTCATTCCCTCAAACACATACACAATAATATATGCATTAAAATTAGCACACATCGAAAGAGTCATTCCCTCAAACACATACACAAACACACATTATTTTGAATTTCTTGGCTGTTAGTTATGTTTGAAGATATTTCGTACGAGTTGAAACTGTCCAGTTGAAATGTCCTTGAACTTTTGCTCGTCTTATCTATTGAACCAGAATAGATGAATGTTTGCACTCTCCTGCCCAGACATTGAATTTACGATTGTGACAGGTGACCTAGTCAATATTAGTTGGCAAAATCAATCGAATTACCTTTTAACCCGAATGTAAACTAGACCTGCCTTTCTATTAGTTAATTGTGAATTTATTATCGAACAATGTTCACCTGGTACACGGCCTAAAAGCCACTCGAGAAAAGGGGTAACAGATTAAGAGGTAAGGGACATGGTTTATGAGGGTGTGTGGGGAAGATAACGGTTAAACGTAGATTTGAACAGGTTGATTGTAGTGGTCAGGAGTCGGTTTCCCAAAGTAGCGGTTCATGGGAAGAGTCTGTTGGAGTAGAACTTGGAATATAATGAAAAGTGTGTGGCATGGTTGATTTTAGCTGCGGAGGTTAGATCTGGTGGAAGTAAGGAATCTAGTCCGTCTGAAAGATGGAAATTGCGATAGAGGCTTGCAACGTGTTGTCTGTGGGAAAAAAAAAGGTTGTAGGCGTGGGGTACCGTTTGTCGGCGTGGGGTACCGTTTGTAGGCGTGGGGTACCGTTTGAGAGTGTCTGAGATGCACATCCTACAAGTGAGTGAATTTAAGGAGATGAAACTGTTTGGTAGCCTTTGGCAATTGTGCTTGAAAGAATTCCCAAGTTTTATTCTAACGGACAGATAGAAGCTCTTCCGTTTTCTCGTACGATCAACAAAGTTAAGCAACATCGAGCCTAGTTAGTAGCTAGATGAATGACCGCTTGGGAATGCCATATCGGTAAGCTTGGATGAGCGGGTAGTGTAATGGATAACTATTCGGACAGCCGAGTTCCAATTCCAGTTGGGTTCGTTGTATTCACTTACGCATAAATATCCATGGGAAAAGTAGGAATCCACCTTTTTATCTCCCGAGCTATGGATTAATTAGTAAGACTTGTATCACTAAACCATTACTATCTCGCCAAAACACAATTCTTAATATCTAAAAATATTTTCTGTCTGTTTCGAACTTACCTCGCTGTTTTCTCCTTTCCACGCTTCTAACCATCCTAACATCTGGTTGCTGTGTCAAATATTAATAAAACAAGTTAAATATTAATGTTATTTATAATTCTTTCTTTCATTGTTGAGAATGGAAGCTTAAAAGAAACCTTGACTTAATTTTCAGTTTGAACGTGGAGAAATAAATGGAGAAATATAAATAATGGAGAAAATATGACGAGAATTAAGTTCTTCTGGGAAGTAATAACGCTATTTTCTTCTTTAAGATTCACAAATCGTCAATCGTCAGTCGGAAAAATCCAGCGTTGGTCGAGAGGAAAGGGAAATAAACGTTCGATGTAACTGGGAGACGGCAGAAGGAAAAACAAAACAAGTTCTTAAGACATTCAAGGCATAAAACTGCACATGACAAACAGGAGAAAACAAATCAAAACGTATCTGGGAAGAATTCACGTGCAATGATAAAATGAGAACATAATGAAGAGAATCAATTGAACGAAGTGAAGTTAAATTTCCGCTCAGGTCGGTTTCATGTCAGTTCTACTTAACGTTGCCTGGTCTTATTCTCAGGTTTCGTTAAGAGTAGAAAGTGACGTGACGCACGTAGTGTTTGGTTTTTGTTTTGTCCAACGTAATTACCGCGTGATTGAAGACAAAAGTTTTAAAGGGTTTGATCACTGCGAAAATAAATAAACGATTAAATCAAAAGACTTTTCGCGAAAGTTTTAGCGTCATCATGCGTCTTTAAATTTCAGAATGAAGCCAAACATAGTTTAGGACTTGGGTAATGTGGAACATCCATCACGATTGAGTTCATAAAAGCAAACAAGCAAATAGCAAATGACCTTTGAAAGTATATTGCTGCAATGACAAGAGTGGAAAGCACCCTCTAGGGAATATAAATATACTAAAAGGGACGTCATATACACACTTGCACCCAATATGTCAATATGAAATATTAGTGTTCTATTCGTTTTTGCGTAATCTAAGCGACAATTTATCAATCGCATTCTCTCTCTCTCTCTCTCTCTCTCTCTCTATATATATATATATATATATATATATATATATATATATATAGGGAGAGAGAGAGAGAGAGAGTCCTTTTTATAGTCTCAGTAAACAGAAATAGTTCTCTGAAAGAAAAGAGTAATAAAACAAGGGAGGTCACTCTTGATTATTCATAGCAACATATACCAGCTTATCTTACTTACCAATTTTTTTCTCTGTTAAATATGAGAATATTCCGGCCTAAATTCGAAAGACATTTTCTTTTACATTGCTTGGTAACCCCAATTTAGTTTAGTTCGGGTCTCTTTGGATGAATATAGGTTATAGCAACGTCACAACACAATAAAGAATGCAACGATAACGGATATCGAAGAAATTCCAATTTGTCTTCAGATTCGTACACCAATAGCATGTCTTCAATGGCAATAGTAGATTCCACAACAGTTGATGGTCTTTTTCGATGGTTGTCTCAATTTTGTCTGATCTATGGATAGTGTTATTAGGAATAAAGTGTCGCTGTCGAGTTTGAACATAGATCGCCACTGAGCAAACACAGGCTATCCCATTATTGAATTAAGTGGATCACGTGACCATGGGAGAAACGAATAAGTAGATAATAGCCTGATGTTCAAACGATCTCTATTTCTAGTCTATCCTCTATTACTATACGGATCGCTTTTTCTATACTATCTTCTTTTACTATACGGAACGCTATACTCTCTTCTCTACACTATGCTCTATCCGGATCAATACGGTGGTTACTTTTCGAGCGAGTATTATCGAGTGCTATTCGAGGCATCTGATGCCAGTATTATTTTAAGGCGTAATTTACTTGTATCTGCGATTACAAAGTCTCTACATTAATTCAAACTTCTACTACAACGAGGATTACGAAAGTGACAACGAATATTCGTTAACATCACAAAAGTGGCAACGAGTGTTCGTTGATATCACAAAATATAGCTCGGGAGACTCTTATGTCTTTCATGGATTAGTTGTTGTTCACTGTCAATCTCAGATGCCCCAGTTGAAGGTCTTCGTTTAAGCCTGTCTCATATCTTCCTGATAAGTGGATAGCTTGAAAGGCTCTTGTTAGGATTTCCAGAAGTGCGTGTTTTTCACAAGCCAAAGCAGATACCCAAATCTCCTATTTAGCTAAATATAAAAGAATGTCTTTGAATTTAGATTTCTCTTTCTCTTCGACTGGCTCTCTACCAATCTGTCCTGCCATTTAACCTATAGCTGGTGATAGAATAAATAGTTCCATGCAGTTCGGAATGACGTTAGCAAGAAGGGAACACGGCCATATACTAGGGCGGGATTTGAATTCGTTTCGTTGATTCCAGTTTCCGCTTCTTGTTTTGAAGACTTCAGACGCGTTAAATGCAAATTTCTATATAAAAACGAATGAAGGATCTCTTTGCGTCAAGAGTTAACATTTGTATCATTAAATAATTATTATTTCTGCCCCACATTCTTATATTTTAAAAATATTTTCTGGTTTAAAAAAAAACCCAATGGGTTTATAAGTTTTTGAAAATGAATCAGTTAGTCAATTAACAAAATCGATTTCGAAGTTTGAATTAATTCAAAAAATCCCCAAATTACTTACCTTTTGTCGTTTTTATATTAATTATATTTATTTAATTAATGTTTATAAGATATTCACTGAAATTCTACTTTATTTTTGATAATATCAATTATATATACATTCATTATATTTGTCGTGTAAGTGCCGTGGATGATACACACATTGACGAGTGGTCCGAAATCAGAGACGTCCACGGCTGAGATCTGTGTCCCATTCTTGTGCTTGTTCGAACCATTATACTAAGACCGAGGCGTTTATTTATTTTCTGTCGCGGCTCGAAGTAGAGGGGCCAGTACCTTTATTCGAGACGATGTGCGTGGTGTATTTTAGAATCAACCAGACTGCTTTTAAATTTAGAGGTTTTACTTCACTTAGACTCAAGTCTTCTGGACTGGTTATCATCCAATGCTATAGGATCCAGTCTGCCAAACTATTTTCCCATAGAAGAGTATTTACCCATGGAGATGTATTCATACCATTCGCAAGTTAAGGGAATGTAATCCACTCGACTGGATCTTTTATTCCTCAATCCATTACACCACCGCGCCCCTTCTTCATTATATTAACAAGCAACATTTCTACAATTCCTTTTTAAAAAGAAACAAAATCCATTATTAGAGGGTTCATTGAACAACTTCAGCGTAATAAAATATTTTTAATCAGCCTAATATCCATCTTTTCGTATTTATTTACTCTTTACTCTGTGAAACAGTTTTCTGTTTTTTCTAATTAATAAAATATGGTCTATAAAGAAAACTTTCCCAAAATGAAACGTAAAGTGAAAAGTTTTCCACTATTATTTTTATTGTTTGTTTCCATCCTTTCTCTCTTTCCTTCTGATCTCGGGGTGGTAGCACTTGTTTGGGTTCCAGCTATAGGAAAAGAATGAACTCCCCCCCAGGGGTTCTTAACCTTCCAGACCCCCAGTGGATTGTCCAATATGGTCCCATAGCCACTTCACTTGACTGTCGAAATAATTATCACCAATCCTATTATTTGCCAGTATGACTTCCAAATATTTCAATCGCTTGAATTTACTGCACTTTAGATACCGATTACTAGGAATAGAACATGAAAAAAACAAAAAAAAAAAAACAAAAAAAACATAAGCATTGATAACTTTATTATATTTTTTTATTGAAAGCAAAATAAAGTTAAATTCAGTTTTATTACACAAGAAAAAGGAAGAAAACATAAATATGCAAGTTTTTTAGCATGTCGAGTACATAAAACAGACATTTACCATACCCCCAGCATTTGGTTTCCATACCCCCAAGGGGTAAGGATACCCCCGGTTAAGAACCCCTGATTTAAATAGTATTTTCTATACTATTTATAGTGAATTTAACAACAATACATTTTAAAAACAAAATGACTAACAATAGATTTTCTATATTTGAAGACATACAACTGCGTTCAAAATATTTAGAATTCAGCATTAAATAAACCATACAGGTGTTGATATGCCGCTAAACAGTATCAACTAACGAACTTTTTAATCTTGAAATAATAATAATAATAATAATGATAATGATAATAATAATAATAATGATAATTGAAATCAAGTATAAACAAGCAGGAAACATTGTAAGCTTCTCGTAAGGTCTGGTTTGACATTTAGTACAAATTCTACTTTGATATCTCTTAGGGTGAGCCCAGTAGATATTGTTTTCACCACAAATTAAATCATCTTCGAACAAATATTCCTTATTAAATTCGGTTCGGAGCATTTGATATTGACTAGTCTAAAATACCTACTACAAAATGAAAAATTGCATTAATCAAAATTAGATTAGATATAGCATCACAAACAGGAGCAGTGTTTTTTTTATTGCTTTACTTAAAATGCAAACATAATTGGGAAATTGTTAAAAATAGTCTGTTTTTAAGGATGGTAACAACTGGGGAGAAGTTTAATCAATGAAGTCGACAAAAAAAAAAAAAGAAAAGAAAATTTTAACATCAGGAATCAGCCATGTTTAAAAACACGTTTCACTGACGATGTCTCTATTTTCACCGCACGACTGCAGGTTTTGTGTTGCGTGAACCTTGTTGAACACACGCAAAGGATAAGTGAGCCTTGAATAAAGAAATTTTTTTTTCAGCAAAGACTTTAATCAAATCACGAGATTTGAAGCTGAACGAGCTCAGCTGTCGTTGCATCTACAACTGTAATGCTAATCTCTTTATCATTGAAATTCTCTCACTTAGAAAAAATGTAGAAAAAGAAGCATGTACGCCATGAGTGTATAGATAGTAAAATTCCTTGGGTTGAGTCAGAATTACCTTCACACTTGTCTTTTGGCTTCGGTAATGGAATAGCCATTATGGAATTGCACTAAATTATGAATGGAAGAAAAGGAAATATTTTATTGATTCTGTGAAAATAAGTGTCTAATTCGGCTATTAATATAAGAGTTATCTACCATTGTTAATTGTTGGTTTAACGGAAATTCTTCAAGATGTAGGCGATAATGGCTAACTACAATTTCATGTTCTTTGTAAATGTTGTCAAATTTTGTCTTGTTGCTATCTCTCCTTGAAAGTAGAATTGTTTGAGACAATACGAATTTGCTTAAAAGTAAGATTTAATGAACGACATTTATTGTATGAATATGTAAAAATAAGGCACAGGACCAAATATGCTGACTGGGGAGAGCTGGTTTTCATCTGTCTTATACTTAAACTTAGCTAGCCACAAGCACTGACCCAAATATACCACAATAATCGTTGCACCAAAATAATACATTATTATTTACCATTCTTACTACAGGCATCATAATAATTCAGAGACTCTATGAAGTCCTAACTAGTCCTCATATTTACAATTTGACTGTAGTGGGTGGGAAATGAAATAACAACTTTGAAAAATTTATAAAACTAATGAATATTTACAATGAGAACTGGATTTATTTTCAAGAAACAAAACAAAAAATGTGTAAGTAATCAACCCCCACCCACAATCCTCAAATTTGACAAAAACTTCAGTTAACTGGAAGAAATTTATGCGGGATTTTAAAAACTCAAACGAACATTCGACCAAATGCTCACTAAAACACACACTCATCCAAACACAACAAAAACGAGAAACAGACTCGATAAATAAAACGCGTCCGGCATCCACCAAAGAACTGATATCTCTGGCTACCTAACGGGGGAGGAAAGGAAGAATTACATTAGAAAAAAGTGGGGGCAAAAATAAAAGGGGACAATAAGTATACATACCCTAGCTCAGTTAACTTTGATGGAAAAAAATTAAAGGCAAAACAAGCCTAAATTACCTTATTTGGGGATGGGGTCTGCTAATATTTACTCCCGAATTTTAAAATTCCTAATACTTAACCGGCATCAAAATGCTACTCTAACTCAGACGTTCACGACTCACCCACCTTTTGCCAAATTCTGATGAATAGAGCCATTCCCTTTCCGTCCTAACTTTGACTTTAAGCTAAAGAACAAGATTAGTTGGGAATAGATAAACTTCTCGTCTCCATGAAATTCCTTCTGTCGTGTCGTCACGGCTCGTATAACGCCTAGCAACCAAAAGAACACATCCATAGCCAACGGTGGTATGACATCCCTACAAACAGAACTGACCTCGAGGACAAAGAACTTTCTGCGCAGCATGCAAACGATGATGTCATCAATAAACTTGCACAACAGGCCTATGAACCTGCAGTGAAAGAAGGCGTGATACAGGATCTCCATCGACTCAGCGAAGCAAACACAGTTTGGAGATATTTCCATCTCGGCCGAACAAAAGTCTCTTGATGACCCAGGGAGTACTACTCAACACCAGCCAGCCGGGTACTGAAGGCCGTATGGAGCGAGACTTCTGCTTCCTTAGACCGAACTCATCATGAACGTAGCACCTAACTACGACGTGATATAAAGGCATTAAGGGACAACGGCTGGACGGCCACCTGTCGCGCCCTTAAGAGGGACATGAGAACAATTCGAAATTAACTATAGAAAGAGCAATCGCCTGAGTGTAAACGGCGAGACTTCTCCTCTCACGAGTTCACACTTCTCAGGGATGGGAAGTTCATACGAGTGTCTTCCTTCCAGAATTCGCTATCCCCATCCAACTACAAACACATGCGGCCTAGGAAGGAGATACGTGGCGTATGTTGACGAATCTCAACGTTAGGCATACTCAGACCGTCTTCAGAAGAGTGGAGCTAACACATCTCCCGACATAACATGGGAATCTTTCTTCCCACAAGAAAGAGAACAAGACCCTTACTAATCCCATTAGTGTGGCAGAGGGGAGTAGAAATACGGAGAATCGGTAAAGAAAAATCGCGTAGATGTGCGAAGCACATACTTGCTTCCTCCTTTTTGAGGAAACACCATTTAGAGACCACAGACGAACTCTGCACGCAACCTTCTCCCGCACCTCCGACCAATTCATTGCCAACAGGACATTGGGACCGAACCAGACGCTGATTATTGTGACTAGGGAAGAGAAGAGAAGAGAATGGCCCATGTCACCGTCTCGTAACCTCTGAACTCTTTGCCGACTTCGTCAATCTCTGCACTGCTCGACACAAGAACCGAAATCTAGACAGAATACCTGGCCGAAGTGGTAGCACTAGGTAACGCAAGAACGCAATTAACTAGGACAGATGTTTCTAAGACACAAACTTAATGTGATCAGCAATTTTCCAGGCGTATCTCGGATGTGGCACAAGGCCGAAAGTATGGAGCACCCAGTGAGGATCGAATACACTACTCAGTCGTAATTGTTGTAGCGAGAGAAACTTTCTAACCATTACACCGCTTTGAGGTGTTCAAACTTAATGTGATTAACCCATAGCCGCTACAGATATTAATTCGAATCCAAACTTTTGAGTCATTATTATAAAAAATTTATTCAAGCAATGACCTGTGTAACAATAAAAACTTGTAAAAGCTGAAATAACAGAAAAGTTACTAAAACCAACAAATGAAAGATGTATGATATAATGCCAAGACGGCCATGTTACAATGTAAAATTTTAAAAATAATAATTCAAATTTATGGAAATCCGATATATAATTCATTGACTTATATCTTGAAATTGCTTACAAATCTATGTTGCACATTGCATAATAAAACCTTGCGAGCTAATGAACAAGATATTTCGATATCTTAGAGAGGAACAAACTTTATTTAATCATGTTAACTGGCGCAACAGAATGATAAAACGAACTTTACAAAATGACAGAAACCACATTCCTTGAAGGCTTTCAACAGCATCGACTCCTAAAATACATATCACATGTAAGTCGAAGAGAAAATAATCAGATTTTGACTTTGCACATTTATTTTAAAAAAAAAGTATTGGAAGAGCGATAGTGGACTTGAGAAACCTATTTCCCTTAAGAAGTATTTTAGATGAATGATTTTAAATTCCAACCGACATTAACGCTGTTATCATCCTTATTACTATTTCCTGCCAAAATAATTTATTATCTATCTTTTGAATAAAGATATAAGTACATATCAGAGGTTAAAAGTCGATCGATATTTTGTTCATACGAATATAAGTATATCCTGAAGCTTTTTTTTTTTTTTACCATTATTCATTAATTTAATACCAATTTTATTTGAAAACATTGGCTTGCAGAATGAACTCATACATATGAACACCTGAACGTGCTCTAACCTTCTCTGTCATCCACAGACATACGTTAAGCTTATCTTTAAGTATATGGAAATAGTTTATTCCGGAAATGAGATATACGCATAAGAACCCTGTGAAATTTATCTTTTTTACTTTCTTTATGTAAAATTTTCCTTTCTTTCTTTGTTACATTTCTTTCTCTCTCTCTCTCTCTCTCTCTCTCTCTCTCTATATATATATATATATATATATATATATATATATATATTTAACAGTTTCTTTCTTTATTTCCTTATATATATACACAATCTTTCTTTCTCTCTCTCTCTTCCTGTATATATATATGACATTTCTTTTTTCTATATATGACGGAAATCATTCTTTCTTTTTCTCTCCATATATATATATATATATATATATATATATATATATATATATATATATATACCGAGAGAGAGAGAGAGAGAGAGAGAGAGAGAGAGAAAGAGAGAGAGAGAATCTTTCTTTTTATCTGTAAGATCTTTCTTTTATCTAACATCTTGTGTATTTAGTGGTTTCTTTCTAAATATAAAATAAACATTTTTTTCCTTTCTTTCTTTCCTTCTTGATATATATATATATATATATATATATATATATATATATATCATTGATTTTTCTTCATGTGTACACATAGAAATATATGTATATGAGAAGGAAATGGTGTATATATATGCATTTCTTTCTTTTTCTTCCTCATATTATATGTGCATATGTTTTACATTTTTTTCCTTCTTACACACACACACGCGCACACATACAAGTATACACACACACATACATATATATATATATATATATACATAGAGAGAGAGAGAGAAGCACGTAACATTTGCATCGTTTCGTTTCATTTGTGAGCAAATTATTCAGCTGTCACCGTATGAGAAAGGGTATCATACTTTAGTGTATGACTCTTGTCTTCGTTTTCAATTTCACATCGATTTTAGCGAACATAAGTGAAACAGTCTCTCTTGAAATATTTTTTAAATGGATTCTAATTGTGAATACATATTTTCCTGTATTTTATTTAAGTTATATGCAAAGGGAAATTGAAACTGGACGACAGTTGAAAATAGTTCTAATACCCGAATTTGCACGAATCGTTTTCTCTTTATCAACAACTTCTACACTCATGCTGTGTTCAAAAAAGTGATGTTGGCCAAGTTTGTTGAAACCCCGTCATGCTAAGATGTTTAAATCACAAAGCAACCATGTCAGTATTTAATTGAAATTTTAACATGTGCGAATTTTTTAAATTTATTTTTGTTATATCATGTCACGTGGCGTCTTTTTACTAAAGGACAACTCATAGTGAAACTCACTGCTCAAAATGGCGACCTATCTCGAATCTCATCGTTCCAATAGAAGCGAAAATTTTTAGTTTCGCTTTGGGTTTGCGGTAGTTCGATATTCTAGTCGGATTAAGAAATTTGAAGAAGGACAGGAGATTAAGAGCAGGATTAATTAGCTCGAAATGATAATCCTCTTCGTCATGGCATGTTTTTATTTACTAAGATCTTATTAAATTTAATATATTGTTTAGCGGAAGTTCGGGTTCATAAATCCTCATTCCGTTAAGAACGATGTACGAAATGCTATGTAAATTTTAATCTTAATTAATTACTTATGTTAAACAGTTTTAATGAAACAAAAACCATGTTGGAACTCTGGAACAAAAATAACCATTTTTATTTTATTGTTTAGAAATAAATAACACTTGCTATGCTGTCATAGATATACAATTTCGTAATTTTAGAAGTACCTAGACAAAAACATTGACTCTTAAAATGTCTGGTTTAGCAGCAGGATTTTTCTTAACGCTTTAGACACCTCATTTAGAATATATAAAAATATAGGATTAAATGTAGTGAATTACGAGATCAACATTAAGTATCAGCATTCTTAAGAAATGATTTGTAAATATTTTTGTCATATCAAATATCACTCTTCTTACGCTTTTAACGGTAAAAAAAAACAAAATTCAACATATTTTTTTAATAGCATTTAGTAAGAAAAAAACATCTTTTTTAAATCAGTTATTCATATGCTGTTAATATCTATGCAAGCACTATTGATTAGGTAAAATGAGCATAGTATATATGCTGCTTCTTTTAAATGCCTAGTCCTTTCTTTTTTCTATACTTTTATCAGCTAACTCTGATTTTAAGTATTCTACACGAATTATAATTTTTTTTTTTTAATAATTTTATCATCAATTTATTTGTTCTTCTAAATAACAATATCACACAGAATATCACGCAGAAAAATACTGAATGAACTTTATAACATTTTTAAATAAATTTCGCCGCGGAAAAAGAGAATGGAAAAAAAAATATTCGGAAGAAATGTGTGTTAAAAATTAAACAACAACACGTTATTAAAATTAACTTTCTCGGGAAAGAATTTCTAACATTTGTAATCAGAAAGACTAGAAAAAATAGAATTAATAATTTTTTTTTTTAAATCAAGTAAAATTAAAATGCTAAATTTCGTTGTAAAAAGTGTGGTAAAATTTCAATATACATTTTGTCCACTACAGTTCAAAAGTTCGAAGCCATTGCAAGAATTAGCATAAGATGAACTTAAGAGTGAAAAAAAAAATGAAAAAGAGCTCTTAAAGTCATTGAAAAATGAATGGAATTAATTATCAAACTCATACTTTGAGGAACTTTTGGAAAGAATGCCAAAAAATTGTGTTGCAGTAATCAAGGCCAAAGGAAGATATTTTTACGAGCAAAATTTTTTCATAAAATGCTTTTTATTTCTTTTTGTCATAATAAAATTTCTAATAAAACATGTCGAACTTTCTTGTAGTAATGTATAATAATTTTCTCTTATTTAAAGTACAAAACAACAACATTTTGTGCTAATTTAAAAAAAATTACCAGACAAAATTATGCTTTCATCTGTAGTGTTCTGATTGCCAGCCTCTCCAGTATTCTGAGGTTTGATTTGGGTGTCTTAGCTTTCTTCAATGTCTGCCCCACTTCCCATTTTAGTTCATGCGCTTTAGTCTGAGGAAAGTTCAAGGCTATTTCCTCGATTCGAGCAATGATGTCCAAGTATGGTATTCGCCTGATAGTTGTGGCGAAGTTGAGACCCTTGTTTAGTACTGACCTCTCAGAGCCACTCAGCTCGTGTTGACTGTTGTTGATTACTGCTTTCATTGGTAGTTGAAGGAACTTGTGTGTCACTTTCTGATCTTTCAATCTAATAATTTAATATAAGCTAGCTTGGTGTAAGGCTGTGACAACTGCCTGTATATTTTAGGTTCGAGATGGTCCTTGTTCTTGATTAGGATCTGTGACATTTTGCGTTTTGTTTTCATTGTAGGATCTTTACATTACTGTAGCTACAATTGGCATTGAGGTCTTCCAGTTTTTCTGTATATGCCGTTTTTCCCATCACCGCACTTGCATTGCCTTTGTCAGCTGGTAGTATGATGATGTTTTCATTCCTCTGTAGGGTTCTGATTGCCAGCCTCTCTAGTTTCGTTATACTTGATCTGGGTGACTTTCTCCAGTATCAGTCTCACTTTCCATCTTAGTTCATCCGCCTGAGCCTGGGGAAAGTTTAAGGCTATTTCCTCGATTCGAGCAATGATGTCCAAGTATGGTATCTACCTGATGGTTTTGCACTGACTCCTCGAGGTGACAATCTGTCTGAAAGAAAAATTCAGAATCAGTCTAAAGAGAAGTGAGTTTTGTCGGTTATGTTGCTCTAGATAAACCGCTGCTGTTATGGCTACAGTACATGTTGTACCCCGACGATTCAAATGGCTTATACATGTTTTTGCTTCAAGTTCTATTTTTATGATTTCAGATAAAAAACAAACAAAAGAGAAAACTTGCAAAATTTCAGTTAATTTTTTAATTTCGAATTTATAGGTAATGAATAGGAACAAAATGTCAGTTTAAAACTGACTGCCATGAAGACATGCGTTTACATAAAACAAGTAAAAGGCCAGGATTATTAATGCCTATACAGTAATTTGTTCAGTGTCTGCATATGATTTTCGTTTTATTTTCTATGTGGATTTCAAGTTAGGGAATCTTTTACGTTGAAAATGTGACGGCGAAAAATAATTCCCTCGTGTATTACAGTGCAGCGTTGATCTTTTATTTAAGATAACAAAGATATTTCTTTACCTTGTTATTTTGCTCGGAGGAATAATCCATTTTAATTTGAAAATAATATAAGCAAATTTATGATCGGGTTAATATTGGGGCTAAATCGAAATGGTCTCTAGAATTTAGTATCTTATTAACTTTAAGACGACCATAATCTCTTGTATAGCGAATCCAAAAAATAATTGGTTGCCTCAAGTTATGTTCTTGGGTCATCATCCAGAAATAATCACAATTTGTTGGTGCTTCCGTACATGACAGATTGGCCATTTACCGCCAAGAACAATTTCCTTTTCTGCTGGCCAAGATAGAGATAAGTGTAAAGATCTTTAGCATCTTTTATGGAAGGAAAAATTCCTGATCATTGACAATACCATTCGTCATGATTTTCAATTGCAATGATGTATTAAAATCATTTGCCATGCATTTCCATTAGACACACAATAAATTTATTGTGTCATTAATGGTGGCATTAATTCCTGACTATTGACAGTCCATTCGTTATGATTTCATTCCATTGATATATCATAACCATTTGCAATGCCTTTCTATAACACATGTCAAAATCTTGACCGCTCAGTAAGGCTTTAATTGTTGTTTATCGACAATTTTCTGATTGATTTTTGACGTATTTTAATTGCAAAATCATTAGCGATATATTTATATTATAAACTATTAGAGATTAAACAATAGTTTCGATCTCTTCTGTTGTTAGATAACAACAGAATTGTCTCGTTTCAGTAACTTTATTCTTAATTATTGTTATTGCTATATGATTGTAACAGATGTTATTTCAGTCCTTAATTGTGATGGTGTATTCTTGCTTAGTCATTCTAAGGGAAATAAATATGTAGCATTTTCAATATATGATTATTTTTATTTTGAGAAAGGTAAAAATACAGCTCGAACGTAAGTTTATAAAGTAGTGTAAACTGTCTAAAGTGGTTTGCGAATTTTTTAACTGAAAATGTTTCATTATCAAGTCAAAAAAAAAAGGAGACGTATAGCAATCGACCGCATTTCATTACTTGAAAATAATCAATGTTATATTAATTGGAAAGTTTCCACATCAATCGTTGATAATTATTTACAGCTGTTGAGTTATGTCAGTCACTTTGATGCATGGCTTCCACAAAAAAACTATCATTTTAAGTCAGCTCTCAAGGATGAGGGGGGTAAATTAAAATTTCGTCGATTGCTTATTTACTTCTGATCAACAGTGACTAACAGATGGAGAATAACATCCTGAGAGCTGGGATTAAAAAAGCAGTTAAAATAAGATGAAAAATAAGTAATAATTGATAAATGTTTTGGCAATGTTTCGATTAATATTTTACATAAAGTTTCTACAAGTAAAATGAACAGGAAATGAATAACATTGAACTGCATAATCCTTCATGGGTTCGAATTCCAAATTTATAGTAGAAATGTTGCTTAATTCCCTTTAATATCTAATGCATCAATATACAGGATGTCCATAAACTTAGTGTGCACTTTAAAAAATTATAACTTTATTTGTATTTGCGATAGAAATAATTTGTAAAAAGGATTAGAAAGAAGTAAATCTATATTTTTAAAGGTTTTATTGAAATTTTATTTAAGTTTCCACATGTCCTCCATCATTAGCAATACAAAGGGTAATACGATTTTGCAGTTCACGGAAAACATTTGCCAACTGATTTACAGTGATGCCTGAAATCACATTAGTTATTTTAGTTATACTTAAAACTAGGTACATTAAACTTTATATCACTTTTTACAAATTATTTCCATTGCAAACACAAATAAAGTTATACATTTTTTAAAGTGCACACGAACTTTATGGAAACCCTGTATAACAAAATTTGATGATAGTAATCCAACGAGAGGAGATTGCGTTCTGTTTCATCAGATTAACCACTTTTTGAAAAAAGTTAAAACACATATTTATAAAGATCTGAATAGATTAAAACATTTTTTTCGTTTCAGTTCAGAAATTAAATTATCTAAGAAGAATTATAAACAAACGACAGAAAATATGAAAATACAAAGACGAACTGGAATAGTGAAATATGACTTCCAGACACTAAGCAAAATATTAAAAAAACAAGGAAATGTCATTAGAAACAAAGTACTGAATTGCTATGTCATATCAATTCTCCTGTATAACAGGTAATGCTGAACAATGTTCTCGCATTTGAAGAGGGAACTTAAAGCAAGCGGGATGCGAATCTACAGGATGAGAATACCATGGCCGGAGCATGTGAGCAATAACAACTTTAAAAAGGCAAACAATAACAAAATGACAGTAAAAAACGAGACAGTTGAAATATCTGGTACGTATAATATGAAAAGAGGGTATGGAGAATCTGACATGCACAGGACTTATTGAAAAAAAGAGGGGAACACAGAGTAATCTACTTAATAAGATTGTGTAAATGGATGGCATAGTAGGGATAGTAAGGATACAAATATCGTTCTGGACTATAAAGAATAGGAAGTTGTGGAGAGCCGTGATCAATTACCTAACGGGAAATGGAAAGCAGAACAGAAGCTGGGAGGGATAGTAAGAATAGGCATTAGTTAGGGCTACAAATAATTGGAAGTCGTGGAGAGTCACGGTTATCCACCTTCTGAATGGAAACAGCAAGAAGTAAAGCTTTCAATTAACAAATATTAAACAAAAGTAGATATATGAAATATTTACGTTTCAAGATACAGTAGAATTCTATTAAACTGATGAAAAACGTTCTTATTTGTGTGATGAGAATAAGGCAACTAGCAAATATCAGGCTCTATTTTCGTATAAGACTAACCACGGTGTGATACTTTCACGCAGTCGAATCACCATTTTCTCTAAATGTAGCTCAGAAAGTTCTAAGAAATACTATTCTGTCGGAGAAATTCAACAGGGATGCTTTTTCGAGGAGTAAAATCTGAACTTATTCATGGTTAATTGTTATCTATCTTTCTCCATAAGTTTTACTTCCTTCTACCTAACACTCTGGTGTAAATGCTGCATGGGTTTATGCGTTGGGGTTATCAAATGTAATTGCGTGTTCTAAGAACTTTTATCTGTTATACATTTAATGATTCAAGAAAAAAACAAAAACAAAACAAAAAAAAACAACAACAAAAAACAAAAAAAACAATGAGACTCCAATTGTGCATCAACAATAAAATATATATTGAAACAATAACATACATAACAATCATGTGTATCGTAAACTGTATTCTGATTAAGATTGAATGTTCAAAAGAATTTCTCTTGAATAAGAATGTTCAGGATTCTATGTTGAATAGAGTTTGGTGTTAGAATAGAATACAGTTAATTAAGTGTGTTGTTTTGAGTAAGTAAGTGCGTTCTGGTTCATGTACTTGGCATAGTCACAGAGAAGAATAATGTGTAATGTAATACAAAAATCTGTGTCTGTGTGTCCGTTGTGAGTAAAGTCATGGATTTGTGTAGACAGGCGTAATAGCTAGACTCTACTGACGACTCGTGACAAAGTCAGTAAGATATGTTGGCAATGATATTTAACGTCTGACCGGACGGTGAAGACGGGAGCTTTTGAAGATTACATCTTGGCAGCAAGGAAAAAGAGGAATGAAGAGAAACACGAGGGAAGGTTATTCGTGTTTTGTTTATATAAGGCTGTGTCACACGTGACAGGCTCCGAAGCTTGTTCGCGGGAAAATTATTCCTCTCGTGCCGGCGAATTGATTGATCGGAATTGACCAATCAGCAAGCTAGTTTTGAGAAGATTAGCCAATGAATGCTTGCCGTATGATCTGTATGTGTGTATGTGTGTGTTTAATGGCGATGATGATCGCTACACTGGTTCCCAAGCATTGTATTGGGTTAATTTTAGTATAAAATCTTTTGGGGGAATTTAAATATGTTGATCAATACTTTATGTCTGAAGCTACCCATGTTTTTCTCGTGTCTTGTTTGATATTTTTTCTTCTTCTATTCATTCAAGATGTCGGCAATCATGGTTCTTTGCAAATTCCTATGCCTTATAACGCTTAATAACTTATGTATTTTTGTCTTCTCTCAACGTTTCGCTATCTATTCACCCAAAGTATCAGCTGGCTTTCTCTGTCCATTTTCCCTACAATATGTCATGTGAGTGTCAAATTCTCCAAACACTCTTTCCTTACTATGTATTCTAGAAATTTCAACTGTCAATTTCTGGTTCTAATTATAAGAGTCCTTTTTCTTTTCTTACGTCCATTCTCAGCATCCTTTTATAGAAGTGCATTTCTCTTACCTTCAGTCGTATATTCATCTATGAGGAAAGTGTCCAGCATTCACTGCCATATAAAACATAGATATAGAACCCCATTTCTGTTACCTTCAGTGTCCTCTTCATCTGTGAGGAATTTGTCCAGAATTCACTGTCATATAAGAGGATCGGTATTATCCGAGCTGCCGTAATCACCATTAGACCCAACACTTTCGAATCGTCAGCACTCTCCTCAGATTGACACCGAAACACACTGAAATGCTTGTATTGTAACTTCCGATGCGAATGCCAAGCAGTACAGCATGCCGTTTCCAAATTTCTGGCGGAGTGGTGCTCATTTTCTCACAGACGGTGTCCGATTGACTCAACTATAATGTGCAGTCGACAAAATTAAACACAAATAACACGCATGCACGAAATAATATATATACAATGTCAACAATTTACCCATCGCACCCTATATATATATATATATATATATATATATATATATATATATATATATATATATATATATGTGTGTGAATGTGTGTATATATATGTATATGTATTATTTGTTGAACCCATTTTCTTACCTTATATATATACTGATCTTTTATCTAGCGCCTTCGTTTGAGAAAATAAACCGTTTGATGCAGTTGTATAATATATTCTAAGTGTTAAATGACAGTTGTTTATATATCATGGTTTTTGTTGTGGCTGATTTAATTTCTATGTTGCGTGTCAATTAGTTATTGATTTATTGGTGACGTATCACCATTGATAGATGAATTGTTTGGTATCTTGTTGCTGTGAGCCGGGTGATGTTTTTAGAACAGTAAAGCTAGATCGTTCATTAAGCGTTGTCGTAATTGTAAGTAGGTGTTTATAACAGTAGAGGAGAGTGATTCGTTTTGAAAGAATAGCAACTAGTTGAAGTGAGATGAGTATTGTGTCTATAATAGTAGATGTATATCTGCCTTTTAGAAAATGCTACTATTGGAATAATGGTTTTTTTTGATTTCTTTTCTAATTGATTGATTTGATTTTTTATGCCTTTGTGGCTTTTTTAAAGCCGAAACATAGTTTAGATTGTAAATTATCCATTAGGCCACTAACTCATCTGCTCTTTACAAAATGCCTCTCTATAAATAGTTACTTATCAATATTTGTTTTAAGGCGAGATATAGCTTCGAATTAGTGCTTCCTGTTCAAATTTCATTCTGGACATTTTTCAGTTTTCGGCTAACTTTATGGTTAAAGATATTATGCTGATTTAAAATTCAGTTATAAAATAAATGAGGTTTTACTGTATCACGATAACTCTCATATCGATATCCTGCAAAAAGTTGACAAATATTGATTATGCAGATGATATACCTATACACAAATAAGTTATCTATGTTACAGTTCTGCTACATCATCTAGAAAGTGCTGTTAACGATGCTGTACTCTATGATAATATCTTTAAAACTGAATTCAGAGGCTTCGAGTAGTAAGGCTCAATATAAACTGTCTCAGGAAAACCAATAAAATCTGTTGAAACCTTTACATCACTAGGAAGCGAAATGAATTCCACTGAAAGGGATGTCAATATCCGCTTAGTTAAAGCCTCGGCTGCTTTGAATAAAATGGATGTAATCTGGAAATCTTTTCGGCTGTGCAGTTCAACACTCTGCCTTTGGTAAGAGAGGAACCCGGACGAGGCTCAGACGGAGGGCAGAGTTTCGTTTGTGGAGATAGACCAACCCTGAACCCTTTTATACGTGTTCGAAGGGAATATTTTTGGCCGAGCCCACGGGCTCGGAAAACCCACGTTAAACTCGGCCTTGTGCCATATGTAACCCTCGTGGGTTGGTGGCTAAATATACCAGACAAACGGAAATTCTTTGCAGTCATAGTACAAACGGTGTTAATGTATGCGCTACTGCTTGAACATTAACTAAAATCCTTGAGTCTAAGCTTGATGGAACCTACACTCGGATCTCGTAGACATCCAGCTAACACACAGCTTTATTTATCCATCCCTAATATTTTTACTCGAATGCAGAATGCGCTTTGCAGAACAAAACAAGAACTTACGAGTGATCTATTTCTTTGGACATCTAGCCATGGTGTAAGGACATCTGGTCGCCCATTAACCACCTACATTGAGCAACTATGTTACAAGCCTCAACGCCAGAGTGAAAATACGTTTCGCATCTTGCGTAATTTAATGAACACATCTAGCAGAGGTTAAACTCAAGCTTAGGCATTAAATAAAACCCTTGAGTCTAAGCTTGATGGAACCTACACTAGGATGTTGAAAGCTTTAATATCTCTTGGAGACAACATTCAACTAAATCAGAACGCTATATACCCATTCCCGATATTTCTACAATCTTACGTGAAAACAGAATGCGCATTGCAGGTCACTGCTGGTAAGCAAGACAAGAACTTACAAGTGATCTACTGCAATGGACTCCTAGCCATGGAACAAGATGGATTGGTCGTCCAGAAACCACCTACATTAACCAGCTATGTTACAACCACAAAATGCTACCCTAATGACCTTCCGACCTTAATGCAGGACTGTGTTGGTTGGCGTGATAGACTCATGAATGCCCGAGTTAGTTCAGCAGAATGAAAAATAAAAATATAAAATAAAATATTTGTTTGTTAGTTTGTTTAGCGACAAACTCAGTATGTGTCACTTAATGCCGAAATGTAATTTTCTTCGGTGTATCAGTAATTTCTTTTGCAAAAATGTATGGTTTTATTTCAAAAAATTATTTACAAACTTTACATTATTCGGACTGCTATCTTCGTCTTCACTGCAATATTCACAACGTTTCGGTCGTTGTACACTCTGGCCTTCTTCAGGTGATTAGAATTTCGAATCGAACCCTTTATTTCGCCCACCGGTGTAGATTGTTCTAATTCCACGTGCTATGACTCTTCCAGATGTCTCAGTTATTTCCTTTTAACACAACTCTCCAAGTCTCGGGTCACCACAGCTGTAGCCTGGTACTGCACTCACGACTCTTTGAATTTAGTCACTGGATCTAAACAACCCCTTTATAAATTGGGCCATGTGTCCTGAATTTTTTGGACTTATAAACCTAATGTCTCAGCAAACAGAAGAAGGCCGGAGCGTAAAACGGCCGAAACGTTGTGAATATGGCAATGAAGATGAGAGTAACAGTGCAAGCAATGTGAATAATGCAAGTAATCAAAATACCTCATCTCAGAGATATATAGAGATAAACAAATTATTAGGTTGTCCCAGAAGTTCGTAAACACTTGCAAAAAATTTAAAAAAAATTGAAATTTTACTCGCCAAGTAATAACAAAAACAACAAAAATTATTCCTCAAAATAAAGACCATCATTTTCTGAGACTTTCTGCCATCGATCTGCAAGCTTTCGGATCTGGTGAAAGTACCATTCAGCCGGCTTCGAATCAAAGAATTCTTGACATGCTTCCTCGACTTCATCAAACGAGTCGAATCGGCGGCCCTTCAGAAAGTGGTGCATTGAGCGGAAAAGGCCGTAATCTGATGGAGCACAGTCAGGACTGTAGGCTGGATGTGGCAGAACCTCAACGCCGTCCAGCTCTTCAAACTTGTCTTTGGTCTTCCTGGCGGTGTGTGGCTTGGCATTGTCCTGCTGCATCAAAGCGCGCTTTCGGTTGATCAGAGCCGGGTACTTTTGCTTCAACTTTTCGTAGACCCGCTCCAGTTGCTGACAGTAAAGTTCAGCACTGATGGCACGACCATTCGGAACCAACTCAAAATGCACGATTCCTTCAAAGTTCCATCAAACGCACAACATGACTTTCTTGCCGAATCCATCTTGTTTTGGAACCGACGGTGTCTCTTGCCCTTTCTGAACCCATCGCTTGTCTCGATTTTGCAGGACCAGATAGACCCATTTCTCGTCCGATGTCACAATGCGCTTCCAAAAACAATTAAAAATTGCATAAAAATTCAATTTTTCGCAAGTTTTTACGAACATTTGGGACAACCTAATATTATAAACCAAATTATGTGATGCACCGATGGTAATATTGAATGAGTTTATGGCATGAGAAGTTCAGAGAACCGTGAAAACATCTGTGGAAATAAGTGAAGAAGAAATGAATGTCAGATACATCTAAAGAGAAATAATTCGAGTTTATTTTGAAAACAACACTATTTCTTTTCCCCTTTTTCTATACCTATCCCTAGTTTCTATACCTACAAGTATATCTACCTTTTTAGTCTTTAGAACGTATTTCACTTTATAATGCCCTTAAAAGGTTTGCAGCATCACATAATTGTAATCTCCCAAGATTAGGGAACGTCGGAAAAAAAACAAAACTTTCTTACTTCTGCTATAATATATTATAGCAATTCCTAGAAGTGCGAATATAATAAGTTTCAAATAAACGGACTATTTGCAATATGTTCCAGTAAATTTTCCACAAGATTTTCACTCAAAGCATTTTTAATAACATCTAGACATCTTGCGACGCAACGTTTAATTAAATTTTTCGCTACGTAAATTCTAAATTGAATATTCTTGTATATGCAAGCCATTTAAAACTATATTTATCGTTTAAGTTAAAATGGACATCATCTTCATGTTAAACTTTTATTAAACTTTAAAAATATTACCACAATTTTTTAGTTCTGTTCGAAGGGACGTTACTAGTTCACTATTAAAATGTGCATTCATACAAATCAATGTATACGTAGAGAAGTAATCTCGAAAGAAGCGCTAAAATATTTTATTTTATTATGTTTTGGTAGCTATAAAGAATAAGTAAAAATCTTATCTGATATAGCGATTTTCAAAGCGTAGCTTAGATGTGGCACAAGGCCGAAAGTAAGGGGCACCCAGTGAGGATTGAACTCACTACTCAGTCGCAATTGTTCTAGCGAGACAAGCTTGCTAACCATTACACCGCCTTGAGGCGCCCTAATGCTTTTCCAAGTGAAGCTTGGATGTGGCACAAGGCCGAATGTATGGGGCACCCAATGAGGATTGAACTCACTAATCAGTCGTAATTGTCCTAGCGAGACAAGCTTGCTAACCACCTCGAGGTTCCCAATCTTATCTGATATATATGCTTATGGAAAAAAGCAAGGTTGTATCATATCCAGTCATAGTGGGGAGGTCTCGTTGATTTCAACCCTGCTGTAGAAGATTCCTCATACCAGTAAGAGAGGTGAGGTCAGTGTAATATCGACACCAGCGTGACAGGGGGTTCGGGGACTGGGCAATTTTGTCCTTGGTCTATATGCATATGCATGCGTATAAAAATATCATATGCTCCTTTAGTGGCCGGTTAGATAGCCAATCCCACATGTAGATGCTGTCACAGACACATTAATATTTCTTCAACACTAACAGAGTTGGCCTGTTGTTTACACTGCAACTGCTGAGTAGACCTTAGGTAGAAGTCTCTGGGAAAGAGGGACATAATCGATAGTTTCTGAATAAGGCCAACACAAATTCACAAAAACAAAAAGAAAATCACACGAAAACTTTTAGTAGTTACAATAACCAAAAATATGGTAGCACATTGAAGTAGAAATAGAAAGGAAAATAATGATATAATGAAGTCTTTATCTTTTCACTCTACCATTAATAATAGATTTGGAAAGAAACACTGATCAGTGCTAGAAAAAGCGAAAAGAATGAACTTGCCTAATCTAATTTTCGGAAAAAAAAAACTTTTAAGAGAACGATTTTTTAATATACAATCAACAGTAATGTTTTCATCACTCAATCACGAATATAAGGTTATTTTCGCCATTACCGTCACTCAAGAGATGAGTTTGGGGAATTTTGCAGTGAACGTAGTTCCAACTGATTTAATTTCAAATTTTGCATCTTATCATTGCAATAGCTACGGTTTCAGTGCACTAGTAGCAGCTGCCATTCTTAACACGAACTGAATAAACCATGCAAGTCTATCTTGAATTATACTCAAGCTCGGTCGAGTTCAAGGACAAACTAGTTAAAATCGAAGTACTATTGTGGCAGCAATAATTAGGGAAGAGTTTCAAAGAGAAAAACAGATGTCATAACTTCAGGCGGAAGCGATATTTGCTTCATTCCCGGACCAGGCTCAATATCTTGAACTGCGCTTTTAGCTGGATGGGTCAGGGATCTGGGTGGCGCGCTTCTTAGCTATGATCCCCAACTTTCATCCTTTTCTCTTCTGTCGTCATTTAATGACCGACCAAGTACTTAAATGACCTCCAACTCTATTTACACAGCTTCTGTCTGACAGAAAGTTTACCTCCTCTGTCCAGATTTTTGATTGCCAGGTCTCATCAACAACTCAGAAACGAAATATTTATTTTATTTTCAAAATTATGCAAAGCTTTTTCATTTTTTTAACAAAAAAAAAAAAATGTATATCTTATATACAAGTAAAATCTCTACTAAATAATATGAACAAAAATATATTTTTAAACTGGTTTTCTTACATTTTTTTACTAATTGTTCATGCAGTAAAAATGGTTAAGAACCACTCAGTGTAGAGCATTATTGAATGGGGTTTTGATATGTATGTAAGAGAAGTATGTAAGAAGTGCAGATAATGGGGACATGTAGGAAAAATAATAACTTTAACAGTGTGGCGATCGGGAAAGCAACTTCACGGGAGTCCCTTCCACAATGCAGCGGTTCTAGCGAAGATAATGTTCGAATAGAACCTCCTGTTTTCTTATAGAATACAAAGGAAATGCAGATGATTTCTCCCAGGGTACGTGGCACACTGGGTCTTATCTGTGAAGGTCTACACGGATGGTAATAATGATGTTTTTCTAAGCATAGATTAGATGTAGGCACGAGACAGAAATCCTCGAATCCCCAATGAGACTCGGGATCACTATTAAGTTGTAATAGTTCTAGCGAGACAAGCTTGCTGGCCATTACACAAGGTCGAGGTACCCGCGGATGTTACTAATGAATGGAGTTTATCAGAACATTTGCCATGAAGATGTCGATAGACTAGAGAGAAGCATATGACGTTTCGTCTCCAAAGAAGCGGTTGCGCATTGACCTCTTTTTAGTAAATTCTGATTTCTTTATTAAAATTTTGAATGACTATCAATTACAACTACTCAAAAATTGTAATACGTCTGCCATTTCATAATATTGACCTTCATAAAAGAAAATAGTATTTTTTAAATTTCTACAGTTGAAAATTGGATTATACTGACTATTTAACCTTTTCGGGGGTTACGTACCCCGAAGTAAGAGGAATTGTAAATACTAGGGGCGCTCTGTAAGTAATTTCTCCTATTTATTCCCGTGGAAATGTTGCGATAGAGCAAATATTCAATAACGAAAAGCTATTCTACCGCATAGTCCAGTGCTACTCAAAGCTAAGAGACTGAAATTATTTAATCAATTAGCTTATGGTGCCCAATTTATTTTAGAGAGGGGGTTACGTAAAATGTTTATATCTTCTGGCCACACTGTGAATCAGTGGTCTAAAGCAGTGCTACTCAAAGCATGGTTTATATACCAGTGCCGGTACTCGAGTCATCGTCCGCCGGTACGTATAGTGTTACTAGGAAACAAAGAACCGGTACTCACATTCTGTGCCACTAGAGACTGCCGGGATATCTGACTCGTTTTGCTTTTAAACATTTTCATTTTAGTTTTATTTTTCAGTTGCTCACTCATATAAAAATTCATTGCTATACAACTAACGAATGCGATATGATGAACAGCAAAACAGTGAAATGAAATACGTATGCCAACATATCATGACGATGTGTGACATCTTGGACATTACAAAATCAATATAAAATAAAAAATTTATAATATTCATTATATATTTCTGGTATAAATGAATAATTCTAGGAATATTCAAATATATTCTCTTGGACCGTTATTGTATAATTATTTGCCACAAATATGTTACCGGTCTTTGACACACCAGGAAGAGTTGTTACATCAGTGATGACTATTCTTAGAATGAATAAGACGTTATGTCCTCATATTTAGTACGGAGGATCTTAAAATAACCCTCAAACAATTTTGGCGGGTAGGAGGAGCTGGGTGCGACCATTTGGATTGGAAAGATTCATTCGACAATCTCTCGCACATCGAAAAAAAAACTACGTTTTTTTTGAGAAGCACTTGCATAGTAACTTCCATTAGCTATATTAGGCGTTCAATTCGTGGGGTTACAGCTGTGTAGGGCTGATCGGAATGTAGCTAATCCCACATCGTCTTTACTGCTGAAACACATTCCCTATTGCCTAACTGTGTTCCCATGCACTGTTTATTCTCCGTAAACATACAGCAAACATGTTAATAGATAAAAGCTTTCGGACGAATTCAGTGACACGATTCATAAACGCTTTCATGTCAGATCCTATTTTACCAGACTGATATCTGTAACAAGGTATAAAAAGTAATGGATTATTTGCGGGAAGATTTTACCTCTGCTTTGCGCCCAGTTTCATGTTAGATGACATTTTGGAAGTCTGCTATATGTAAGAATGCAAAAGAATTATGAATAATTATCCGGAAGATTGAACTTCTACAGTCATACTACCGATATACCACAAACTTCTTGCTTCAACATAATAATATAGAAGGCATTATGCTTTAAATTAATCTTCTATCTGTACATTTATGCATTTGAAAGTGTCAATAGTTGTAATTTTTTCTGTATGGACGAATTCATTAAAGACTTCGGCTTCGTACGCACTTTCATGTCACACGCCATTTCGCCAGATTGCTATGCAACCAAAAAAATTATGGTTTATTGGTGTGAAGATTTAACGTTTGCTTTATACGTACTTTCATGTCAGGCACTATTTTGTCAGACTGTTATTACTAACAAGGCAAAAGAATTATACTTATTAGATGGAGGATTTAACATCTGCTTTATGCATTTATAATTATTTATAATTATTTCAGACGACATCTTATCAGAATGATATCTCTAGCATGATAAAATAATTTATATTTTTTGTTGGGAAGTTTTAGCAACGCTTATATTTTATACTTTCATGTCAGACACTATTTTGCCAGACTGCTGTCTAAAAGAAACCAAAAGAATTATGGGTTATTGATGTGAAGGTTTATACGCACTTTCATGTCAGACACCATTTTGCCAGATTACTATATTTAACATTGTAAAATAATTATGCTTGTTGGAGGGAAAGTTTAACCTCTACTGCCATGCGACCGATGCATATCACTAACTTACTCTATGTAACATAAATATATAGTAAGCATTACTGTCTAAAGTATTCTTATATGTATGCATGTATGTATCTGCAAGCGTTAATGTGTGCAATTTTTTTCTGCATGGAGGAATTAATTAACATGCTTCTGATTTTTACGCACTTTCGTGTCAGACGTTGTTGTGCCAGATTTCTACCTTTAATACTGTAAAAGAATTACGCTTATTTGCGTGAATATTTAACTTCTCATTGATACACACTTTTTATTCAAACCCTATTTTGCAAGACTTTTGTCTCTAATAAGGCAAACCAATTATGGCATATTAGCGGGAATATTCAACCCGTGCTAACATAACATCAACATAGTTCCTGTTCCAACCTAGTAATATAGCCGACATTACTTTTTGAATGAATCTAGTATGTACGTGTATAAGTATTTACAAATATTTGCTCGTACGAAATGTTTGCAGTAATGGGAATTAAATGTCAATTCGACAGGTGCTAGTCATCATTATTGCTAAATACTCTTGATCCATTTCTATCTTATCACTGATCGAAGACTCTCTGTCAGTAGACATAACGGTAAATACTGTAGTTCGCTGTAATGACCGATAATTAATATCACCCTCGGCACGGGTGGGTACTGGGCAGAGAGCCTCGAGTGGCCTGTATGGCCGACGTGAGTAATGTTGATAGTGATGAGTTCGGATGGTAAAAATCGATTGTGTGGTCGCTGTAAGAAGTCCAGACCTCGCTGGCGGCCCACGAACTGACCGATCGATTCTTATTAAGCAACTGTTTGTGTTCTCTATCAACGATTTCATCAGACCACTGACCAGTAGATTTTGATGATTGGCCAGAGAAACTACGTTCCTTGGCAGTTCTTACAGATGACGGCATTCAGCTTTCTGGTCAGGCGTTATTTAACTGATGTTCACTTTTCTAAAAGCGTAAAAAGGATTAAAAAAATATATAGGAATTTTAGAAATGGTAACTTGTAGATGTTTTTCTCCAGTTAAAATTATAAAAGAAAAAATACAAAAATCTTTGGGCAGTAGGAAAGAAAGCATGTTTGAAATTAATTTGTAATTCATGGGGTCAAACTTTGTTTAGCCCTTTGAGACCTGCGTTCCTGAACAAATTTAAACAATCTGCCCACGCTCCTGACTCAAAATTTGCAAATAATTAGTATGTAATTTTTCAGGGTATATATAAAAATAGTTACAAGTGTTTATCCGGTGGCTGGGCATTACGTTATTGTTCTCTACTAATGTTCAACAAGTGGCTAGGCATTATCTCTACCACCAGTAAAAAAAGACGGTGAGTTTTAGAATAAAATGTAAAAATAAAATTGTCCAAATTTTGCTGAAAGTTTAACAAATGTTTTAACTTTATACAGGTTTCAATGTTTTTCTCTCATTGAATTTTTGTTCTTATATTATTTATCCAAGGCTTATCACCGAAATTAAGCAACGACGAACCCACTTTAAAATTAATTCTTAAATGGTTCTGGTTCTAGCACAGTATATATTAACAAGAGAAGCAGGAGGAATCATCAAGTATTTTACTTGCCTGAGAAGGAATGATAAAGTTGAATGGTCACGTCGAGTCTTGATGAGCGGATTCTGTAAATGGCTTATGGCCACAACACATTGAAACAGTGGTTCTCGTACGATCACCGAAGTTAAGCAATGTTGATCTTGATCAATACCTAGACGAGTGATCTCTTGGGCATACCAGTTGCTGGAAGCTTGGATGTGTGGTTGGTGTAATGGATAATGGCTCAGAATTGTTAATCGGGGAGCCTTTTTACATTTCTGGCCGGGGTCGTTATATTCACTTACGCCCAAATAACTTTGGGAAACATATAGATCCACCACTTCTCCTCTAGCAATGGGTTAATTAGAAGGACTTGTATTAGTTAATCATTATCATCGTAAAAGAATTCTTACAATCTAGACATATTTACTGACTTTAAGTAACCTGCAAAAGGGTTTTTAAACACGAGAAAATGAATCAACCAACAAAAAAATATTTACCCAATGCATAGGTCGTTTTTACGATCTGCGACAGTTAACTAACTGTTATGTTCCGTGCTAATAGGAATATATACTTGATAGTTTGAAAGTCGGTAGTTCTCGCGTATGTCCGTGTCGCACATAACAGATCACAGATATTTACTAAAATCCTCACGGCCGAATATAATGTGGGACAATTCGAGCCCATGGGCTTGGACAACAATTCCCGGTAAATCCCGCATAAACAGGTACGGGTTTGTCTACCTCCCGAACGGCAGAGTCTCGTCCGGGTTCTTCTCTGCCCAAAGTTAGAGAGTTCGACAACAGCTAAGATCCCAACTCCCCACGAAGTAGGATGTAGCACAGGGCCGAATTTAATGTGGGGCAATCCGAGCTCGTAGGCTCGGCCAAAGATTCCCCGTAAAGCCGCATAAACTGGTTCGGAACTTACGAAAATTATAATTATAAACAGATAAAATTAAACTAGTCATAAATTAAGGATGAAAATCCTTTGAGAAACGAAAAAAAATCGGACAACATTTTAAAATCATTTCACCTCAAGCAAGGAAATTATGCAACTAAAATGCAAGGGGTTACTGACAATGAATAAGAATGAGAAGAAGTTAGTGAGGAGAAAAGAATAAATGAACGGGATTCAGGAAGCTTGAAGACGGCAATTGACTTGAATTTAGATTGTTAAAGATTGTAGTCATGAGGGATGTAAGAAATTCGAAGCGGGAAACGTGAGAAAAGAAACTATTTTGAACAAAACTATTAGAAAAAGAGGATTAAGAAAATGACAAAACAGGAACAGGATGAAAGAAGAAAGTGGTTGAAGTTGCATTTAAATTGTTGGGAATTGTAGTTATAAGGGATGCAAGGAATCCGAAGAGAGTTATAGAAGGGAGAAGTGAGGGAAAAGAAACTATCAGGATAGAACTTACGGTTACACCAAGCTAATTAAACAGTAAAACAACGAGAATCTATTTGCCAATGTAGTTGTATGCTTAAATTCATGCTATCGATGTATCAAGAGAGGTAGCTTATCAGAAAAGTTATCATGAAAATATTTATAAAACAGAGGGTAGCTACGCCATGGCTGTGGGGAATTGATTGAAGTTGAGGTGCCAGGTAAGGACCAATTGCATTACAGAGCCCTCTTTGAATTTTGTCAAGAATCTTGAAATATATAAGATCCTCAGGCCAAATATGGCAGCAATATGCAAAGATGCATTCTAACGAGAAAAGACGGTGCGCCCCCTCTACCGAGAATTGAAACCCGGCAGTTCCGTTATCAGGCAAATATATATATATATATATATATATATATATATATATATATATATATATATATATATATATATATATATATATATATATATATATATATATATATATAAAGAAATATAGTCTGACGGTGTGCTATATTTATGGAATAAAGTGCCCAATATCAGAGATAGAGCGTGTGTAAATATAAAAGTGAACATAGAAGTCAAAAATGAACATAGAAGTAAACACTTAGAGGCGACAGTCTGTTTCCTGTGGCCTGGCGATTGCATATAGCATGAAACAGACTGTCGCCTCTAAGTGTTGACTTCTATGTTCACTTATTTATATATATATATATATATATATATATATATATATATATATATATATATATATATATATATATATATATATAGTGGCACAGAATATATATATATATATATATATATATATATATAGTGGCACAGAATATATATATATATATATATATATATATATATATATATATATATATATATATATATATATATATATATATCAAAGGTAATAAATCCTTTGGTATATGATCCTAGTAATATAAAAACTGATCGACAAAAAAGAGCTTAATGTATTTATTATTAGAGAGAAAATACTGTGAGGTGATTTTGTATTTTATTATATATATATATATATATATATATATATATATATATATATATATAATAAAATACAAAATATATATATATATATATATTCTGTGCCACTATATATATATATATATATATATATATATTCTGTGCCACTATATATATATATATATATATATATATATATATATATATATATATATATATATATATATAAGTGAACATAGAAGTCAACACTTAGAGGCGACAGTCTGTTTTGTTCATTTTTGACTTCTATGTTCACTTTTATATTTACACACGCTCTATCTCTGATATTGGGCACTTTGTTTCATAAATATAGCACACCGTCAGACTATATTTCTTTATATATATATATATATATATATATATATATATATATATATATATATATATATATATATATATATATATATATATACACTCTTGATCAACAATTAAAGACCACTTGAAAAATTTTTTAAAACGAATGTTATTCACGGAAAAATTTTAAACATTTCTTACTTAAGGTTACTAACTTTATAATCTGAAAGGTTATGTAGACAAAAAATTATAATCCGAACATTTTATTGAGAAATTGACATTTTTATAAAATGACGCGTTTTACACTTGATCAAAATTATAAGACCATGGACAAAAATTCTACGAAATTGTACGAAAAGTGTACAAAAACATTTAACAACCAAGTTTAATAATGAGTTCTACCTCCACTGGTTTTGATGACTTCAAACATTCTTTGGGGCATGCTAGAAATTAGTGTTTCCATTAAGTTGCGAGGAATATTGCTCCAGCCTCTGAAGATAGCTTCACGAAGTTCATTTTTTGTTGAGTATTGTTTGCCGTTTCAATAAACATCTCTTGCCATCCATCCCCAAACTTTTTCAATTGGGTTCAAGGTGAGCATGCAGGATGTCTCAAGAGATGGATCCCATTTTCTTGTAGAAATGTCAATGTCCGGCCTGCATCGCGGATTGCAGCATTATCCTGTTGAAATAAACATCCATCCCCACACAAACGATGGCCCTCCGTCACCAACAATGCTTTTTGTAGCATGCTAACATAACCAGCCGCTGTCTGACGACTGCACGTCCTGGAGCTCCATCGTCCCTCTGTAAGAAAAGGCACATTAGGGACCCTCCACCACTATGACGTGTGAAGAAAATTTCAGGAGGCATGGTTTTGTTATTCCAATATCGTTGGAAGCCATCAGGGCCGTCTAGATTGATTTTTTCTCATCAGAAAACAGGACTTTCTTTCACTTCTCAATGTCCCATGATTGGTATTCACAATTTCATAATTTGACTAGAAGAAAGTCCACTGGCTTTCGCAACAACCCGTCTTATTCTCCTACTCAATGCTTGGGGAAATTTTTTGGACCTACCAGTAGACTTTGCGTTTCTATAATTCGCACTGTCCTTTAGAAAGTTGCAAATCACAGTTTTACTGCGATTTACCTTATCTGCGATCACCCGCTGTGACAAACGGTGATTATGGAAATCTAGAATTCGAGCAAGCTCAACTTCGGTAAGTTTTCTTGCTTTAGGCATGGTGACACATTTACGCAGTGATTGCTA
>OZ010583.1:124792802-124882802 GCA_963932145.1 Acanthosepion lycidas
ATACAATGTCCTGTCTTTTAATCAATTGTAGATTGAACTCTTAAAGAAGAATGTGTGTTCCTGTTTTGCCAGGTTATATCGGCAACAAAGCTACTGGATAGTGTCAGCCAAAAATTGGTATATGCAGACTTATTGGTCTCGAGTGTAACATAAGCAGAGTGCGATAGCATTTAATTATTACGTAAACGTTTTTTAATATGTGGTTCTACAAAAAGATGCTCATAAACCCATGTACTGTGCATATAAGTAACGAATAAAATATTTGTGACAGATGAAAGAGATAGGATAAATTATTATTATTATTATTATTATTATTATTTACACTATTTACATTCCGACAATTATACTCATTTAGGAAGAACCTCCATGAGGTTATAAAATTAATTGCTCTTTTTCTGTGTTAACGAAAACATGTTAACGAAAATACATGACAAACAACAGCAACAGCACTGAGCAGCAGGCAGCTTAGTTCTCCACTCAGAATTTTCCCACTATAGGTTCGTGAAATTTGGTGACAGAATTATGGCGAGTTCAATCCCTGGGCTAAGCAGTATGAACTTGAACTCAATGGAAACTGGGATAAATATATCTGAGCAGTCCTAAACAATATATCACTAGACACGAGCTACAGAACGAGAACAATCTACTCAAATAAAGGGAGGGGGTTCGAAATTCCTCAGTGGTTACCTGGATCGATAAGCACCTGATAAAGGAAGAAGTACACAATGGCGGAAATGGTGTGATATTAACAACAAAAATGAGGATAATAATCAGCATATAAATAATGTAAATGATAATAATTCCTCATCCCTGGGAATGAACCATTTTTTTTCTTTTTGAAAGTGATTTATTTTGTCATTTTCTGTGAAACTATGAATTGAAATATAACGCTTTGACACCAACAGGGAGAGAGTATTGACATGATAAAGCATGGCTGATACAGGTTCGCTTTTTTTCAGGTGTTGCTTAACAATGGACGAAAAGAAACAAAGAGATGTCATCAAGTTCTTGACAAAAGAAGGATATCCTGATGCCGACATCCACAGGAAGAAAAAAAAAAAGTTTATTCTGAGATGATAATTGATGACAGTAATTTGCGGAGATGAGTGAAAAACATTCACGATAATCTCATTAATTTTCCATTTTTATTAAATCATCTTTTATTGTGGGCGAATCACATAAACGTTCCAGCCTCCCAAAGAAGAGGAGAAACTACACGAACTTAGTAAAAGATTGAAAGTCACTGAATTTCAAAGATTCGCTCAGCGGGATCATCTCCAATTTGCAGAAACAACGAAACTACAAGAAGTTATGGAAATGACCTGAGGCATTTCTCTAAAATGTGGGCAAATGAGTAAATATCATAAATTTTATTTTTCCTATCTGTTATTAATATTTTTTTCATTTTTACATCTGTGCTGTACAACCAAAGATGTATCTAGTAGTCACAATAATTGCATTCCAACAACTCTTTGTCTATTAGAAAAATTACTTTGACTTAAGGTCCCGTCTGTTAATTGAAAGTAGAAGTTATGTGACCCAAGGAAAATATTAGACTCCAAAAGGCCGAATTATATCAAAGTCTCAGACGTTAAAATTACAATATATACGTTATTAAAAGACTAAGAAAAGATTCAGCCAGACAACCTACACATATTTGATTATAGTGGTGAAGGTTTTTGTGCAGAATCATCCACACTTTTTGAAGAGCCTAATACAGAGACCTGGTGCACCGTGTGCCACAAGGTCCCCAAACGACCCTCTGCAGGTTTTGATTTCAGAGATGTCCTTTTCCTATTCCTGTTGTCGTTCAAGGCTACAGAACCCAGCCTGTCATGCTATTTACACATAACTGTGGGTAGAAGAATAGGATAGATATCTTTCACATGGGCAAGTGAATGTAACGGAATCAACTGGAATCCGAGCCGCTATCCATTACTCCAACGTGCCTCATATATATATATATATATATATATATATATATATATATATATATATATATATATATATATATATATATATATATATAATGAATGGTTTTATTTTTAATACGTCCTTTTTAATACTTCAAAACGTGTCCGTTAAGATAAGATCTAAATAGATAATTATCTATCTATCTATCTATCTATCTATCTTTTTCAGTCAGTATATATCTACCTTTTTGAGTCTGTTCATTGTATATTTCAGTCAGTACATATCTGTTTTAGAGTATGTTCCCTATCTATCTATCTATCTATCTATCTATCATGAACTGCCTCACGATCTTCATTGGGCAATGGTCAGTTTTCAGTGGGCGCCTGATGATTGCGTTGAGCATGAAACTCAATTCTGCTACTTCTGATCAAAAATGCATATCTAATATTAATAGAAATTACAGCTTTGTTGTTATACATCGAGCACTATTTTATTAGCAGCAGCACTCAAAAGGAAATACTTTATATTCATATAATATATATATATATATATATATATATATATATATATATATATATATATATAAACTATGTGTGTGTATGTGTGTGTGTTCGCGAACTACTCGAGAACCATCAGACATATTTCCACCAAATTTAGATTTTACTCGATACTGGGTGTGTCTGGGCAAAAAGATTAGTCATTTTTCAAAAATCAATAACCGATAATCGATAAATATAATGTTTAAATGGGAATTTTCATTAGATTGGTTGTTTTTAAACATTCGGACTTGAAATCTAAACCCTCAGGCCGATTTTAATGAAACTTGATAAGTGTATACAGCTTACTGTCACGCTTATTATACGCTATATTGATTTCCGTTTCTGGGACGCCCAGGGTGCCCCAAAGGGACCCCCCAAAATTCAAATTGCTTCGATTTTGATGAAATTTTGTATGTTTGTTACGCTCTTACAATGAGCTAGAAATCGGTTGTCAGATTTTTAAAAATGCATGAGGGGGGCTCCAGGATGACCCTATAAACCCCCTTTCAAGTGTATTTTGTAGCAGTATTCCCCAATTTCAACGAAAATTTCATTACATATTGAGATTATATCGAGTGAAAATGAACACTGAGACACCCATGAGTTAGGGGACCAGCAGGGAACCCAGAAATTTTCAATTAAGTCTACAGCCTTGGCCATAAAGTCAATTAAATAGAAAACTGACATCCCATCTGTCATAAATACATTATATCAGTTTTTCGCATGGATTTCCCGTTTTGGTACTGAAATAGTTTAGTTTGCATTAGCTTGACGGCAAAAATTATATCCTTCCTTAAGAAAAAGAATAAGTGCAAACGAAAGTGCCCACTGATGAGAGAAGTGCACGTAGGTATAAGACGCGTGTGCGAGATCGATCGAGATGTGTAGTGTGTACAATTGATTTTGCTCGAGTTATGTAGTGTGTTCTATCGATTTTGCTTCACGTGTAGTGTTCATTAGTGCTATGTGATGAAATAAATGGAAAAAAATCTCATTTGCATCAAAGTTGTCATCCAGTAAAAATGTAGGCTGCCTTCATGCATGTATATTTTGAATTTTTGATACTTTGAATTTTTGATACTTTAAATTTAAATTTGTGAAAATTATATTATTAAAATTTTTAAGCGTAAATGCCAATTTTTAATTATGTATACATCATCTTCTAATCAGCGTTTCAATAATTTTGACAGTCTTATTCTGAAAAATGAACTTATAATAATGTAAAGAACCTCTTTCGATTCAATTATAATTATGCTAAACAGCGTGTACGTTTTAACGTTCATAGTGAGTAGGTTTCTAGCTTCACGTTAATTTTTATTTTTATCACTAGAACATTTTTTAGGTAGTCTATTTTTAGATAAATCCTAATTTTACGAGCTTGCTTATAATTGTTTACCACATTCCCGTGGTCTCCCTTATAAACCTGCATTTAATTTATTGTGGCTGTATTTCCATTAATGTGTATAATATTCTTGCTTTTTAATTGATAACTTCATTGTTATTCAAAAAGCTTAGCCAAACCGCTGCAACTACAGCCTGACAGTAATGCCAAGGAAGCGAAATCCTTCCCTTGGATGTGTGTTACTACTACAGCCAAACACGGAGAAGAAACGCTTCGCAACAAGAAACTCAAATTAGACTGACACAAAATGCTATTCGTACAGCTAATGCAAGGTCACCAGAAACTAATGAGCAACGGTTAACTAGACGAGGAAGGACGCTGCGAGATTTCCTGCTACTCGAGCTCTCGAAACTGAGTGGCAAAGAACAATTCTATACAGTCTTTGTGAACGTTGGTTTTCAGCCTTGGCACGGCTGCTAGGAGAAGTCTTTTTTGAATTTTGAATTTTTTCTCCTTCCAATGCATGTTGTTCATTCGATGTAGTTTGATAGTATATATATATATATACAGACGCTATTTAGTATAATTATTTTTATCAACTTCTATAGAGCTTCTACAAGATTAGGATTCATCTTTCTCGCTCATTGAAAACTTTTGGTTAGTGATATCAGCAGATGTAGGCGAATTTATTAAATTTTTTAATTTTATCAAAGAGGAAAAAGGCATTTAACTGTAAACATAATTTGAACATATCATCAAATGTCTATAGAGGTAAAAAGCGAGATTTTCTCATGTTCTCACGTAAAGCACATCAATATATTTTTGTAAATCGATGAAAGAAAAATAAATTTTTTGTTTAATTGACGCCATTTACAGACGATACGTGTATATTTGAATTTGAAATGTAAATTTCCAAAGATGAAAAGATGTAGCCAAAAAATGTTGTCTTTTATACTTGTATCATTCAGTTCTTGATGGCCGAAAATATTTAAAGAAAAATCGAACAAAAACGGGTTTCTATGTGTGAGGCTTTTAAAATCGTCCATGTAGGCCTCGAAGATATCTTTTGCCTTAAAAATACATTCGGGATCTGCTAGATGTATATTGGTTATAAGATTATAAAATTACTTGCTCTTTTTCAGTATGGGTGAAGATAAGTGACAATAAGTAGCAACAATGTTGACCAGCAGGCATGTTAGTTCCCTATTCAGAATTGTCCCACTATCGGTTCGTGAATTTGCTGTCAGTTATGGCGAGTTCCATCCCTGGACCGGGCAGTGTATATTTAGACTCATGGTAGTTAGTATTAGAATAAAAACGAAACTAGATATCCCTAGACATAGGTGGTGGAATGAGAACAGTCTACCCGCGTGAATTAAATAAAGGGTTTCAGTTCCAGAGTTCCAGGTTGGTTAACTGGGGTGATATACTCCTGAAGAAAGCCCAAGAGCACAATTGTCGAAATGAATATAGTGCATAAAAATGATACCGTATTCCTACTCCAGCTTCAGAGAATTTGGAACCAGAAAATCTCTTACTAGAAAATCCTGTCTTGAAATTTTTCTTATGCTAAGATAAGTTATTGAAATATCAGCCTCCATAAGGTTATAAAATTAATTGCTCTTTTTCTCTGTTAACGAAAATATATGACAAACAATAGCAACAGCACTGACCAGCAGGCAGCTTCGTTCTCCACTCAGAATTGTCCCACTCTAGGTTCTTAAAATTTGGTGACAGAGTTATGGCGAGTTCCATCTTTTTAACTCATGTCGGTTAGTATTAGAATAAAAACGAAACTAAATATAGGCGGTGGAATGACAGCAGTCTACCCGTGTAGATTAAATAAGGCGTTCCAGGTAAGTTAACCGGGTCGATATACTGATTATGCCATGAGGTCTTCTTCAAGACCTCATGGCATAATTGTCCGAATAGTGTATAAAAATGATGGCCTATTCCTACTCCAGCCTCAGGGAATTTAGGACCTGAGTACAGGCATTGCTGTAGAGTAAAATTACCAATCGGCTTCCTTCTCAAAAGTTGGATTCTTATCGGTCGGCTTCATTCTCATCTTGAAAGTTTTTTTAATCTCAGGTGAGTTCTTGATAATATCGGCTTGTGTAAACAACCCTAGCGGGTAGAAGCCAGTGAAAAGTACCCGAAAAATCACATCAGGTGTCGATTAAGTCATAGTGAATGAGGGCTTGAGTGAACTGGCTTTGTTCAAACAAGTGTCCACGCCAGATTATGTGTTATCTCCTAGAAAATGCAACAAAGGTCCGCTTAGCATATATGCTACAAGTTGACTGTCTGGATGTTGAAGAAAAGTAACCATTATGTTTTCATTGTGCTGAATGAAGAAAACACAATCAAGAAGTAGTATGTCGCTTGGAGCGACGTAGTCTTGTTGAAATAGGTAGTAAGCAGATAAGCTAGATCTCTAACTTTCTACTTGTTTACTCCTAATATTTATTGCACAAAAGTATATATATATATATATATGCCACATGGGCAAAATTGGGAGGGGGGGGCTGGTTTTCACTTGTCCTATCAATGACTTCAGCTAGACTCAATCATTGACCCAAACGGTCATACATTGTTCCTTTCATCAAAACGTCTCATCTACACAGCAATATCATACAGAGACACCATAATGCCATATTTACTCTAAGAATTGAAACCTAATCTAATGTACAGTCTTTGTGGAGGGTTGGTTGATAAAAATCTAAAAATAATATATATATATATAAATGTAAAAAAAATAGGAAAACTGTAATAGTTGCCGACACGTTTCGTCCGATGTAGACTTTTTCAAGGCAAAACGAAATGAATTTATTAAACAAAGTAACTAATAACAACAAAACAAAATGTCCTTAGCAACTGGAAGAATTTAGAGAACGCTATTTTCATATAATGATTATATTTTTTGTAACTATTTTTATATCTACTATGAAACATTACATACCAATTATTTGCGAATTTTGAGTCAGGAGCTCAGGCAGAAGTGTTAAAATTGTCCAGGAACGCAGGGTCAAAGGGTTAATAAAATGATTTTCATAATCACTCACACTAGAACCCACGCACTTAGAAACAATAACAATTACGAAAACACAGCTGCGCTAACAAAAGTATTTCACAGTTACCAGAGAACTGAAATCCCTATCACCTAAATGGGGAGGCGAACGGGAGGGGAAATAAACCAAATCTAATTTGGTGTGTGTGTGGGGGTGGGGCAAAATAAAGGGGCCGATGACCATTCATACCCAAGGAAAATTAAATTCAGCGGTTTAAACCAAAGGAAAAACGACGTAAACTAACCTAACACTGGATTGGGATGACATATATAATCAGGCGACTAATATCCTCAATCCTAGGTCACTCCAGATGCGACTTTAAATTTGCCCCTCTCAGGGAAATCAAACGTGAAACATTCAACCACATTTCGCCGAATTTTGCTGAAGAAAGTTATCTCATTTCCGCAGTAAATTATAACTTTAAGTTGGCGCTTAAATAACAAAATTATTTGAAAAGTGGAAAACTTTTCACCAACATAAAACTCCTGTCGTGTCGTCCAAATCACGACCAAGTAAGCACAAGAACACAGTGTTTATTCCTCTTCAACAGCGGCACAATATTACTACAGATGGAACTGGTCTGGAGGACAAAACACTTTCCGCGCAGCAAGCGAACCTTGTAACTTTTAATCAGTTCGCACAACGGCTGTACCACGCACTAGTGAAAGAAGATGTGCCCTAAAGAGTACATCGTCTCACCGTAGCGCACACACATTGGCGTAATTGCTAGCCCCGATGCACAGACTTTTTTGCCGACCCAGAGGGCCTTCCTTAACACTAGCTCGGTGAGTGATGCCTCTTCGTTATTGAGACACCTCACCTGGACGCCCAAGGCCACAGAGAGCGAAATTTCTAATTCGTCAAACAGAGATCATCTCTAAGTTCTCCAGCGGCCACGCACACTAACACACAATATAATGCTTTAGAAGATAACAATTAGGTGTCGGAGAGACCTTCCTTAACCCGTGTGAAGTTTTTCAGAGCAAGTCGACACTCGCGATCGTAGCACTCAACCCGAGGAGCACGACGGGTCTCCTCTACGCCATCACACTTCTCAAAGACGGAAATACTTTCTTAACTTCTTCTTTTAAGAAGAGGCGAGCGTTAACCTCATTTACATACACATTCGATCTAGGAACTTGAGCCGCAGCATCTGTTGACGAATCTCAACGGTGGGCATTGCTAGACCGTCCTCAGAGATAGAGACAGTGACTTAGTCACTGGAAGAGGGCTGATCTTTTCTTAATGGCTGGTGGAAGATAGGACAAAAACTGAAGGACTGTGATTCACCCACTAGCCCCGGCTGCTTTTTGCCCTTTAATTGCCTTTCTAATTCTTTTATTTGTTCAACTTTTCGGAACAAGGGTCGGTTTTTCTTTTATTTTTCATGCAATCTGCTGTTGTAGATAGCCGGAGTCTCATCCTTGGGAATGGGACTGTTAGTGCCTTTGCCCTTGAAGGTTTCAGGAGACTGAGATGCCACATACTTTCACTCTACCCACAACCAGCCAATCTTGTTTAGCTTCTGCCTTTTTTGGCATGCAATGTGGGCTCTTTTTCACCACCGGTGCCATCCGCAGGCAGGCCCATTATAAGCGCCGCGGAACAAGTAGTATAACTCGAGGGAGATTTGTGTCAGGGGGCTCTCTAGAGGCCTTCTCTGGGAAGAAAGAGAGGAGAGGGGACCAGTTACACCACACCCATAAGCTGGTTTTCTCCCCGTCACGATTTGCCCAACTGTTCCGAATAGAAGTGAAAGCTTCTCATTCCAACATCAATTCAAACCCCCTCCTCACCCGAATAATATTCTGGAGTAACACTCATTTATTAACCATACTGCATAAGATATGTCCCTAAGTGCTCTCTGAGAATATAGTCATGAATGTTGTAGACTGGCACCTTGGTCCTAATGCTCTCCATGGTATTTTGTGCGGATAATATAGTCCTTTGTGATTAAATCACGTGACGTTGCATACACACAGTCCTCTGGCGTGAGCTACGGTATGTCCCACATGAAAAATCCAAAACCTTTAATGATTTGTTGAAGTTTAACACCCAAAGAAATCAGGGACTTCATCACTTTTGTGCACCGAAATTTTTTTTTTCGCGTGAGCTTGACCAAAAATACTGTAACTATTCTTTCTGAAATGCGTTCTTGTGCATCGAGGTCTACCAAAAGCGAAGAAGTGTAATGTCTGGCTCGCTCGACAATCTCCTCCAGATTGGCAATGCATTTCGGGGGGAAGTGGACTCCAAATAGAAGGAGATTCTACAGCAGCTACATCCATGACTTCATCAGCCTCTATGTTGATGCTTGTTTATTTCATTTTTGTTTTTGTTTTTTTGCTTTCCTCTACGCTGGATTGGATGTTTTTTTTCCTTTATAGGGCCCACCTTTAGATGATCTATATTTCTTTTCTTTTTGTGTGGTCTGTTGAGGTCGGGGTGGAGAATAACCTCATTCTCTGGTAGATCTGCCTTAATGATTGACCCAAATAAATCATTTTTGATGACCGACACTGGTTGGCCATCTTGTATTTTTTTCCTTTTTAAAAACCAGAAAATGTTTTTGTTTTCAGGCCAAAATAAAATACAAAAGAATGAAACAATTATAAACGAAATAAAATGCAGATCATAATAAAGTTCAACGAAAAATGAAGGACTACAAAAATTAAAACAAACTATAATGTAAAAACAAAAATTAAAACGAATTCGGGCGAAACTGAAAAACAAACAAACAAAAAACAAAAAAAATAAAATGAAAAAACTTAACTATAAATATCAAAATAAGTGTCCCAGTATAGAACAAAGAAAGGCGCCCAACGACACGACCCGACACCATCGAAACAATGCTCAGTGTCAATATTTATGTATTTAGATGTGCCCAAGTCATTCTGGAGAGGTGTGTTCATCTTCACATTACGCCATTTTTAGAGATACATTTTCGTTAGTAGATACATTTTTCGATATATGTCCATTTTCAACATTTCCGTCGATTACGTTTTCGTTTATTTTGACGTTGTATTGTAATTTCAGTTTTAGGAATAGGTACTTGAAAAGTATGTTAATCTGTAAATCAAATTGTACTGGTTAATTATTCTGTGAATATCTAGACATCAATTGATTTATGTCTCTTATGAAGAAATCGTCCACTTCTGACAATGTACATCATACTTCCAAGATGCTGAAAATTTTTTTATTCTTGCTAATTTTGTTTCCGAGCATTAAATCTTTGAAAGAAAATTTTATCGTCGATCTTAAATAATCTGGTAGGTTGAAATTGTCGATTTTCTTCTTTTTACCTGGAATTAATTTGATTAAAAACGTATCTAACTTTTCTAGCAAACATGAGCTCTGCAGGTGACATTTTGATTATGAAGTTTTCGCTTTTCATCATTCAATACACGCTCAAACATTTCTTGTTAAGCCATTTTTTCAGCTTCCAAGTCTTTAGCTTTTCTTTCTAATATAAATCGCTGTCGTGCTCCATTCTGAGTAATCTATTTTTTCAATTTTTATAACCTATCCAGTTTATAGACTTCAATGAACGAAAATGTATATTTATTTTAGGTTTAAACATTGGTACTATATATTTCTTTTAATTTAAAAATTCCCTTTGAGAAAATAGTCATGAATTTTCTTTATAGTTTACTTAGGGAGTCTTTAGCTGTAATCTTTTTCTCTGACGAATAATTCATTTTCCCACAGAATGAATTAATCGACCAATTCCATAGTTCAAATAATTCTAGCCAATCGACGCCTAGTAAATTCGAGTTGGAATTTTTTAATACGCAAACATTTGTTTTTTTTTTTAGTTTTACCCGCAAGAGCGATGTTACACGTGACTTTCCCTAGAAAAAATTAATTGCTTGCCCGATATTCTTCCTGCAGCTTTGTCAGTTTTTTCTCAAATTAGGCTTGCCAATTCTGTTTCAAGTTTGTTCATCAATAATTGAAATATCGCCACAAGTGTCCAATTGAAATCGCGCCGTACAGTTATTCATTTGTAATGTCACGAATTTTCTATTATTTGACTTTCCAGTTTTTTAGCAGGTGGAACTTCAGCAAATTAATTAATGCACTTCTTTAGCTTTTTGACTTGCAGTAGCTTCGTTTGTGACTTGTTTTTCCACGCTTAAATCATTTTGGTTTTAAATTGACAGTCCTTTCTGAAATGAAACATATAGCATGAGTTAAGTTTTGCCGTATTTTTTTTTTCCGAATATTTTCTTTTGGTACTAATTTCTTTTCCCTAAAAATTGTATTTCTGCCGTGCCATTTTGTCTCACTTTTTGCTGTATCGTGCCTTAAACTGACAATGTTTTGGCACTCTTCCGCAACAGTCTGTATTGTTAATTTGAATTTTGTTCATGTTTTATAAGATTTCGAGACCATATTTTCGCAGCGTTGCTTGATGACAGACCTGTCTGGAGATAATTCATCCAGTTAAAATTTCTCCTACTCACGTTGTCCTGTACATTTGAGAAAATCTTCACTTTCTTCCTTATTTTATACACTACCAACGTGTATAAAACTTTTTCTGGCGTATTCCCCAAAATGAAATACATATATGTCCAGCGGTCACAATTTTCGTAACAGAAGACTTATCTTCTTTTCATACGAACATCCTTGACATTCTTCTCTGAAAATGGGCTTGTAACTTTGAAGTACTTTAGGAATGTTTTCTTCTGGGATGTAATGAAATTCATTAATTGAGTTAGCGACTGTAGTCGACGAAAACTAAATTGACACATTGTCTGTTCCTTGCTTTTCGAGGCTTGCTTTTATCCGTTCTTGATATTCAATCCATTGGCGTTGCATTTGATGTAATAGTTGCTGAATAATTTTTTCAAAGTCTATCTAGTCCTAGGAAGGGAAAGTTTCGTTTTTTTTCCCTTATAGTCGGATATGATAAAGTCTAGAAGTTTATCGACATCCGCGTCGCGCTATGAATATACACGAACTCCACCAAAATTTTATCCCGTGAATTTAGAATTTCGCAAACTATTTATACTAATCTAGGGAAAACAAATATTTTTCGTGTGAATTCGAATCCTCGTTGAAGAATGATTCTCCTCAGAGATCTGAGAAAGTTACTGTATATAATTGGTAGTTTAGGCATTTTTGAACAGGGTTCCGTGCCATTCATGAAAGTCTCGATCTTATAGGGCTATTTAAGAAAATGACTCAAATTTTAGGTTCATGTTTTCATTTTGTAGCAACTTATGAACTTGTCATAAATACTCCTATTTGATGTGATTCCTGTCCCTTTTCTTGTTCGTATTCCTTCAGGACTTTTCGCTTTCTTGGCTCTCAGCAATTTCCTGTCCAATTTTAGCTCTAAATAAATCTTATCTTTTTGTTATATCTTCTTGATTCGTCGTCCATTTACTCAAGCTCATTATATATAATGCTTTGTGTTCCTCTGAATTTCCTACCGTCTATCTGCCCTGTGACTATCATATTTTCCAAACCCTCTCCCCTCGTTCTGCGCTATAGATATTTCAACTGTCTCTTCCTGGTGCTAAGTATCACTGTCCTTTTTGTTTTCATTTGCTATGAGAATTTCGTCGTTGCTGATATATTCCGTCCATGGTGTTCTCAGCATCCTTCTATAGAACCACATTTCTGATGTTTGAAGTTTCATCCCCATCTGTAAGGAGATGGTCTAGCATTCACTTCCATATAGTGGGACTGATAATGCGTAACAGGTGAGTACTCTTTTCTTTGTTTCTAATGAAATTTTGCTTAGTATTCAATACTTACACATTTTGTTTTTTATGATAGATTCAGCTTACGTATTATCATTGCTTTCATTCCAATTCGACATCGTTTATTCTGTAGTGGAAAAGATTATATTGAGTGTTATTTCCTGGGCCACTTCGTGGCAGAGGAGGGTTGGTGTTGTTTGGTTAAGGGACAACATATATAGTTGACTTGTTAGTATTTTTATATCTATTCATAAAGTTTTCTGAATAAGCAGAAAGTCTTGTTTAATAGTGTTGAGTAAGAAGTGTATATTTCAGAGTTACTTTCATCGTGTACTTCAAAATCATTTGAAAGAGAAGTTTTTTCTTGTCTTTGAATTTCTAGCAAATCAGTATTTTTATAATGAGAGAATCTGAAAGATCTTAAGACTGCCACCAAGTTTTCCAGTCATTCGTCTCACGAACAATCGTATTTTCTTTCTGTTCTGAAAGCAATCAAATATGTCGTGATAACAAAAGTGGACAAGAACAAAAACATATTTTAATGAGCAAAACCAGACGTTTGTCTTCATGGAATCAATCATTAACATCAAGCGGCATTTTTCAATATTCACTGTTCGATTCAACAGTATCTATCTATCTATCTATCTATATATATATATATATGTTCACATATATAATATATTGTTCATATCTATCTTTGTTGATATATATATATATATATTATATTGTTCATATCTATCTATCTACTTCCATATATATATATATATATATATATATATATATATATATATATGTCCATATCAATCTAATTTATCTATATTCACACACACACACACACACACATATATATATATATATATTATATTCCTCATATCTATCCATTTATCTTTGTTTATATATATTATATTGTTCATATGTATCTATCTACGTTGATATATATTGTTCATATCTATCTATTTACGTTCATATATATATATATATATATATATATATATATATATATATATATATATATGTGTGTGTGTGTGTGTATATACACATATATATATTGTCCATATCAATCTATTTTATCAATTTATATATGTTCACACACACACATATATATATATAATATATTGTTCATATATATCTATTTACGTTCATATATATATATATATATATATATATATATATATATATATATATATATATTTAATATCAATCTATTTTATCTTTTTCTGTATATATATATAATATTCCTCATATCTATTATTCCATCTATCTTTGTTCATATATATTATATTGTTCATATCTATCTATCTATCTATCTATCTATCTATCTATCTATCTATCTATCTATCCTGAGTAAATCAAGTTCTATAGGCATTCACTCCTTATTATGCATACCAGAAATGTTTGCTCTTTATGGTTGTAAGTATACGTTTCTTGGCAGTTCTTTTCCGGGGAAAAAAAGTATAATTTAACCGCCGATTTACAGATACAATCTTCAAAGCATATGCTATTCATGCCGTGTTGATAGTAGACGGAAAAGAATAAAGAATGCAGGAAAAGACAGCAACAAGAAAGGCATGTTAACCGTAAGAAGATTGAACACAGGTTCTTTTAGGCAAAAGAGACAGTTCAAGATACGGGCTAGCTGTTTTAGACTTGAAGATAACGCAGATATTTTTAAGATTTGGGGTCGTGTAAAAACTGACGAAGGACACAGAGGTCCAAAGGAAATTTAGTATGACCAAAGATATCCGCCAGAAATAAGAAATAAGAAATAAGATATCGTTAGGAAGGAAGAAAAATGAACTTTTCCAACATATAATGTCTTTATACGGCAGAGAACTTTGTACACATTTCGCACGTTAGCTTCATGGTTAATGAAATTTTTTTCTTTAACTTGTTTAAATTTAAGCATTACTAAGAAAAATTACTGTCTTTCCAGGTAATTTTTCTTTTGGAATATTTTAAAGCATTTAGCCCCAAGCAAGGCGGGGAGCGTCACTAGCACACACAGTTATAGAGAACGAAAGTAAGAGTAAAGATGGTTGCTTAAGGAAAGGATATGAAGAAGGGCGGTGAAGGAATCAAGGGATCAGAAAATGTCGATTGGCATTACATTTAAATATTTGAAGATAGGTATCAGGGTAGCAAGTAAGAGGAAGGAAGTTCCACTGTCCGGAAGTGCGAGAGAAGAGAAGGTTACATTTAACAGTTTTGACAGTGAAGGGGTGGGGCCGAGATGCCAACCTAGCAGCACACTTAAATTCATACACTTGGAGTACCAGTGAAAGTGTCTTGTCAGAGCAGTTGCCTCGAAAATATTTGTAGAAAAGACAGAGAGAAATCACATTACGTCTGTGAGAAATTGTCTGTAGACGAGATGCCAGATCAGATAACTATCACATTACGTTTCAGTCATCAGGGATAAGATTTAATCTGAACCCTTCCTCATTTAAAGAACATCTCGAGAGAGGTCCTGTCTCTGTGCTAAGTACATTCCCCGTGATCTGATGATATTCATATTTTTATTGCGATCAGAATTATATCGATGAAAAATAAAATGGTTTTGAAAAATCTGTTCAAATCATGCACTCTTCCTTTTTATATACTAATGCAACGTTCGAATTTTGTTTTAGCTAAACAATGTTTCTTAGCATCTAATTTAACTAAATATTAATTAATATCAGTCAGCAGTATTGATCATTAAAGCAAAATAAATTAAAGTAAAAATTCAGACAAAAAGATAGATAAACACATTAACGCATATATAGACATATATAGAAACAAAGACTCGAGAGAGATACACATGTTATTTAAAAACAAATAATCCTGTGTCTAGTGCATTCCACTAACCTAAATACCAAAATGAGTGTTTTTTTTTAATTTCATGTGTGTGTGTGTGTGTATTGTCCATATCAATCTATTTTATCAATTTACCTATGTTCACACACACACACACACACATATATATATAATATTCCTCATATCTATCTATCCATCTATCTTTGTTCATATATACATATATATATATATATATATATATATATATATATATATATATATACTATCTATATTTCTCATGTATGTCTGTGTGTCTGTCATGGGTGTTGTTACCTCGCCCAGGCCGCATTTATCACCCGATTTCGATGCGGTTTTCACCACAAGTTTGCAAATGGCTGCCGTAAGGACATGACGGAGCCCGATTTTTGAGTTCGGACTGAGGTTCTGAAAAAATCGATAATCGAAAAAATCGATAATCGAAAAAATCTGTTACTGAAGGAATGATCGGATTTCAACCAAATTTGACACCGTCTTAGAGTCTACCATTAGAAGTGTTGCACAGAAGTTTCATGTGCACGGACCCCTAGACGGCGGGGAAAATCGATAAAACCCAAAAACCGATACGCCCAGATTGCGCCTGAACCGCGTGTCGGTTTTTAGCGAAAACCGACCGGATTTATGAGGAGGCCATTGGGAGTCACCATGTGAAGTTTAAGCCCTGAGCGCCCCACAAACAGAGTGCAAATCGACAATCGGGCAACCCTTAAAAATGTTTTTTTCCGGTTGGGTATTTCCTAAATGCAGATTAATTTAAGGTCACGCTATGCGCGGAAAGATCCAGGTTAGTGCGTGCAGTGGAGTGGAAGAAAACATTCTGGAATGGGTGCAGTACTACTGAATTTCGTTTTTTTTATCCCAGCTACCAGGACTGACTTTGAGCCACAAATGACATATTCGACTTTGTCAACACTTTTGCTTTAATCGTCGCATCTTACCAAAATAAGCACTTCATTTATTCGCGTCTTTACTAATACGTGCTGAGTGAAAATGGTTCCGCCCTCAGCAGTCGATTTTCCAATTCTTTAAACCTTTTCCCCTAGTCCAGGCCGCATCCCAGCCTGACGAGGAGTGTTTGCGCTAAAACAGCAGGTCTTCCTCCCAATCCATTTCAAGGCTAACGCTGGCAAACGGTTAGCGCCTCTTGTTGTCGCACAAACCAAACGAGCAAACTCTTCATTGCAGCTCCTTGCATTCTCATCACCGGCATCACATGCGTTAGAGCCAAGCTGCTTGACCCCGTTTACGGCCAAGCCTTGCGCTTGCCAAATCATGCGCGTATGCGTGAATGCGCGCTAGCATCTTCCATTTGCGTGAGCACATTCATTGGTCTAAGTCATGGCCATTGTCCAGTCTACACCAATCAATGACAAGTCACGCTCCCTTTAAATACCTTCAGCGCGGCTGCATCCGCACTCAAGTCTTGATGTGATCGCCATTAACGCATATGTCCTTGGATTAATTGACAGCTTCCTGCTACCGCAAGTTACCTATTTGCTTAAACGTTTGCATTACCCATTTTATCTCCGCCTGCTGCCTCTACTGCGCAGCCCAGTCCATCTTAGCGTTCCATATCTATTTCTACCTTTTCGTAGTTCAGTTTTGCTATTAGACAGTTAACTGCTGTCGCAAGTTACTTCTCTTCTACCTTTACTACGCGGCCCAGTACACATCAGTGTTTCACTACTTTTTAACCTTCAACGCTTCAACGTGTTGGTTGCGTAACCTCTTCCTACAGCGACGTTTTCTTGCTGCCAGAAAGCACGGCCGATAGCTAGGAGAAGCTTTTTCCATACCGCTCCACGGCATTTTTGGTTTTAGTATACAACGAGGTTGAAACGGCTCCGGCTTCGGCATCAACTTCTATTCGCATTCTTACACAGCATTTCTACAAACCTTCAAATGGCCCCTACACGACGAGCATCCGCACGTCAGCAACTGAAGATCCCTAATACCGTTAACGTTACACATGCAGAACAGGCGACTGCGGAGGATCACATAATAACTCCGGTTACAGACGATCATATAACGTCTACTTTAACCTTTGCTTTGCACTTTTCTGCGTGCCGTGGCGATGACAAAACCGGCAGCTCTGCAAAGGCTGCAAAAACATCCAGGCGAGGCAACCTTAGCAGGTGTTCTAAAAAAGCCTCACCGGCTAAGAGGAAACGGGAGCACGATTCCATTGAGTGCGCCTCCTTGGGGGAGAAGCGGCTGGCGTCTACTTCAACCTCTGCTTTGCACTCTTCTGAGTGCCGTGGCGATGACCGACCCGGCGGCTTTGCTAAGCGTGCCAAAGTATCATAGCAGGCGTTCTAAAAGAGTCTCTGCGGCAAAGATAAAGCGGGAGGAGGAAACCGAGGTAGAGGCCTCTTTGGGGCTTTACAGTCAATCTCAACGGAGGCAGTTTTTCCACATGAAACAGTTGGTGAGCGTAACTACCGTTTGTACTGCAAATCAGTTTACACATATTCGTTGAAAAGTAAAAGGAAACTACCTAAATGCTTGCAAGACAACAAAAAAGCGGCTTCATCACAAGCGTCTTTGCGGTCTCGACAGAGCCCGCATCGAAAAGCTACTCGTAATGCAGCCGACGCCGCTGCAACTTCCATTCGACGGTCCCAGGAGACCACGGCTGAGAAAACCGCACGTAACGCAGCGAAAGTTGAGGAAACGTCCATTCGACCGTTACAGGAATCCATGGCTGAGAAAACCGCACGCCATGCAGCCGACGCCGCTGCAACTTCTGTTGCAAGGGCATCGGAAAGTCCCGCGCAAAAGTGCACAACGCAGCAACGCGATGCAATTTCAACTTCCGCTGCTAGTGCTGTAGAAGGACCTACTGAAAGGCTTGAAAGGTTGCACACTGTTATCCAGCGCTGCCATGCACAGTGAGGGCTCTGTAGCCCGCCAAAGCAGTTTTGGTTTAAGCTGGCGTTCAACTATGAGCCAGTTTTGAAGTTTTTCGGTCGCAAAGACCTCCAAATAGGAGCCATGTCAGTTGTCTGTGGGCATTGCAATGCCAAAAAATGGCCTGGGGAGTCTGCAGGTTTGTGTTGTTTAGACGGTAAGGTACAGTTGCCACCTTTTCAAGAGCTACCTGCTCCATCGAAAGCTCTGTTGGAGGGTTCCAGTCCAGGCTCCAAATATTTCCTCGCAAAAATCAGGCAGCACAATTGTGCCTTCCAGATGACCTGTTTTGATGGTAATGCCTTTCGCGAAGTCGGTTGGAATCCCGCCTTCAAGGTTCAAGGTCAGGTTTACCACCGGATTGGGCATCTTTTGCCGGAAATTGCCACTGATTCGGCCTTTCTACAAATATACTTCATAGCTGACTACAATCAACAGGCAGATGCCCACATGGGCATTATTCCTGAGAACGATACAGGCCAGGATAATCATCCCCGCAGGGATATCATAATGAGTCTCCAACAAATGCTACACGAGACAAACAGCTATGTCCGTAGTTTTAAGTATGCTCTCGAAAATGACACTTCTTCAGATTTCATTATTGTAATTGATGATGACAAAGGACCCCAGGGAGAGCACGAACGTCGTTACAATGCTCCCACAAGTAACGAAGCTGCCGTCATTGTCAGCGGTGATCAGCACAGCAGACGTGACATTGTTATCGAATCGCGCGGCAGGGGGATCCGAAGAATCAGTGAAACGCACCGGTCCTACAATGCACTGTAACACCCACTTCTCTTCCCTTACGGAGAAGATGGGTACCACTTTGTCATTCTGCAAAATGGGTCCACCTTAAAAACAGTGTCTTGCAGGGCTTTCTACGCCTACCTATTGATGGTACATGATCGTGCATTCAATCATCTTCATCGAAGCCGGCAACTTTTCCATTAATTCATAGTAGACATGGCTGCTAAGATGGAATCCGAAAGACTCTGTTACATCAGACTGAATCAGACCAAGTTGCACTGCGACTCTTACATTCACCTCCGGGATGCTTTACAAAATGACGCTGATCCACACAATATAGGCAAGATGTGCATACTACCTGCAACGTTCACAGGCAGTCCACGATACATGCACGTGAGGACGCAAGACGCGATGACATACGTTCGTAAGTACGGCCGACCAGACCTATTCATAACTTTCACGTGTAACCCAAAATGGTACGCAATTGCTAAAGAACTTATGCCAGGGCAATCGGCCTACGACTGTCCAGACCTCATTGCACGCTTTTACCATCTGAAGTTGGGAAAGCTAATAGATGTGATTACAAAGGGTCAGGTTTTTGGGGCTATTTGCTGTCGCATGCACACTATTGAGTGGCAGAAACGTGCCCTGCCTCACGCACATATACTAATTTGGCTCTGCGACAAGATTGAACTGTGAAGCATTGAACTCATCGCCAACTAATGTATAGTTAAAAGCATCAGTTGTCTCTCCTCACATCACCATACCATATGTACAGAAATGAACGACCCCGACCAGATTACGAGCCCTTTCAAAAATGCGTGCGAGACCCCTTCGTGCAGCAAAAAATCGATAAAAAGTTCCGGTTCGACCCTGCCATCAGCTGTCAGTTTTTGACTTCTTTTCACGCCCAGGCTGCAATCAACGTCAAATGTCGATTCAACTTCTGGCATTTATGGCGTCAATTCTTAACGGAGACAGATTTTCAATTTGGACTCAGGCTTTCAAAATATTGGTAAATCGGCTGGTACTCCGGTATTTGGGCGGATTACATTCTAAAATTTCGGGCGTTCTTTACAATTCAACCAGAAATTCCTACGCGGCCCAGTTAGAGGTGCCTCGCATAGAATGCCGTGTGACCCCGTCGTGACTCAAAAATTGATACAAACCTCCGTGTTGACCATGCCCTCAGCAGTCCATTTCCCACTTCTTTAAACTTTGTTCTTTCTCCCAGGCCGCATCCCAGATCCGATTTTTCAATTTACGTCATTGTGTCATGCTAGAGCCCGATTTTTTATTTGGGACTCAAACTTTGTAAAAAAACCGATTAACTCACAGGTGATACGGATTTTGGGGATTTAAAGTTTATTGTCTCGCCTGCACTACGCGGCCCAGTACATCTAAGCTTTTCACCTCATTTTGGACTCTGTGCAGTTGACATCGCGTTGTTAAACACTTTTGAGCTCTTTTTATTTGAACTTAAAATCGGATCAATGTATGGTTTCCAAAGTACCGGGTTAACAAAACAAGGGCAACAACAACCCCGCCCAAGTAATATGACCAGTCTCAATATTTCAGGAAACTGGGTTGGGTGTGAAAAAGTATTTGTTGTTAACATTGTTTTTTCATTCGGTTTTTCCAGTTACGAGTCCTTTTTTAAAGTTGATCGTTTTGTGTTCATTTTGTTTAGTTCCTTTTTCGTAACAGATTTAATGTTTAGTATAGAGCTTAGAAAAAATTCGCAGTGTGAGATAGGCAAGAAGTAAGGCATGTAGCAACATCAGCACGGCAAAGGGCACTCCTTTAATGGCAAGGAAGGGAAAAATATTTTAAGTCAAGTGATAGCGATTGCTGTATGAGTCGTACGATTTTTGAATCAAGCACGGGCAACTCCGGGCCATGCTGCTAGTATGTATATATATATATTCAATGGCGACATTATCGAGGATTTTCCGACTGAGTTATTTTCTTTTTCTTATGAGTATAGCATTTTTAGAATCAAAATTGTGGTTGAATTTATTTCTATGTATGCCTAGTGTATTAGTTAAATAACCTTTTGTGAGTACAAAAGAGATATCATAAAAAACAACTAAACTAATACATACAAATAAATTCGATCACAATTTTGATTAAAAAAATGCTACCGTCATAAAAAAGAAAATAACTCACTCAGACGGAAAATCCTCGATAGTTCAGTCATTGAATATTATATATATATATATATATATATATATATATATATATATATATATATACACACAGTGGGGGGAAATAAATATTCATAAACTTGAAAAATTGCATTTTTATAAATGTAAAAGCCTTGAATAAAACAAATCTCGGCACATTTTATGTATAATGACACCGACTATTAAAAAATAATAATAAACTTAATTCTTATTTTAACAGAAATTAATGCATTTTTAAAATTCTAACTGGTGAAAAAAGTATTCGTACAAATCAATTATTAGAATAAAATAATCAATTAATTATGAAAAAAGTATATTCTAGAATGTTCCAGTAATGTTATCAGTAATTATAGTTAATACTATTAGCCATTATCAGAGCATTCTGTAATTTTTAGTCTTACGAGAAAGTTCTAATAATGCCTAAAGGTAAAGAATTGACTATTTCAGAAAAAAACAACACATTTTGTTTCTTTGGAAAGATGGGAACAGTTACAGAACGATTTCTAACAACCTGAATATTCCTTTTACTACAACTGCTTCGTTTATTGCAAGGTTTAAAACTCGTAACAGCGTCGAAAACCAAAGACAAACAGGTGCTCCGAGGAAGATTCTCTAAGATCTGCAAGGATATTAAGACGCCAGATCCAACAAAATCCGCAGGTTATCCGAGAGGAGCTGCAGGAACATCTGCGTGCATTAGGGATTAAAGTAACTAAGCGTACAATAAGTAATGAACCACACAAAAACAGTCTGAAATCACGCATCCCAAGGAAGACTCCACTCCTCATGAAATGACACAGAGATGCTAGGCTAAAATTCGTTAGAGAGCATAAGGATAAAGAATATTCGTTTTGGGAAAAAGTACTATTGACAGATGAAACTAAAATAGAGTTGTTTGGTCATAGTCATCCAAATCATGTGTGGAAGAAGGACGGTGAAGCCTACCAAAGAACACGTTGCCAACTGTAAAGTTTGGTGGTGGCAGTATCATGATCTGGGGCTGTTTTTCTGCAAAAGGTGTTGGCAGAATATCAATAATATATGGCAAGATGAATGCCGAAAGCTACCAGAAAATCCTGCAAGACAATTTAATTCCTTCTGTTGAGAGACTTCAGCTACCTCCTGATTGGGTTTTCCAACTTGATAATGATCCTGAGCATACCGCTAGATCTACAAGGAAATGGTTAGCTGAAAGTAACGTTGATGTATTGCAATGGCCAAGTCAGTCCCCAGACTTGAACCCAATCGAGAATTCATGGCGATATTTGAAAATTCAAATTGGGAAAAGAGCACCAACAAATATCAAGAATTTGAAGACAATATGCCAAGAAGAATGGGACAAAATACCACTCAATGTGTGCAAATCATTAGTTGAGACGTACAGGAATAGACTGGTAGCTGTTGAACTCAATAAAGGATATTCCACAAAGTATTAAATTAAGTATACATACTAATTCACAAAAGAGAGCTTAATATATTTATTATAGAGCATTTTGTTGATCTATATTTCATCATATTTCTTTTATATCGGTAATTTTCTCAATAGAGACCCGTCCTTATTTTTTTTATAAAAATGTTTTTTTTTACTGATCTATAATCGATATGATTCTTGTTTGATTTATTAGTAAATATAGATTTCTTATAAATTTCTGACCCTCGTGATAACGTTTTTTTTGTAGCTATTTTTCTATATTTTCCACGCCTACTTTTTGGTTTCTTTTATTTTTATTTAAAATTGTTTTTAAAGGGTATTTCCACATATCATACCCCTTTCAGGAGTAATTATTCTGTTTTCTTATCTTATAAAAATGTTGTTTATTTTATTTCATATCCTATCAGTTATTTAATATCCTATTTTAATGTCCTATATTTAATATCATATTAACAGTTTTTATATGCTTTATATAATTTAATTTATCATTTAATATATAACAAATTATCTGTTTAATCTGTTATAATTTAATCTATCATTAATCTTTGAGCTTTTGTTATGTTTATTATTTATATTTTATTCTATAATTTATCTATTTAATCTTAAAGTTTAATCTTTGTTAATTTAGGTTTTAACTTTTTCGTCTCTTTAAACATTTTTTTTCTTACAAATTTTTATTTTTATTTTGGGCCATTACCTATCATTTCTTTTTTAAAAAAATTCTTCCTCTATTTTATTATTAATTTGTATGTTCAGGTCTTTCTTGATTATTTACTAAAAATGCCAAAAAAAATATTTTTATTATAATATTAAACTCCTTTTTTTAATAATGAATTTAAATGCAGTCCTTTATAGAATATTAAAATGATTAATATAAATATGATAAACATATAAAATCTAATATTTAAATATTATTAATATAATATAAATATATAATGTATTAATATTTATTATAATAATTGATATAAATTATTATTAATATAAATTAATGATTTACTAATAAAAATGTTACTGTATAATTAAATATATAATATTGAATGGATTAAAATTAATTTAATAAATTTAATTAATAATAAAGTATAACAATATATAATTACATTAGACTAAATAAATAAGTAAGAAGTTATTAAATTATTATTTAGAGTTTAATAAGTAAATATATTTTTCTCAGTAATAAATTTTTCTTAATATTTTGATATAACCGTATAATAATTTAATATGAGTTATTAGTATTAAAATTTTTAATAAGTAAGACGTTAAACTACATCAGCTTTCTGGGTAAACGATAAACTACGTCCAGCAGCAAGGCTTCTGATCAGGAGGTTTTGAGGAGCGTAGAACCACCTTTTAATTGCTGGTGTTACCTGGTTCACCATGACACGGGGTGGTAGCACCTGTTAGGGTCCCAGGTATGGGCAAATAGTTAACTATTACTAGCAATACTTTTTGAAAAAAATATTACCAGCAATACAATTTTGAAGGAAATATATTACCAGAAACAGATTTTTGACAAAACAAAATATTACTAGCAATAAAAAATTTTGTCAGCATTAGATAACCCATTGAGGTTGATATGCCGTAAAACAAAATAAACCAAACCAAATATAATAAATTACATAATATTAATTTTATATCATAATTTTCCTTTATCTAAAATCTTTAAAACTCTTCTTTTTCTTAACGTTTATGTCTGCATATTCCTACGTAAGTTTTTCTCATTTGATCAAGAGTTGATATGTTAAATATAGGTTATTGTTAATCTACAACCATTTTTAATTTCTCTCTACACTGTTCTATTTCATGACTTCCTGTGAATCTTATTCTAACTACTTTTGTTTTTTTTCTCTTTCATTCTCACTTTTAATGCCATTTCCCTTATTTGTTGATTGTTCCTCTTATTTTTTCTTCTTTTTCTTCTTTCTTTCCTTCTTTCTTTAATTCTTATTAAAAAAAAAACAAAAAAAAAATTAAAATCCTTTTTTTAACAAAGAGTTTTGCAATGACAAGCCCCAGGGAAAATATCCCGGGGGTGAAATGGCCATCTGAATGGGGAAAAAGTCTTTCATTTTTATTTAATCTATCTATCTATCTATATATATAATAAAGCAGGCTATTGGTAAATTGTCACGAAAACACCTCTCAATACTAATACTGCAAAAGTATAGGACAGGAAAGATAAAAAGCAAAAAGAAAAAGTCGGAATAAGAAACATAAAAAGAAAATAGAAAAGAAGAGAAAAAGACTGACATCTACCTCGACAAAAACATAAAGTACTCAATCCCTCTATATATTATACTAATCATTACAGACCAAACTATGCCATTGTCAGAGACAAAATCTTGTCTGAGCATCGAATAGCATGATATTTTCTCAGAAGAAGGAATATTAGAATCTTCTGATACGGATCATAAAAATACCGAATTAGCAGCTGATATTGTTACTGCTTGGAAAGATTGTTATAAGTTGCTCTAATGGAGGCCACCGTAACTTTCCGTGGGCGAATTTCAGGAACGTCATCTTAGTTTTCTATTTACATTATTCGGACTACTTTCCTCATATTTGACGCCATATTTATTACTTTTTAATAATAATGTTTTTTCTTTATTACTGTCGTTCTTGGAGTAGAATGATTTCAAGAAATTGGACGGTAGAGGGTGGTGTTAGCTTTCTTTACATTATTTACATTATTCGGACTATTGTCCCCATCTTTGTCGCTTGTTTCGTGACAACTTTCCAGTCTTCTTCATGTGGTTGGAATGTCGAACTGAACCCTTTATTTCGCTCATGGGGTAAACTGTTCTAGTTCCACATGCCATGTTTAATGGATGTCAGTTATCAGTTATCTCCAAGTTCTCCACTGCCTTAACCGGGTATTGAACTCACACTCTTTGGGCCCTAAAAACTGGATTAAAAGCCTTTATCCACTGTTCCATATGTCCTTTTTCATCTGTGTATGAATTTCTGGGTATTATAAACCTAATGTCATTAGCAAATCATCATGTTTTTACCAGAGCTCATATTACAATTTTCTTTTGTTATTATCGCTTTTTTAAATATGGTGAGATAGTTGAGGACAATAGTTCGAATAATGTAAATAGTGTACATAATACCTCAAAAATATAGACAGATATCTCAGTTCTCATCACTATTGCTTTTTAAAAACATAGATAAGGTATTGCTCTTTTATTCGCAAGATATCCAACGAAGTAGAATATAGTTCTATTACTGCGAACCGAAAGAAGCCAGGTCGAAAGATACGAATAAACCTCTTCAGAGACCTTTTTTTTTAAATCTATATAATTGCAGTTAATTTCTAATGTTTCCCTGCTATAGATTTAAAGGAAAATGAAATTTATCAAAATATGTTCGAGAGCCCATCTGTAATTTGCAGATAATTCGATATCATGGGATGCAAAGTAGGAAAAAATAGTCGGAAAGTATTGATTTGAATCAATCAACGCAAATGGAGAAAATTGAATCCATTGGCGCGCAGAGAACAACTAAATGAAAAACTAATATCTAGCCTGAAGAAAACATTCAAGTCGTTTCCAGATATAGAAAATCCTACAACAATACATGAAGAACCAGATAGAACATTCAGAAATGCAGTTCTACATCCGATAAACACCGAAACTTCAACTTTAGAAACGATCACTTCCCAGTCTTATGGAAAATAAGGATAATATTTTTGAAGAAATAGTAATGTAAAGAAACGCATAAACTACAAGATATCAAATTCCAGGAAAACCCAATCTGCAAAGAAACAAATGCAAATCTGTTAATGCCTTGTATGAAGATAACACAATTAAGAAGTAGTATGTCGCTTGGAGTTGACGTAGTCTTACTGAAAAAGCAAGCAGATAAGCTAGGTCTCTAACTCTTTCTTTGTTTAATCCTTCTACAGACGATTTTCGGTGTCCGTATTTATGTATTTGGTTGAGGCCAAGTTAACTTCTGGAGAGGTGTGTTCATCTCTGCACACACACATTTTAGAGATGTACTTTCTTTAGTCGGATTAAGTTTTCGCTTACTCTCATGTTGTATTGTAATTTCAGTTTTAGGAATAGGTACTTGAAAAGTATGTTAATCTGTAAATCAAATTGTACTGGTTAATTATTCTGTGACTATCTAGACATCAATTGATTTATGTCTCTTATGAAGAAATCGTCCACTTCTGACAATGTACATCATACTTCCAAGATGCTGAAAATTTTTTCATTCTTGCTAATTTTGTTTCCGAGCAATAAATCTTTGAATGAAAATTTTATCGTCGATCTTAAATAATCTGGTAGGTTGAAATTGTCGATTTTCTTCTTTTTACCTGGAATTAATTTGATTAAAAACGTATCTAACTTTTCTAGCAAACATGAGCTCTGCAGGTGACATTTTGGTTATGAAGTTTTCGCTTTTCCTCATTCAATACACGCTCAAACATTTCTTGTAATGCCGTTTCTTCAGCTTCCAAGTGTTTAGCTTTTCTTTCTAATATAAATCGTTGTCGTGACCCATTCTGAGTAATCTGTTTTTTCAATAACTCCGCGATTTTGTAAACTATCAAGTTAAGTTGTTAATAGACTCCAACAAACGAACACTGATACCACATTTTCTTTGAATTTAAAAAAATGCCTCTGATTTTCACAATTTATCTGAGAAAATAGCCCTGATTTTATTTTTCAGTTTACGTAGTGATTAGCCGTAATCCTTTTCTCTGACGAATAATTCATTTTTCCACAGAATGAATTAATCGACCGATTCCATAGTTCAAATAATTCTAGCCAATCGACGCCTAGTAAATTCGAGTTGGAATTTTTTAATACGTAAACATTTGTTTTTTTTTAGTTTTACCCGCAAGAGCGATGTTACACGTGACTTTCCCAAGAAAAATTAATTGCTTGCCCGATATTCTTCCTGCAGCTTTGTCAGTTTTTTCTCAAATTAGGCTTGCCAATTCTGTTTCAAGTTTGTTCATCAATAATTGAAATATCGCCACAAGTGTCCAATTGAAATCGCGCCGTACAGTTATTCATTTGTAATGTCACGAATTTTCTATTATTTGACTTTCCAGTTTTTTTTTTTAGCTGGAAGCAATACTTTCAACGAAGTTAATTCGTGTATTTTCTTCTTTTAATCCGACTATTCTTGACGTTCTTCTCTGAAAAATGGGGTCGTATCTTCTATAGTATGATAAGAATGTAAGGTTTTTATCTGAGACGTAATGAAATTCACTAACCGAGTTAGCGACGGCATCCGGGAAAAATGAAATTGATGTATTATCTGTTTCTTGCTTTTCGGGTATTGCTTTTATCTGTTCTTGATATTCAATCCGCTCGCGCTGTATCTGATGTAATAGTTGCTGAATAAATGTCTTCAATTCTTCCATAGCCTATTTTAGTTCGTACCAGCAGCACTAAGAGAAAGATTTGTTCTTTCCTAATAGCCGTATATGATACCGCCTCTAGCGTTGCCCTATAATTTTTTCTCGTATCAATTTATAATTTCGCCAGCTATTAATATTAAGGGACAGGACACAATGTTTTTTTTGCGTGAATTCGGCACATAAAATTCGCGTACACAACTAAACAAAATCAGTGTTAGTAACGGCGCCCCACAGTATAATCATGGCAGAGTTACTAGTTAACTAGACGGAAGATACTGCAGGATTAATAAAAGAATTTCAAGCACCTGTTCTACAATTATTGACACACTTAGACACAATAACATTTACGAAAACTCACCTTTGAAAACGAAAAACATCCCGCACTTGTTAGAGAACTGTAATCTTTGTCACCTAAATGGGAAGAAAAGGAGAATGAAGCAAAGATAAAATGATGGAGAAGCAAAAATAAAAGGACCAATGACCATTCAAATTATATTTAAGTTTAATTCAGTGACTTAAACCAAAGACAAAATGAGTTTACGCTAGCTTAAACTAAGATGACAAATGTTAAATCAGGCGACCAATATCCTACTCCGTAGGATGCCACTCTAAATTATCCCTTCTGAAGCGAACCAAACACAAAACATTCAGCCACATTTCGCCGGATTTTAATAAAGCAAGCATAAGAAAACATAGAGTTCATTCTTCTTCAGCTGAGGCACGACACATTGCTACAAATGGAACTGGCCTCGAGGACAAATTTCCACCCAGGATGCGAACAATGTAACTTTCAATCAGTTCACACAACTGACATGCGACGCTAATGTGGAAGAATATGTGCCTAAGGACTGAACTGCTCCAGGTTAGCGCACTCACACACTTTGGTCTAACTGCACAGAGATTTTGCCGACCCAGAGGAACTTCTTCAATGCCAGTGTGATGAGTGATGCCTCGTCGTTATTGAGACACCGCCACCTGGACGACAAGGCCGCGGAGCTAAATTCCCCATTCGTCAAACTGAGCTCATTCCTTAGAGTATCCCGAGCACTCTCCCCGTCTTCACTAACACAAGATATAATGCCTTGGGAGACAACAGTCAGTGTCGGGGATGCCTTCTTTAAAGTTTTTCAAAGCAAGTCGACACTCGCGATTGAAGGAGCAATCGGCTCGAGAAATACGGCAATCATACACACTTCATAAAAACGGGAATGCTTTCTTAGCGTCTTCCTTTCTGAATAGGCCGTTACCCTCATCTTACATGCACATTCGATCCAGGAACTTCAGCCCCACAGTATAATTATGGCAGAGTTACTAGTTAACTTGACGGAAAATACTGCAGGATTAATAAAATAATTTCATCGATGGGCATTCCTAGATTGATTTCAGACGAGTGGAGGTAAAAAATCTCTCTACGCACTTTAGAAGCGCTGCCAACCCACAAGACTCGAACCAATAAAATTAGCTCGGTGCACGGGAGTGGAAGTAAAAAGAGCTATTAAAAAAGGATGGGGTAGATGTGCGAGCCACAAACTTCCGTCCTCCCGTTTAAGGAATGTCTCCTCCAAGACTACAGACGAATTGCAGCCTCGGCAGTTTCCTTGAGCTTCAACCAATTCTTATCCAACTAGATATCGGGGCCAAACCAGACGCCGAGTATCTTGAGAGGTCCGCTCATCCAAGTGAAATGTCCGGAAAGAGAGACTCCCTTCAACACAACCAACCGCACACCCACAGACATATTTCAGTTGATCTTGGCTCCTGTTACCACCTCATACCTGCTAATTTCGTCAATCTCGGCCTTGCTTTTCCCGAAAGCAGCCACGTCGTTGGCATAGGCGGAATAACTGGCCGTGTTGGTCGCACCAGGGGAGGGTAATTTCATGTAGGACCGGATTCACCATTAATTTGCGAAGGAAGGGCACCATCTCAAGATTGTACAGCATCAGCGGAAGCGGGCAAATCCGACGAAAAGATCTGGACAACATGAAAGTTTTCGACTTTACGATATTCACTTCCACCTTCGCACCAGGAACCGATGCAAGAGATGGGTCCATCATTGAAAATGCGTCACGAAGCCAGCCGACTCGAAGACAGCTCCAAGTAATCGCTGGTCAACCCTATCAATTCCTTGGACTGATCTAAATTGATCAGCGCGGCTTCACTGAAGGCTTCCTGAATCGTCCCACCCTTCACAGTACAAGTTCTGCTCTGGGGCAATCAGACTAGCAGGACAGACTGCAAATCGATGGCTATGACATTGACCAATATGTTTTTTAACTCTATTCAACATAGTTAAGGACCGGAAATTATTATCCTATCCTTTCCGTGTTTACTCTTGCGAAGTAACTTTATCACACCTCTTGTGAAGTGGTCGGGATTATTTCCGTTCTTCATCCATTGGATAAGGACCAGTGTCAGCAGGGGGGACAAACACGTGCGTTGTCTCAATTACACCTCATAGAGGAGTTCCTCGATAACCAGTGTCTTGTGTCTGGGAACATGATTCAACGCATCCCAGATGTTATCCCCTGTTATCGAACTCTCGCAACCAGCCGCTTCAGTCGCCTCGAGGCGAGGAAAGTCAGCTAAATAGACGCCGAACTGAGACGGGCTCAGACCGGTTTCCCTGGAAAAAAGTACCTGAAAATACAAAGCCTCACATACGGCGTCGTTTGTAGTCATGGTACGTCCAAGCGGCAATGCAATGTATCAGTCTGTGATACTCCCAATTTCTTCAGCTCACAATTCAGCGATGACATTTATTGCCTAAGAATACATCCTTTTTAATCTAGCCCTAAATACCGGAGCTTGATAAGCAAGGAAGCCAACTCTGCCCTGGCTGCAGTGATTTCCCGACAATCCCCCGATTTTATAGCACTTTCTTCTCTAGTACTCTTGTGCCGATTCTAACTCGGTTTAGTCGCTTACATTAATCAGCAGCAAGCGACCTAATGGTAACTTTATAAGGTGAGTCCACCACTTATTCCTAATCACAGACCCCCATCAATTCCTGCATTAGTGATAGCAAGACCTGGTCCTGAAAACCTTTCATATCGAATGACGATGTGTTGAATTTTCAGTAGCAAGCCGGGCTAATCCTCATATCATCTAAGTTGAGATGAACCCGGAAAAACCTGTGGTCTGAATAAACTATGAAATGAAAACTTGGATAGCCGAAGAACCCCGAAATCGACTATCCTAAGACTCGGTCAATGAAGCTTTATGTAACACTGAAGCCGAGCTGCCCCTATTAGTCCACACTATTCCACACTACCTGCCGAGGAAACATATTACTGAACTTAACGACAAGATCCAGCCTGTCGAAAAGTCCGAAATGACTTTAAATCTGGTTTGTTAGCACCCAATCTAGTCCCCATGTAAGTTATATCGGGATCGAGGATGATATTCCAGTCACCCGCTAAAATTACCCGACGTGAAGTCGTCAGAAACGGATCGATCCTCCAATGAAAGCTGTCCCGCATCCTGGAGACATTGGGCGCATAAGCACCAATAAGGCAAAATGCCTGATCTCTTATGGTAGCATCTACAACACCAAGCCTGACCTCAAGATCCACGAAGACAAATGTGTACACAGCCTTCAAAGAACAGCCAAGAAACACCCCAGAACGGCCATCATAATACGCTGAGAAGAGGTCAGACCACTTCTACAATATATCATTATTGTCGGCAGAATGGAAACAAGTCTTTTGTACAGCACCCCCAGGCACTAAAGTCTCGATCAAGTCTCGCCGAAACTCCGACCTCGTCCAAAGGTCATGATAACTGTAAAGAGCCGCTTAGCGTCTGGGAAGTTTCGTGGGTCGTCACCATCTTTTCCCAAAACTTTTACACTGCAAGTACTTAAAGGCCGTAATTCGGGTCCCATAGTGTCTCGCTCTCTCCGATTGATTCCAGGACATATGGCAGACCTCTTCCGTGCTGTAGGGCAGTTTCGATCTCCTCATTTTTCGTTTACATTTTCCACGGATTGGCTTCTTTGTCTCTTTTGTGCTACTGGTCAAGGAGATTGAGCAGGGGTGGAAGGGGCAGGAGTGGGAAGTAGTGGTATGCAGGGAGTGGGCACCCTTCTAAGGGGAGACATATTCGAAGGGTTTGAGTCAGTGAAGAAGGCATTTTCTTGTGTGATGGGAAGACGGTGATGACTCCGAAGTGCGTGGCACCCTAACTTGTCTATTTTCTAGAAGATGTGAGCACCTTTTTAAAGGGGTCAGTTTTGTAGGTGTTAGGGTCAGTGACCTAGTCATTGGAGGAGAACGCTAAACTTTTATTTGGGGAAGACGGAGCCGAGGCTAAAAAAAAGTAATATCTTCAGAAGCACAGGTTGTAGCTTTGCTTTCAGCTGCTTCGCTGATATTTTCAAACTTTTCGTATCCCGGGTTATATTTTTTGCACTGCATGTTTAATTTTCGGCATAAATAAGCCGGAGTCTCACCCTTGAGAATGGGACTGTTATTTTCCTTTCAGGGGACAGAGATTCCGCAGCTTGGAGCTTCTCTCTCGATCTACCCAAGACCAGCTATTCTTGTTTCTCTTTCACGTTTATGGCAGGCAACGTGGGCTCCACGGAACAAGTAGTTCCATCCTGAGGGGTACTTTATCAAACTTAGGCGAGTCTCCAGAAGCCTTCCTCTATTAGCAGGAAGTGGCGATTACACCACTAGCTGGTTTCATCTCCGTTACGATGACGGGGTAATTTTTCGCACCTATATCCAAGCAGTTCGGAATGGAGGCAAAAGCTAATCGATCTAACATCAGTTCGAACCCTCATTAACCCGTCTCATATTCTAGACTAACATTTACTAATTGGCTATACTGCCCGCTCCCTGGAGGGGTTGGGCACATAAACCCCAATGAGACAAAATGCCTGATCTTTTATGGTAGCATTTACAACACAAGATCTACCCTCCAGATCTACAAAGTGAAATCTGAGTATAATCTCAGAGAGCACTTAAGGAAGCACTTCTTAGGAAACCCATATATCGACACCTTGGCCCTATTCAGTATTCTATGCGGATTATAAAATCCTATGTGATTAAATCACGGACATTACAACTGCACAGTCGTCTGGCGGGGGCAATAGTATGTCCCAGATGAAACCTTTAATAATTTGTTGAGGTTTAACACCCAATGAAATCAGTGCATTCATCAACGTGTCGTTTGTACACAGACAGATTTTGCGCGTTAGCTTGTCATGACACTGTTCTTTTTGCAATAAGCTCTTGTGCATTGAGATTCACATCGAAAAAATTCTGCACCGACGTCTACATCGTAAAAATTATTTGTGCATCGATAACCAGATGAGCGTACTGTTTGGCGCTCGACAAACTCCGCCCATTGACTATAAATTTCGGTGGGAGTGGTACTCAAAACAGACGGTGATTCTCCCGGCACTATACTGCTGACTTCGTCTGTCGCCATACTGGTGTTTTGGTCTTTTTCTTTTCATCGCTTTCTTTCCTTTCCTCAACAACGGGGATAGGAAGAATTATCCTTCCCCTTATAAGGCCCACCTTCAGATGATCTATTTTTCTTTTGTGTGGTCATTTGTGGGATGGGAGACCGGCGTATTTTGTTTGTCTTGTGGATCTGCTTTAGTGGCAGACCCAAATAAATCTTGTTTGATGATCCGACGATGGTTGGCCAACTTGTACAGTTTTTTTTTTTTTATAAATTTATTTTTAGTAAATTTATTTTTTTTATTACGGCTAAAATATATAAATTTCAAATCAATGAGAGAATAAAAATTACAAAATAAAACAAAATAAAATTCAGAACAAAATACAAAAATTAAAATAAACTAAGTCCGCAGCAGAAACAAGTCCGACACAAAAACGAAAGAATACAATAAATAAATAAAATAAAACAAAAGTTAAAAAGAAAAATTAAAACAATTTCGTTTACAGCAGAAAGTAAGTAGAAACTGAAGGCGAAAAATATACTCAGCATAAAGAAAACTAACTTTGTTAAAACAGAAATAAATACTCACCGTCCAAATAATCGTCCTCGTAGCTAATCAAAAGCTTGTCAATTAGAAAGAGCCCAACGATATCAAGGGGGCGGTCTTCCTAGTATAGCACAAAAGCACAAATGTGGCACAAGTCCAATATTTATGCTGGGGAGGAACTGTTATTCAGTTGTCCTCACGATAACTCAGCTAGCATCAATCACTGACTCACTCGTTTGTACATTGTTCCTTTCACCAAAACATTTCATCTACACAATATTGCCTTACATAGATACCATAATACCACATAATAATCTAAGAATTCCTCCCTAATCTTATATGTACAATGTTTGTGGAGGGCTGGGTTGATAAAAATCTAAAATTAATTTCCCAATGTTCCTGACGTAAATATTTATCTACACAACTAAACAAAACTCGTGTTAGTAACGCCCCCACAACAAGTATATTCATGTCAGAGATAACAGTTAACTGGGCGAAAAAATACCACTGGATTAATAAAATGATTTTCATACGCCTATTCTACAATCACTCACGCTCGCAGATTTAGGCACAAAAATTCATCATCAAAACAAAAGAAAAAGATTCCACTGACGATTCTCGGCGTTCGTGTTTATGTATTTGGACGAGTTCAGTTCTTCTTCCAGTGAGGTGTGTTCATGTCCACAATAAAAACCTTAGAAGAGGCCAGTAAAAGAAAGTGTGTTACCTTAAGTGAAGCAATATTGACAACTTCAAATGAGATCATACCAAAAGAAGAGAAAGCCACCACGACGTGATATAATAGTAAGCGTTTCTCGCTAGAACAATGAGTAGTAAGTTAGATCTTCACTGGGTGCCCCATATACTTTCGGCCTTGCGTCTTCTCTAAGTTACGCTTAGAAAATCTTTTTTGTGTATCTCCAGCCTTCAGATTTTTAATCTCCGCTGTTAAAACACTTCCCATATATTTAAATCTTTATTTATCCAATTCGTAGAAAGCATATTGAGATCTTTCTTTTGATGACGACTTAATATTTTGTCATATGATACCATATTTTTTATGGACCGTCGAATCTCTTCTACAAAAGGAGGGAAAAGCAATAAAGTATACAAAAGATACTTTTTCATCTATTAATTGTTCACCCAATATAAGACCAAAACATTTAAGTAAAATCGTTATGCATGAACGTAATAGGGCGTGCTAAGATATGCAGATTATAAAGTTATGCGGGGAAGATAACAGTAGATCCCCCCACCAGGGATCTAGGAAACATCTACTCATTTACTTGTTCGGCAAACTAGTAAAGAGGTTATACTTAAAATTTGAATCAAACCTATTTTTATGCGTCCAGAAAATTCACGCACAGAGTCTGCCTGCAGCTATGCAAAAAAACAAAAACAAAAAAAAATAAATAAATAAATAAAAAAAAGAAGAAGACGATATTTTTAAAAGAATTAAGTAAAATCCGTATCACCAATTAGCGTAAAATTGTTTATATGAAGAAGACGCCTGGGAACAGATACAATGGGTCAGCCGAAATTAGAACGACCCGGAATTATTTAAACGTAAGACTACACTTCGTAATCTACCAATTGCAGTTGATTTTGAGAGAGAGAGAGAGAGAGAGAGAGAGAGAGAGAGAGAGAGAGAGAGAGAGAGAGAGAGAGGGAGAGGGATAGAGAGAATATGACTGATTGGTTGGTTTGGATTATTTAAAAGCAGAAGATATTTTCAGTTTGTAAGAATGTCTTATTTTGCAGGAGGGCTGACGGAGATGATAATGATTTAATGATACATGTCTTACTAATTAACCCAAAACTGGTGGGAGAAGAAGTGGATTCATAACTCTCCCAAAGATATTTGCGCGTGTGAAAATAACGAAGATAAATGGATTTAAAACCCCGCTTTGCGAATAACAATTCTGAACCATTATACATAATACCACCCTCATATCCAAGGTTACAACACCTGGTATTCACAAGCGGTCACCCATATAGGTACTGACCAGACTCGACGAACTTAAAGCAGGAAGAGAGAAAGAGAGAGAGAGAGAGGGTAGAGAGCGTTATATATATATATATATATATATATATATATATATATATATATATATATATAAAGTGAACATTGAAATCAATATTTACAGGCTGTTTCATGCTAGGCGTAATCGTCAGGCCACGAGATCTATCTATCTATCTATCTATCTCTCTCTCTCTCTCTCTCTCTATATATATATATATATATATATATATATATATATATATAAGGAAGAAGTTTGCGGCTTCTCTCTTCTTTTTAATATATATATATATATATATAAGAGTGAGTGAGTGAGTGAGAGAGAGTGATATATAGATGGAGAGAGCGATATATATATAGAGAGAGAGAGGGGAGAAAGAAAAAGAGAAAGTGTGATATACATATATATAGAGAGAGATAGACGGTGATAGAGAGATCGTGATATATATATATATAAGGAGAGAGGGACAAGTTAATAGAGATGAGAGAATCCAATAACAAACTGTATATACAGAATACCATACATATATAGAAAGTCATCTGAGGTTGAAAACAGCTTCCCCACCTTAAAGTCAGGTTCGAAGAAGATAAGAAAACTATAACTGTCGGTGAGGTTGAGGAATCTAGTTTAACTGACCATATCTGGAGGGAGAAACGTACACATTATCCCCTTTGGGTTGAGATAATTGACAAGGAAGATTGCCGAGGTGTGAGTAAGTCGAATGAAGTTGCATATACTGGTTTATCTTAAGACAGCCATTCAAAGAATTCAGTTTCATGAGGTTCTCTTTGAATAAATCATGCAAGCAAAGATCGAAGAATATCTCCACATGATAGGTTGCGGCGGCGAGCTGCACGCGTTACTGAAGAAATGCAAGGTTTCGCATTATGAGAGTTGCTATTTGGATATTTTTCAAATATAAGAATCAGTCTAATACTGAAAAGGGAAAGTCTCTATTATCTCCACCGGAAGAAGAGCAGAGATTGGAATTGTCGAAACATTGTGACACTGTCGATAAAAGTATTCGAATGTCCGAAAAATTATCATATGGGATGTTAATTGTTTCTTCTTTTTTGATTTGCGTTGTCTCTTCAGGGCATGAGTGTTCATGGCTCTCCACAATTTCGCATTCTTTATGGTTCTTAGTAAAATTTGACTCCCATTACTCCCAGTCCCCACTCTGTCAACCATTTACATAAGGTCGTTAAGCAGGTTATGCGCTTTTTTCCTTTATCTCTCTTACATTCAATATGTCCAGTGAGTATCATATTTTCCAAGCAGTCTTTCCTCATTAAGTTCCTAAGAAATTTCAACTGTCTCTTTCTTGACCTAATTGTCTTTTTTGCTTCCATTTTCTTTAAAACTTCATCACGGCCCATGGTATTCTCAGCATCTTTCTGTAGAGCCACATTTCTAATGCCACAAGTCTCCTCTTTATCCGTGATGAGATTGTCCAGAATTCACTGTCATATAAGAGGATGGATATGGCATAACAGTTAAATACTCATTTGATTATTTCTAACGAGATTTTCCTGTAAAAGATTATAAATAAAATATTAATTACACTATTTACATTATTCGGACTATTGTCCTCATCTTTGTCGCCATATTAATCACAACGTTTCGGCCATTCAGTATCTGTCTATATTTCTGAGATGAGGTATTATGCACACTATTTATATTATTTGTCAGTCGTTTAAAAAAAAAATGTATAAATGACCCAAATATACAATTATATATAATATATATATATTAGGTTGGTGCAAAAATAAATTATTTTTGCACCAACCTAATATATATATATATATATATATATATATATATATATATATATATATATATATATTATAGCTGGCTACTTGTATTCGAGGATATCCGTCTACTGGGGCGGCTATTTCAGACGCTTGCTCACCTGTGGTTTATACTGAGCCTACCTTAGTGACAATTTCTGCGTAATCTAGTGTGTTCAACTAAGTTGAACAAGGCCAGCAAGCTTAAGCCCACGGCTACGATGACTTGAGACTTCGTGCTATCACAGCTATTCTGTCAACCCAATTTAATTCACAAGGCTTGGGTCAACAGCAATTCACAAGGCTGGGATTGACCGCGCCAGTCCGATAGCATCAGGAAGTCTGCTTCCTGACAAATCGACCATGTTGAGATTCGAACCCTGTTCTCATGATCAGAATTAGAACGCTCTAACCACATGTCGATATATAATCTCTGTGTGTGACAGTTTGGTTAAAAAAAAATCCTATTTGGTTCTGATGGCTGAAGAAAATAATTTATTTTTCGTTTCTGGCTTTTTCTGCATTTTTCTTTTTTCGACTGGATGATAATTTTGAAGAAATATGAATTCTCTTTAACAAAACATAAAAATGTTGCTTTCTCTGTCAATATTTCTGATTTTTATTCCTTTACAAGCGCAATTCCAGCGACATTGAATGACAAAATAACTCCCTAAAAGAAAAATTCATGTGAATTCAAGTCGACAATAAATGCTAGTAGATAAATTTATTTGTGAGTTTTGTAATCAAATTTAAGATTAGAGAAGCTGATCTGAAAAAAAATAAGACGATTTTTCGAGATTTATATGACATGAATTCTTCAGAATTTGTCCTCTCAATGAAAAGATTTAATAATCTATAAGAAGATTTGTTTTGTTAATTTTGATTAAAATTTTAATTGAAAATACTCCGCCAACTAAAATAAACTTCGCCAGTATTTGTTGATAAACCCAAAATGAACAAATATATGACAACGGAAGTAAGTTTTTTTTTCAGGTAAAATTTAATTTAATATGAGAATTATTTGAAGCTTTTTTTCTAAGATTTGAAGTTCGAAAACTTTTGTCCTCGGGTTAATGGAGAAAATCACACTGTTGGCCTAAAATACGTAACGAAATGTCTAGATATTTTCTGGGAAGTCTTCTAACAAAGAACACAAAGGGTGACACTAAGATCCGAAGACGTATTGGGATGGACAAAGATAAAATTCAAAAAGCTAAGTAGAGTATGAAGAAACACGACAAGAAGAGGGTACTGAAGAGTTACATGATATCTATCCTCCTGTATGGCAGTGAATGCTGGACAGTCCTTCTCACAGATGAAGTAGAGAATTGAAGCATAGGAAATGGGGTTCTACAGCAAGATGTTGAGGATACCATGGATGAATATGTCAGCAACGACGAAGTTTTAGAGAAAATCGAAACACAATGAAAACTCATACAACATCAGGAAGAGGCAGTTGAAAATTCTGTGGCATGTAATGAGTAAGGAGCACTAGGAAAGTCTGATACACACATGAAAGATTAAGGGAAAAATGGACACAGGAAAACAGCACGTGATGTACTTGATGGGTTGCGTAAATGGATGGTAGAACAGGGTTTGGGGGAAATAACAAAAAGGCAAAACTTGTTATGAGCTATAAGAGACAGGAAGATGTGGAGGGCCATTTCCTAAAGAGATACGGCACATAAAAGAAAAAGATGATATCGGTAAAATGCACAAAACACCAACTATATATATATATATATATATATATATATATATATATATATATATATATATATATATATATATGTATATATATATATATCGAACTATGCCATTCCCAATTTTGTGCTGCAAAATTTCATGATCATCAATTTTTGTTGCAAAAATTACTATCCCTGGTCAGGTGATCACAATCAATCAGATTGTTTTTCAAACACATAGCAATCAGCTAATTTTGCATATAACGGAAAAAATTCTCGAACTCCAGGTAGATGCGATACATATCATAGCATAAAGCACACATCTCTCCATTTCAATTTAGCTTTTGAAAATCATAGAACTATAGAACTTGTAAAGTTACTCGAAAATATATTCTTAAAGACTACAGTTGTATTTTCAACTTTTTTTTTCTATATAAGTAACCCAAAACACAAACCTGTATTCATAATTTTTCATATTTGAGTTTGGATATAATACTGGCTAATTCTCATTTAAAGGACTTGAATTGGTTTGATGGTAATAAAAAAAACAAACAAACCCAAAACTGCAAAACAAAGGAATGGCCGTCTTTTTTTTACAGGAAATTTAGAAAAATTTAAAGTAAAAACAAAGCAATGGAGATGAAAATGTAAAAGAATTTTTCCATTTTCCGTCATCTTTAAGAGGCTACTTAATCCGTTCATTATTTGCTTTGCGAATGATTTAAGAGAAAAAAAACCCCAAAAAACTTTCGATTGGCCGAAGGAAAATCTCATCTGTCTGCGTTGCCGAAAATAATGGAGTGTCTAAAAAGGAAGAAAAAAAATTGCTAATGTTTAACGGGAAAAAGTCAGCTACGTCACTGAACAATAAATAAAGACTTTCTTTTAAGAAGACCAAAAGTCTTCGTACACTAAATAAAATGAACGCTATAATCTAGAATAACATTGATTTAATTTACTAACTTATCTAGTCCGTTTATACATTTTATCAACAGCAAATAGAAATTCAGTTTTTATTATAAGAACACTAAATTGGTAAAGACTAAAGAAAGATTTCCTTATAGATTGCAACGTATACACAATACGGGTAAGTCGAGCGAAGTATTTTAATTTTTGTTTATATCGGCTGATTTCTTTTGAAAAAAAACAAACAAACTGAAGCATCACTAATGCTGATGCAATTGTAGGAACATGTAGGTTTTATAGACTGGTGTTATCGATAGCTTTGCTTTTGTTACTTTATAATGGGTGTAGTATATTCTGCTGTTTTAACAGAGAATCTGAGGAGAATATAATTGGTTCATGGCTTTTCCAAGAGCGTTAGTGCGAAGGGAATGGAGGGATACATTGTACTAGACTTGCTGCTTTCATTCTTAGCGCTGCTAGCTGCATGATAATCAACACATATTTTTCAGGAATACATAGATATTTACATAGATATCTACAATTAGGATACATCAGGTTTTTGCCGCGTCATGTAAACAGATGTCTGGCTTTGTGGTGTGATCCTGCACAGGCTTGTGGTGAACACTTGAGTCCTCCGAAATCAGCGCCATCTATTTCATATTCATCCTCAACTCTGTTTTCGATATAAATTAGGTTTTATTCCTCACTATTCAGACGTTTGGTTAGCCATTGAACGTATACAAACATTGATTTTGTAGTTGCATATATAATCCTTAACTCAGGGTTATTCAGTTTGTGTAGCTCTGAAATGACTGAGGGCCAATAGTTAACCAAAATTCTGTTGCTGGAATTGGATTAAGAAAGTAATTTAAAAAAAAAAATAAATTTTTACTTTGTACATTTGTATTAAATTAAGTTTCTTATTTAAGGTACTGAAGTAAGTATAATGTTTATTTTTTTAAAATGCATATTTTATCTTTAAATAAAATTTTCCGTGCAAAATTCACAAGTGTCATTAAGAATTTTATCGCAAAATTGATTTAAATTTAATATTTTTCTGTATGCTATTGTTCTCCAACAATGACCATAAAAAATAATTAGAACGTAGGGAATTGTACGCTCCGGCCTTTTCAGGTGATTGGAATTTCGAACCGAACGTTTTATTTCGTCCACTGGGGTGGATTTTTCTAGTTTCACTTTCGATGCCTCCCCTGATGAAAATGAGGATAACAGTCCGAGTAAAGTAAATAATGTCAGTAATAATCAGAGATATTGACAGAGTCCATAAAAAAAGTATAAAATTATTGTTTTATGAATAATGTATGTTTTCCTTTAACAAAAAAAACAAAACAAAACAAAACAAAACAAAAAACTGATTGAATTTTTTGGTCCTTCGTAAAACTTTTTCACTGCGATATTAATGAAAAATGACAATTATTAAAAGAATTTTTCGTATACAGGTAATGAAAAAATTAAATTCAATAAATTCTACAACTATTCTAAAAAAATACAACAAAAATATAAACAAAAAAATTATTGTTCTTTCAATGTCATCTTTTTTTTTTAAATATTTTGAAATATGTTGATATCGTCATTTGACAATTCTTTAGATTATATAATTGATGTCAAAGAATACAACATTGATTCAGAGCTTAATTGCTGAAAATGGGGACATTTGCTTGATGAAAGAGGAAATATATCATAATACAATTTTTTATTTGCAAGAATATGGACACTTTTTGAAAGAAATAGATGGTGATAATTGAAAATATTCCATTGGACAACACTGGGATACCAGATAATCTTTATTTTGAATTTCCTCTTTTTTTACATATATTTAATCGCTTACTCCCCAAATTAATCTATTGATTATTTTTTTTTGATTATTATTAACGTAAATAGATTTTAATTTTAAAACTATGTATGTTGGTAAATATCTATCATTGCATCAAAGAGAAAGAAGGATTTTCTTCATTAAATAAATCACGATAATTTTTGTAAAGATTATCAAAAGTATTTTTTTTTTCTGAAATTCACATTTTTTGTCAAATATTTTCAGACTTGTTGATAAAAGACATTTGAAAAATACCGAAATTGCTTTTCGATTTTATTATACAATTATATTTTCTGTGATCAGCATAAACAAATTAACTCATTATTTTTGCAATATAATCTAAAAATGTTTAATTCATATTAAATAAAGTGATTTTTGTGCATTTAGTTATTTTATGGTATTTTAGTTTTTTCTTTGTCCATTTACATTTATAGTAATAAGTTAATAATTTTAAAAATGCTTCCTAATAATATGTATAGTTGCTAATTAACTAATTACTGGATATTATAAAATATTTTCAGTAATTGTTATTTAGTAGTAATTTAGTCCTTCACATGTTCATCCTCTGTCGTGGACCCCAGTCGCATGGAAGCCAGGACTGAGTTAAGAATCGCCTTGATATATATATATATATATATATATATATATATATATATATATATATATATATATATATATATATATATATATATATATATGTATATATATATATATATATATATATATATATATATATATATATATATATACCATAGTAATATTCGTTTGGTAAAAAACCTCAGAGAGCTCAATTTGTCAAATCAAACAAAAGAAATCAGTAGCCGAGGAAAAAATTGAAATTAAAAAAAGAAAGAACGAAAAACATTTGATCAGTGCGAAACAACTCGACTAGTGTTTTAAGTCTTTAGTTCAAAGAAAAAAAAACAAGCGAGTAGTAAGACTAAAACGTAGAATACTCAATACGCTAAGTAGAGCAGGAATAACTAAAATAAATCCTTAAGAGTAAGGAAAACCTACCTAGGTTTTACCTAAACAGATCTTCAGGGTAAGCTTACCCTGAAGTTCCGTTTAGGTGAAACCTAGGTAGTTTTTCCTGGCTCTTTAGGGTTTATTTCAGTTCTCTCTCTCTCTTTCTCTCTCTCTCTCACTCTCTCTCTCTCTCTCTCTCTATATATATATATATATATATATATATATATATATATATATATATATATCAGCAGGCCATGTACGTGTTTTTTGTTGACTTTGTATATTAATGATGCATTGTTGGTAGTCTGTTGTATTATTTTGTCTTCTCTGGGGGGTTGACTTCAATGTCCACTTTTATATTTACATACGCTCTATCTCTGATATTGTGCACATTAACCCATAATTATAGCATGCCTTAAAATCTATCTATCTATCTATCTATCTATCTATCTATCTATCTATCTATCTATCTATCTATCTATCTATCTATATATATATGTATGTATATATGTATATATATATATATATATATATATATATATATATATATATATAGATAGATAGATAGATAGATAGATAGATAGATATATGTATATATATTAGGATATTACATCAAAACGTGAATAACGCTACACAAATGCAATCATTTTTCAATGTGTCTTAACACAACTCATCAAGCGTTAGCGAATACGTGTAGAAGTGTTTTTATCCTCTCTCTCTCTATACATATATATATATATATATAATATATATATATATATATATATATATATATATATATATATATATATATATATATATATATATATATATATATATATATCTACCAACTCCATCTCAGCCACAAATGAAAATATTTATGTAAGATTAACATAAAATTTCTTACTATTTCTAAACCAATAAGAGACTTAATACAAAACAAAATATTAATAATAATGATTATTAGTATTTTGTTGCTATTTTATCTTGTATTAAGTCTTTTATATTAAGCTAAAACTTGGTGGAATAATATGCTCTCTCTCTAGTATTGATTACCACAAGAAATACACAGAAAAATCTAAATGGATTTAAATAAAAACATATATGAATACAAAAGGAATCCTTTGGAAAACAACACATTAAGTGCATTATTTGCTCACGGTGATGAGTCTGGCCATAATTTCGATTTTAAAATGCTGATTTAATTATAAGATAGAGCAGTTTACTACGAGGAAATTGTATAGAAAGTGCATGATCCTTATATCATACATGGTAAATTTCCACGCCCAGGTTCTTACGACACTCCACATTTCTTGGAAGATCTTCTATTTTCACAGTCTGATATTTTTTTCAAATCGATTTCCCCCATGCAAGCCAGGAAACCCAATAAGAGACAAGGAGTTACTGGATGTTGAATAATTAGGAACTGAAATATTAATAATGAGTAGGAACAAAAAGAGTAATGAGGAGGAAAGTAGATACCGACTGACATTGCATTTAAATTTTTGAAAAAGTGAGTCGGAAGGCCGTTCCACAAACGAGAAGTTCGAGAAAAGAAAGTGTTAACATAGAACTGATGGTTACATCAAACTAGATCAACTCTAAATTCATGAAAACGCCAGCTTAGTACTTAGCTTAAATTTAAAAAATTCTAGCTACCATGACGAAGAGCGATATTTATTTTCTCTTCAAATACAGAAAATGTGGCACAAGGTCAAAATGGGGAAGGGGAAAGAGAACGGTCTTCATATGTCTTAACTTTAAACTTACTTAGCCACAAATACTGACCCAAACATACGACAATATTTCTGACACCAAAACAACACTTACTTATATTTTTTACTACAGCCAACATAATACCACAAAATATCTCTATGAAAATCTCTATGAAAATCTCTATGAAAATCCTAATTAGTACCCATATGTACCGTGACGAAGAGCTCATCTGAACAATTACCATGAAAGTATTTATAGAAAATACACAGAGAAGCGTTGTGAAAGTGACTGAAGCCAAGCCGCCAGATCAGGACCAATAATATTGCTGATTCTTTTTAGGATTTTATCAAGGAGCTCAAAGTAAATAGAACGAGCATTGAAACATATATGGCAGCAATCTTCCAAGCATGAGCGGATAATTAATAAACACACACACACACACACACACAAACACACAAAGAAAAATTAAATGAAATTGTCTGGACTACACGCCCAGACAATTCTGAGAAAAATAATTTTAAAATTTCAGTGTTGCAGCATCTTAAGGATTTTCTGTCTATGAATATAACCTACGCTTTTTAAATATATAATTCCATCAACAAAATCAATACTTTAGTCTGATATCGTCATAAAGAAAGAAAAACGTCACAGAGAAATTTTCCACTTTGTGATTCATTTGCCTGAAATTGTTCTGATATCTAGAAATGTATATTATTATATTCTCCAACAGATTTTGTATTTCCTTCTCTCTTTTATTTATTTATATATTTGTCAGTTTTTTATTAATTACAAATGGCGCAAAAAGAAAGTCTTCCAGAATTCTTCAGTTCCTTGTTATCAAAGTTCCGTAAAACTTCCGCTTGTGCAGTACTCGTCTGGTCAGTTTTCAAACAGAGGACACATTTCTATCAACAAAATTGATATTTTCAAAGGAGAAAATCGGGAAGAAAGGAAATGACAGACAAATAATGAAATAGTTATTGGCATTAATGTATGGAGAAAATCAGGAATTCTTTCCTGCTTACTGAACAGGAAGGAAGCACACAAAAACGCCCAGAAAAAAGAACTTGGTTCAATAAAGTCTTTCATGAATGGATGTAACCATTCCAAGTCTTGCATTATTAATAAGGCAGACATTTTCGTAGCTATCTAACACGTGCAGTAGAATCCACTGATAGATTTCAAAATTTTATAATCTTATGAGGAGAAAATTCATCCGAACGTCCACTTTTATGTGCTGTGTCCTCCATGGCGTTGGCGATCTCATTCCTATACACAGCTTCCAATCGTTTGTAGCGGCGCTTAGCAATTGTTTATCTTTTTCCTATCCTTCCCAATCCCTGTTCTACCATCTTTACGCAAAATCGGGAGGTACTTTGCTCGCTATTTACCTTTTCCCCACTTGTTTTGTTATGCCTTTTGAGTGTTAGACTTTCCAAGCCTTCTTTCCTTATTATGTGTCTTAGAAATTCCAGTTGTCTCTTTCTTATTCTAATTTAGACATGTCAACATGAATGTCCTTGGGGACTGAACCTTTTTTCTGCAGGTACTTGATAACACCACGATTCCAAATATTGTCCATTTTCAAGAGAAGTCACTACTAGTTATATTTGAAGTCTTTTTTGAACAGTCAGATATCAGTTTACCTGAACTCAAATAATGCATCTGTTAATAAGAAAAGTTGAAATTAACGCATGTAAGATTTCTCAGTTCCAGCATCATTCCTTCATAATCAGCCAATGAAGTTCCTTTACTTTTTCATTTTCCTTTACTTACCATGTGTAGGAGTTCCTTACTAGTTTCTTTCTATGTCTAACATCAACACCGAGTAAGTTTGGAAAATTTGAAAATAGCGTTAGTTACTTAGTTTAGCTTAGAAAGGCACAAGGCTAAATAGAGTAGAGCATTCGAAGTTTTCGAGTCTCTTTAATATTTTTGTTGTGACGGCATATGAATACGCGAGGCACAATCGATCGCATTACTGTTTTTTTTTTTCACGTCGGTTTCCATCGTTCGCAGTCGGCCATTGCATGTGTGGCTGTGGAACTCTCTCCAAACGTGGACCCCGCATATTAGTGTGGACGTAAAAGAGAGATCGTCTGCCCTAGAGAAGGGTGTTTATATACCTATGTTATACGGTTCTTTCACACGCGTGCACATCTCACGTGTTCACTGGTGGTAACATCGAGTGTGACCGAATATGCATTTGGTTTTGAGTGATTTATTGATTCGTTTTCTACGGCTTATCAACCTTTTGAAGTTATTTAAAGCCAGAAATTATTTTTACATTGTAATTTTTTTAGATAATAATTCACTAATTAACCCATAGATGGAGGGAAAAATGGTGGATACCTAACTTGCCTAAGGTTATTTGTGTGTAATTTAATGAAACCAACTTGAACTGGAATTCGGTTCTTCGAATAACAATTCCCAGACATAGTCTATTATATCTGCAGAACATCCAAGCTTACAGAACCTGGTAATTCAAAGTAGTCAACCTTCTAGGTATTAAGCAGGCTCGACGTTGCTTAACTTCGGTGATTATATTAGAAGGGGTTTCAACGTGATATGGCCGTAGGCCATGCACTTGGTGACTAGAAGGTTATCCCACAGTTCAACCATTCGATGCAGTTAGCTTCCTCGACGTTCAAAATAGATTCTGGTATAAACTGTGGTGACTTTATCTACTGAAAACATACTTTTAAGGCTCAGCTAGAAACTGACTTGCCAATTCTGTTGTCTCTAGGGATGACATTTATTCGACCTCCATTCATACACGATACGATGATCCAATTCATTTCACCGACATTAAAAGCATCTCTGCGGTCGTTTCTGAAAAGGCATCAATGTAGATTTGCGATTGTTGTGCCGTACTCTTCCGATTAGTTTTAAACCAATGACATCGCTGCAAATTAACGCCACTGTTCTTCTGCTCTGTGAGTGATGGCATCTGCTGATTAATGCCATCGGCATACAAATGTCAACACACTGTACACTGATCTGATATCAAATGCATTGGACCATCCCAAAATCTAATTAAAGTTATTTCTTAAGAACAAAATAATTAATTTTAAAAATATGAACAAGAAGTTAAATTCCTATACAGATAATTTAAAAAAAATACAATGTTTGTCATTAATGATAGATTTTGTATCGAACGTTACATATTAATCAGCGGGAAATAATATATAACAAAATAAACTGTAGCTTTTGAAGGAGAGAAAAGATGCTAATTAATGATATGCGTGTGTAATATGTCTTTTTCTGCATCTCCTAAAAAAGATGTGTATTTTTGTCTGTACTAAAAATACAGACTGGCATTTCAAGAAGAATTATAAATGAAAACGTTTCGAGAAAATACGCGACATCTCTCGTGCTTTATCTTCACAAGAGTTAGACAGTTGCTGTAATGTATATACTGGAGCTGCATGGTCCTCACATTTCAGTGTTGATCTTTGACATGGCATTTTAAGGAATTACTTTTTGTTATTCAACCCCTTCCCCACAGGCGCAACGTGGCAAGCTTATTGCTACTCTATTGCTATTTCCATGTCAAATGTTCAGCTGAGATCAATTCATTTGTTCCACCAGTTCAGACATTTGCAGTTCGGCTACCTTCAGGGGATCGAATCACTCTCATTTCTTCTCTGCTCTAGACATAAGAAAAGTCGCTAAAAACGGCGTCATAAAATAATACACTACCAAATAAGTTATTATAAATATTTCGGTTAATCCTTAATTTGTAGCCTTGATAGAATCGTTTGCCCGGTCTTTTAGAGCGTGCATTTATTCTCCTCCCAACTGCCTATTTCTCGCATATGCAGCGTTAAAATCCTGATGCCGCTCTGTCGCTATTTCCATGGCAAATGTTCAGCTGAGCTCTTTTCTTTAGCTCGACCAGTTCTGACCTTTACAACTAGTACTCGGCATACTCCATTCAAGGAGTCGAAGCATCCACATTACCTCCATATTCAATTTTTAAGGAGGAATTTTTCTGCTCGGAATTATCCCCTATCTCGATAATTTCTATTTTATGGAAAAAAAAAACAAACCGTCTGGGTTTATTTCACTGAACATTAAAATCTTAACTTCTGAATCAAGAGTCAATCCTTATTTATCCACTGTAATTCCACTTACTACTTCATGTGACAAACCTCATTGATCATAACCATTTAACAGTAAACCTCTACACTACTTTAATCTCTTCAAGTCAAAGGTCAATTGTTATATATCACTCTCATCGTCATATTCTTTTGTTCTTTCTTACTCATCTTACGTTCATATTACATAATTCATTTACGGTAGAAGACGTGCTATTTGCTGATGATATAATTACCAAGTGACCAGGTTCAAATATCCAATGGGTAAAGTTCAGTGATCGTCATTGAAAGTAAAACTGCTAAAGTTGGCAGAGGCCATGTCATTAGTTAATTATAAGGTCACGACCATTCAAAAGGAGGTTCGGTTATTAGTTGCTGCAGAGAAGTGGGTGACACAGTGACCGCGATGAAAGACTAAGGGATAATTGACTAGTAGCAGTTATAATATATTTCAAGTTTAAGATTATCTAAAACGTTAGCATTATACCTATTTACGATGAACAACCTTAGAGCGCCGTAATAAAATTTTACACGATCAACTGAGGCATTAAACCTTGTTAAACCTAAAGATATATAAACATTTCTATTGTTCGTAAGAAATCTATAAATTTAGGGATCACTTGTCAGCCGATGTTTTGCGAATGGGTAAAACTGAAAGATATTACAGAAATTGTTGAACACTTATCGTCTTGACAATGAAGGTCAGCTGTGTGAAGTGAACTTCATTAGTACTATGTCAAACGGCACTGACAAAGAAAGGTCAGCTGGGTGGAGCAGATTTGATGAATGTCTTTTTTTGGACGAAAGCTGACAGAAAGGCTGGTTAACTATGAGACGTTGGTCCCTAGAAGCCCTCCCCCATACCAGAGACTATTTTCCCCTCTACACGAAAAGGAAGATACGCCTTTAGACTGTTAGTCCTCTCACCTATGCCTCGGTCGTTTACAGTAGATGGTTACAACATAAATAAAATTTGTCGACTCCTATAATTTCATCGCATGGTTTTGTGTCTTGGATAGGAATTTAGCCAAAGAGTTATTTTTTCACAAGCGTTTGAATTGAAAAAGTCCCATGTTGTAAAGGAATCAGGTACCTGGATTGAGCTGCAACGCTACATAAATTCAAAAGAGAAGCAAAATATTTAAAAGGTATTTAAATTGACTGATGAGAATACAATAGGGGAGGACGGGTTAGATTCGTAGGGTGTGATCCCTTTTTATATAATAATTTTTGCTTTCGATCCTTATCTTCAACTTCTCGTATCCTGGGTATACTTTTTTGTAGCTCATGAAATGAGGTGGTAATTTTTGAGGCCGGAGCGTCGCTCTTAACGTTGGTAGAGAGAGTGGGTGTCTCTGTGCCTTTAGTACTAGGGGCTTCAAGGGAATGATGTCCCGTCGTCTGGCGCTTCCCTCTGACCCTACCAGCAACCAGTCATTCTCTGTTTTCTTTCTCCACAACTCACCAGCAGTGGGTTAAGGCTTTTCGGGGAATGTTGACGGTGAGATGAATCCAATCGAGGGTTTAAACAATCCGGTCCTGGATGCTGTCATGCCTATCACAGGTGAGAAGGATTTACAGACACGGCTAGAGATTGATTGGAGCCTGACTTCCAGTGGTCTTCTTCTCCGCGCAGAAAGGTGGCCAGCCTCTCCGCATGTCCTGCATGTTGGTCTGCGGCCGGTCAGGATTACCGGAATTTTCAGGCTCTCTACGTCCAGAGAGATGGGGATGGAGAGGGATGCAGGTGACAGCCCCTATCTGGCCATACTGACCAAAGAAAGCAGCAAGATGCTCCTGATAACCTGCGGAGGGACCTGGAATATCGCAATAGACCCTATGCCTACCTTCGTACACGAATCATAATAAGTGATTTCATCTACATTTCTTTCGTGGAACGACAAATTTTGCGCAAGCGGTTGTCTACTACGAAGACCGACTAATCTTTTTTCAATTTTCTTTAGTTCTTAGGGGTTTTCCAAGAGTCCACCTTCTATTGCAAGGTGGGCGTAACTCTTAGCTGGCTTCAAAAACTCCGCAACATTGATAATGCATTTAGGGGGTGGGGACTTACAACAACAAGCCGTTTCCTCGGCGTAAGCATTGCCGAACTTTTCGTTCAAATGTTGTCCATTATTGGCCACCATAATATCTTCACTTCTATTTTAGCAATTATTGGCCTCCATAATTTCGGTGTTTGTTTATTTACAAATCTTATTCTTTTGAAATTTTGTACTGTTAATTTCCTGCTAACTTTTCCCCCGACCCGTTCCCTTATTTCTATATAATTTACCAAAGTGAAAAATAAAAATCCTGCTTACCTTTCCGGTTTCAAAATCATCTTTGACAAAAGATGGTGGTCCGAAAACATTTCTTCACATTTTCCTGTAAAACTGATCCACCAGACAAAAACGACATTGTGGAATACCCGGATTTAAATGGATTCAAAAAGAGAGAGTGATATATGGCCAGAATAATATATGGCCAAATTATATATATATATATATATATATATATATATATATATATATATATATATATATATATATATATTCGATCAAACGACAAAATAAGAGAAGGAAAAGGGTTTAAACTAAAAAATAATAAACTTCAAGAAAATGAAAATAAAGAAAAACAATAGTCTGGAGAATCTAGTCACTTAACTAAAATAAAATAAATTTAAATAAATGTCGGTCGGAAGTCGAAGATAGAAAATTGAAAAAAAATTAAACGAATGACAAGATAAAAAAATAAAAACGTCAAACAATTAACAAAAAAGATTTCCGTTCAAAAATTTCTTTAAAGAAGTTCAAATAAACGAAATGAGTAAAAATTTAAAATAAATTAAACAAATGAGAAGCGGAATAAAACAACAACAATAACAAAAACCCAGTTTTCTAAGAAGACTTACGTCAGAACAGAAAAAATACAAATGGCTGTCAAAGCCGAAGAGAAATTGAAATAAAAAAAGAAAGTCTGAAAAAAACGGGGGAAAAAATCAAAAATTCAATTCAAACCAAAAGAATAAAGAAGGAAATAAGTGAATATAACTTAATAAAAAGTATTTCTGTTAAAAAAAGTTCTTTGTATGTATAATTCAAAGTATCGCTTGCAAATATGCGATGTACCTTCACTCAAAGTTCGAACGTGCGTCTCCCGTTGAAAACTGCTGGAAGTGAGAATTTTAAGACTGCTTAATGCACATAACCGTAGATGAAAAATTTGCACTTTTAAAATACATTAAATCTACAGAATGTAAATTAAAATAATAAAAAAAATAACACTGAATTAGAAATAAAACCCAATATATCCTTAGGAATGTCATATATATATATATATATATATATATATATATATATATATATATATATATATATATATATATATATATATATATTGGTTAAGTATTCCACGAAGATACTATCAAATATCCGAAAGTACTCTGGTAGTCAAACTGAAAGGAACATCTTTCAAGATAGCTATCATAATAGTGTATGCACCGACAGCAGAAAGTAAGGAAGAAGAAATCGAATCTTTGTACGCCATGCTAGCGAACGCCAAGACACATTGCAAATCACAAAATGTCATGATTATCATAGGAGACCGGAACGCTAAATTAGGACGGGATAGTATAGGGGAATTCTGACTAGGAAACCTCAACTAACGCGGTGAAAAATGGGTTCAGTATTGCACGGCCAGTGACCAGGTAACATCTGAGACGATTGTGGACATTGAGAATCTCAGGAAGAGTAACTAAAAACCAAATTGTCTACATAACTATCAACAAAGGATTCAGGAATGCAATGATTCACTGCAAGAACTACCCAAGTCCCGACTTCAGAATCGATCATCGCCCTGTTGTATATAAATTAAAAGTGAAACTATGGAAACTTAAGAAGCCTAACGCTGACATCCAAATTGCAATACAACAAACTCCTAAGTGACTAGAACCTGAAAGAAAAATATTTGGACAATGTAAAAAGCAGATACGAGGGGCAAAATGGAAATGAGAACTCAAAATGGGACTCACTAAGAGAACCGTTAGTGACATCAGCAAACGATATTAACCCAATGGACGAAGAACAAAAAAAGGTATATATTCAAGACGAAAATAAATGCATTGTAATTTACCTGAAATGAAAACAATATTAATACCTGACGATGAAGGAGCAATTTTTTTCGAAAGTACTTGTAATGGAACATCTAATCATATCTCATATCTTTAAGCATAAGGATCGCGTTATTCAAATAGTTGTTAGTAAGTTAATATTTTAATGATCTGTGAGCGAAGTGATTTCGCCATTACATTAACTTTACTGACTTGTTCTTAAGATGATTACTTCTTTATATTATTATATATACTGAACCAATTAATACACATAAACACACACACACACATATATATATATATATATATATATATATATATATATATATATATATATATATATATATGTACATATATATGTATGTATGTGTGTGTGTGTGTGAAAATATCACATCATCAATAAGCTGGAAAGTATTGAAAAAAGCTCCTGCCTAAAGCAACATTACAAAAATGCCTACACGAAAATGTAGCAATAATGTCACACACCCCGCAAATGAATTTACTAAACAAAAGATAAGAGATAATCTCCAAATGTAGGCATGAGAATAAGTACCTATTATTCGAATTTATACCAAACGGATAAAAAACACCCCCCCAAACACCAACATTCACTCTTTAGTTCAAGCTACCATCATAATAATTACATTTATCGTTATTATCATTGCACCATCATTAGTAATCACTTCTACCACTTTACAATAACTATTAGCTACTTATATTATCATTATCACCAACATCCAACACCATTACTACCACATCACATCTACTATTAACTTATAAATCCACTATAATTATTAACGTAAATTACTCCCCCAGCATATTTAATACCACCAAATAAAAACCAATAAAATCAGAGAAAGTTTCCAAATGTGGGCATGAGAATAAATACCTATTATCAGGATTTATACCAAAACAAATAAATAAATAAATGAAATAAAATAAAATAAAACACCAACAATCACTTTTTAGTTCAAGCTACCACCATAATAATTACATTTATTGTTTTTTTTTATTATACCCCCACCATCATTACTAATCACTACTAACAATTTACAATAAATATTAACCACTTATATTATCATTGTCACCAACCCCCTTACAACATTACTATCACATCACATTTACTATTATCATATAAACCCACCATAATTATTAACGTAAACTACCCCCTCCACCAGCATATTTAATACCACCATAAAAATAACCAATAAGGATTACAAACTGAAATTTCTACCAGTTACATGTACACAGTCATCAAAAACAAGCAAATAACCAGCTTTAAAATAGTAACAAATAAACTTTTTTTAAAAATAAAAAATAATAGTAATTTTTACCTATCATAATTTTACACAGACCCCACCACACGTATATACGTGCATGCGAGGAAATATTATTCAGCGAAAAAATAGAAAAATGCTCTGATTGCTGACATGTATACATTCACGAGACATTCACGAGAAATTTTCGCTACACTTCCAATCTTCGAATTTCGACATACAAATGCGTATGTATAGACACAAGACCACCCATATACATATATATGCCAAATCCCAAACTGTCCACTTATGTTTATATATGTATGAGTCCGGGCGGACGAGCAGGTGTGTATGTATGTCTGCGTACCTCATCAGGTGTATGGACATGCATCTATGTTTGCGTTAGCACGATGACATCAAGGCGACGATCTTCCCCACTCCCATAATAACACCAATACACGCAATCTACATAAACCCAAATTTTTAAAAAATTAATCAGTTTGACTGACGATCGCAAAAGCGTGAAACCCAGGCTCACAAACTCACATAAATCCAACCAAATATCTATCTATCTATCTATATATTATGTATATATATAATAGTATATTTGTGTAGCATTCTCACGGAACCTACCGAAATCCACCCGCAACGTACTCGTAGAAAATTCAGCTATTATAGTTTCAACCACATGCAAAAAACGCTAAAAATAATAGAAGTATTATTAATAAAAAAGGAAAAGACAGCACTTAATAACATCACCTATTTACACAGTGACAATGGGCTGGCCGTGTTTGAAAAAAAAAATCCTATAACTCTAGATATAGACATAAAAACTCCATACATTTAGTTAAAAATCAAAATCATCTTTGATAATGGATAAAAGATTAGCCGAAAGCATTTAGGCATCCAGAACATTCAGGCAAATGTATGAATTATGTCCAGAAATGAAAAAAATGTTACACGAAGACAAGAAAAATTAAAAAAAAAAAATCCCAGTACATTGTGAATCGTTTGTATGAAACATAGTTTTTGTTTCGAAATGATTGAATCCTTTTGCATATCTCAATCTCAGGTAGCGCTTGCTTGACCTTAATCGAAATTTGAATGAACAGAAACCTTTTTCTTTACGCTAATCAGTCGATAGTGAGACACAGTTGAGCTAGATTGCATATTGTGGGACTATCCTCTTCCCTCCAAATAGGTATCAATTTTTGCTTGAAACAGAAATATTCTTACGCGGAGAGCATTCAAATGGTTAAGAATAAAAGGCTCGAGTGTCGCTCAAGTTATAAGCTTAAATTTAGAATAGGAATTATACATAAGATATATGATATGAATGAGGTGATGACAGAAAACGAAGACGATGAGGATTACGAGGATAGATAAAAATTTACCTGTGGCCTTAGATTGCCGAACAAAAATTTAGTCGTTTTCTTTTAACGCTAGAGAAAGTTCATGACTCCTCTTGTTCTGCTTTATTTTTACAAGAGCCGGATCATATATTGCTGCAAAATCTAGGCTGGTGCTGCCAAATCTTCACTTTCTAGTTCAAAACATTTACGCTTTTTTAAGTGTAGGTAGTTCCACGAATTGGGTATAAATTATTCATATCTAAGGCTAAAATGAATTTTTAAAAATGTAAAAGCATTCTTGGAGATTTAATTTTAGCTTTAATTGAAAGGTAAATGATTAAAGTTACTATTTCTAGTAAGAAATATACACTGGCGTATTTCAAATAGAAATTATATAGATTGGAATGTCAATTGTTTGCTCGCTTTAAAAAGTGCATTACAAGTGGCCATTTTCCATATTTTAAGACATTTGTAAACAAAATTTAATTATCGGTTTTAAAAATCTTCCAAAAATAAAATATATATTTCCGACATGTTATTTAAGGAACATTAGTATTTGTAAAGTTAAATTAATCTGATTTGAAACAGATATTACTTACTTATAGCATAAAAAAATAGTATAAAAGCATTAATTAATGACGGGTCCTATTTTTTCTGCGGTGTTGAGTGATGTAATTTACGGGCTAAGCTGTTGACAGTAAGTATGGATGACCATCACTGACATAAATTGACGATATCTAAGTGAACGCATTTTTTTTTAATTTTTTACTAATTAGTCATTTTTAGAAATTAACATAATATTTCCAGTAATTATGTAATATTTTATTGAATTTTAGTTAATATAGTGTTATAGCCTTACGCTTGAAGATGATTTCCGAAAAAAATAATGAGATTTAAAATAACATAAACAAAAATAAACTTAAAAAAGTAAAATCTACTAACAAAAAAGAAAAACAAAACATTTCTTCTAGTCTGTTTCTAAAAACGCTTTAAAAAATATTACTCTATTGAAGTAAGACCCGCACTAAAATAAATACATGACAAAAAACATGACGTAAACACGAAATGAATAGAGAATTGCAGACAAGAGAATTTCTCTCTAAAATTGGGACAACTCTTAAAACTCGTAACCATTTAATAATAATATCATGAATAAGCTTCCCTACATAGAAAAATGGAAACGTTTAAACTAAACAATTAAAAATTATATTAAAAATCTTCGTGCAAAATGACTTATATTAACCTTTTCAATTTTTGATTCCTAAATATACTTTCGACTTAATTACATTATCAGTTAAATGAAAGGAAGTAAGGTAGAACTTTAAACGATATTTGAATTCTTATAAATTCTTATAAATTCTTATAAATTCTTATAATTAAAATTTAAAAAATGTAAACAACTTGTAAAAATTCATTATTAATCGACAATTTTTTTCTCATGACAATAGTGTCCTCAATAAATCTTATTTCTAAAAGAAATTAAAAGCTTCTCTAATTGAATAATAGTTTTATTACATTTTTTAGTTTACCATTCGGAGCAGATTTTTTTAAAAAATGCAACAGTTTGAAACAAAACAAATCTCCAAAGAGTCCTACTTTTAACTAATAAAAAAAAAAAAAAAAATTTGGAAAGGAAATTTAATTTCTCGAAATTTCGTGAAATTAAGTAAGTAGTGGGGTAACAAGATTAAAAAGTCCTGAATGTTTTATTCAAATCCGACAATTATTTCCAAATCAATTTGTTTCTTCGCCTGAAGAAAGTGCAAAAACACTCAACATAAATATTACGTCAATTCCTGATTTATATATATATATATATATATATATATATATATATATATATATATATAGTTAAGTTATAAGGAACTTGGTAAACCGAATTGGTAAATCCAAAGAGGATGAAATCCTATTACACTACCCACCAATTTCTAATCCCATTTTTCCTCTCAATTCGTTGTTGGAAGTTTTACCTGATGATCCTGAATCCTTAAAAAAGGATTTAGGTGAAATAAATTATCGTAATGGAACCTTAAAGTGGTTTGTTTTTCATTACATATTAGCTCTGTCCTAACATTGAGCTCTCAGGATTTCATCCTCTTTGGATTTACCAATTCGGTTTACCAAGTTCCTTATAACTTAACTATTAGCTCCTTATCAAATAAGTTGAGCTCTCTTTGGATTACCTCCCATCGGATTACTATAAGTACCTCCACTTCCAACACAAAATGGAAAAATTTACACCGGATTACTCACTCAAAAATATTCCTTACCCTTCTGTTGACTACCACTCTCAACCCCCTCTATTAAATTACAAAAATGACACTACCCACCAATTTCTAATCCTATTTTCCCTCTCAATTCGTTGTTGGAAGTTTTACCTGATGATCCTGAATCCTTAAAAAAGGATTTAGGTGAAATAAATTATCGTAATGGTACCTTAAAGTGGTTTGTTTTTCATTATATATATATATGTATATATATATATATGTTTAACCAAAATTTTGAACGTGTTACAAACAATGAAATTTTTTTCTAAAATAAATAAATAAACACTTTCCTCTTAATAATAACATAAATCTTTTGACGAAAAACTGTGTATTAAGTTTGTGGCCTTTTTTTTCACATTATACTATGGTGTTTTTTTCAGTGACCAAGTGGAGACAACTACTTTCGAGTGATTAAACATTTCCAATGCATTCGTTCTTTTACAACTGACAAAACGTGGCAAGCCTGACTTTATTGCTATGACCAACCTTTAGACGAGCCACTTTCTCTAATTCCACCAGTTAAAATCTTTTTTTTTTTTACACAAGATCGATTCATCTTCATACACTTCGTATTACATTGCTAAGAAGAAGGTGGCAGTCAGACAGGTACCCTCGCCCCCACCCCGAGAAATCCTCTTATGAAGAGCATACTCTTGACTGATTTGTTTTATTTCCTTTTACGGCATATCATAGGTTCGTATGAATAGAATATGTATTCTTTGTAAGAAATCAATAGATCAGATTTCATTGAAGGGTTTTTGTAAAGAGGGTTTTTTGTAGGGGGTCTGATTTGGTTTATTGTTTTAAGACACATCAACGTCAATCAGTTATTTTATGCCGAAAAGATTTTCAGTATAGGTTCGTATGAGTAGAATATGCATTATTTGTAAGAAATCAATTTGTAGATAAGGTTTCATTAAAGTATTTTTGTAAAGAGGGCTTTTGTAGAGGGTTTGGTTTGGTTTATTGTTTTAAGGCATATCAACGTCAATGGGTTACTTAATGCCGACAAGGTTCTAGGAGATGTTCGTATGAATAAAATATTCGTTCTGTGTAAGAAATCAGTTTGTAGATCAGGTTTCACTGACGTAAGAGGGGTTTTTGTCGAGCGTCAAATGTATTGCTGGTCATTTCTTAAAAAATGAATTGCGTGTACAACTTCTTTTTTTTTCAAAAATGCATTGCTGGCATTTTTACTAAAAAATCTATTTTTATCCTTTAATAGTGTTTTGATCGCAGTTTGGGGATTAACTATTTGCCCATATTTGGGACCCTAACAGCTCCTATTACCCTGGTGAACCTGGGAACAACAGCAATTAAGACGTGGTTCCAGGTTCCTCAAAACCTACAGATCAGAGGCCTTGCTGCCGTATATAATATCGTCATACCCAGGATGAGAACATACTTCTGAGAGGATGCGTCCCGATTACTAACATCTTAACCTCTTCAAGTCTAGGGATAACTGTTATATATCCTACCTATTCTCATAATCTATACTTATTTCCACCTCTTACGTATATACACCGATCTCATTCAGTAACTCTCCATGTTAAGCGGCTCTTGAGTCATATTTTGGGTGAATATAAAGTAAAATGCAAAGACTTGATGAGGTTAGTATTTCATTTTCCTGAGGCATAAATTTGTTCATTCATCGAAGACAGTTCGCCATTTGTGGCTTACACGAAATTAATGATAAAACCTATTATTTGTAAGACGTTCTCTATCAGCGTGCAGTCGACTATAAATAGCAAATAATTTGTTAATTTCTGTGATTAAAAATGTTCACTGCTCATCGACTGCAAAAACAGTTATTGATTTAGCGGCGAAAGGCAAAGGTTTGAAGTATATATATATATATATATATATATATATATATATATATATATATATATATATATATATATATATATATAATCATATTTTTAAATAAATAATTATATATATATATATATATATATATATATAATCATATTTTTAAATAAATAATTATATATATATATATATAATCATATTTTTAAATAAATAATTATATATATATATATATATATATATATATATATATATATAATTATTTATTTAAATATATATATATATATATAATTATTTATTTAAAAATATGATTTCAACACTGCATAAGAGTTCTCATGTTTCAAAACAAGAGTCGAAAACTTCAATATAATTATTTGAATTAAATTTAATTAAAGTACTAAGCTTTGTTCCATCTTCAATCGAAACTTTTTTTGTAATCGCTTGAAGATGGAACGGAGCTTAGTATTTTAATTCAATTTAATTCAAATAATTATATTGAAGTTTTCGGCTCTTGTTTTGAAACATGAGAACACTTATGTAGCGTTGGAATCACATTTTTAAATAAATAATTATATTTATGCTCTACTTTTTTATCGAGCAGTATTTTTTAAAAATAATAACAAAAATACTAAAGAACTTTGGATTATTTACCTAACCAGTTCTTTCCTATTTTCTATATATTTTTACACACACACACATACATACATATATATATATATATATATATATATATATATATATATATATATATATATATATATATATATCTGTGTGTGTGTATGTATGTATGCCAATCACATACATATTGAAGTTAGGTGTCACAAATGTAATTACATTGAGAAAGAATTACATTTCTTACAACTTGGCAAACTTGAAACAGTTTATTGATGGAAGCTTTCAAGAAAACGATATGTTTGACGGGAAGACTAGGACACGATTGTAGATCGTCGATGGTTAACCGGGCAAAATGTTCGAGATTAAATCGAAAACATTTCTACTCTTTTAATAATCCATAATTGTCCACATGTAAGAAAAGATCGTAGCGTTTTTTTAAATGAATTTCAAAAAATATTAATCCATTTATACATAGATCTATTTAACCACATCTTAGCAATGTTCTTTTAGTAAGCTTCGCCATCTTTCAGGCATCTTCTTGATATATTCGAAACATTTTCCAACAGTGTATGTAAAGCATTTTCTTTCCGGCATGTTTCGAACATGCGCCATATTTATGGGGGAGGCACAATCATGCGAGTGAAATCATAAATCATTAACTGCAAAATAATTAATTAATATATATCTATGTAATTTAATATAATTGAAGCCGAAAAGCATACGTATAATTTCATTAATATTTTGATCTTGATTCGTTGTCAACGTATGATACATGAATTATCTTATGAAAATATCGGAGTATTGTATTCATTTTATATTGAAATTGTCAAATCCTCATTATTCTCGGAGTCACATTTTCTTGTTTCTAATTCGTAATCAAATTTTACTTGAAAATTAAAAAAAATTAAGATCTACTTTTTGACAAGACGTTTCTACAAAAAAACAAAGCAAAATAGTATGATGTTAGAAAAAAAAAGAGATAAATAGACCGACCAGAAATAATGAAAATATTGTAGAATATAAAATTTGTTTATTTTTATTTTTAGATGATAATAACATTGAATTTTTTTTTAAATTCATTTCTAAAAACTGTAAAATGACGTTACATAATGAATTATTTATTTTCATGCAGGTCAATAAATTGAAAATATCGCGCGGTCCAAGAAATTGAAATCATTGCTCAATTAAAGAAATATAAAGCAGTATTGCAGTTCAAGAAATTAAAAGCATTGCGCAGTTGAACAAATTCAAAACATTGATCAGTTAAAGAGATTGAAAACATTGCGCATTTCAAGAAATTGAAACCATTGCTCAGTTCAAGAAATTGAAATAATTTGCGCAGTTTAAGATATTGAAAGTATTGCTAGTTCAAAAAATGAAAACATTGCTCATTTGAAGAAATTTATAGCATTGTGTTATTCAGGAAATTGAAAGCATTGCTCAGTTCAAGATATTTACAGCATTGTAGCGTTTCGTTTTGAAAGCATTAACACTGAATGTCTTTATTGTGCAGTTCAAGAAACTGAAAGTGTTGTGGTCTACAGTTTTCGAAAAAAGTCTGCTTATTTATTCATATTTAGAATTCATTGTCAACTTATTTATCTTTCTTCTTGCCAACATAAGCAGCAATTTATTTCTTTAACAAAGAGAAATATGTCGCAAGTTTTTATAAAGGATCATATTCAAATTTGACTAAATCTTAATCAAGTACATGCCAACGTGCTTATATGTATAAAATAAGATAAAGAAAATGTAACATTAAACAAAAGATTTACTAAACACGTTAATTCATACTAGACTGTAGAATTCTATGAGTTGCAATGGTTTAATTACATTCACGTATCTTTCTTTTCTATTCATTAAATACAATCTTAAAAATAAATTTAAGCAATCAGTTAAGCAATCAGTTAAGCAACTTGAGCAAGAAATAAGAAAATATTTTCTTGTGACACATTACGTCATTTACGAATTTATTGGAGTAAAGTAATGTCTAATGGATATCAGTCATCATTTATCTCCGGTTAATTCCCCTCTCCATGTTCTCCACTGCTTTACCCAGGTATTGAACTCACGACTCTTTGGGTCCTTTTACTGGATCTAACTAATCTTGAAGACATGGCACGTGGAACTAGAACAGTCTACCCCAGAGAGTGAAGTGAAGGGTTTATTTCGACATTCCAACCACCTGAAGAAGGCCGGAGCGTACAACGGCCGAAACGTTGTGAAAAATATGGCAACAAAGATGAGGACAATAGTCCGAATAATGTAAATAGTGTAGATCTCTTTTGTGTTCATATAATCTTTTATTTAAATTTTTCGAGGTTTCTCCTATGTATTACTTGTGGCAGTTATTACAAGATTTCACAGCTCTAGCATCACTCCTTTATAGTTCACCTATGAACTTTGCAGCTCACACTCGTATAATCAATAAGAAAATGAATAATTTCAAATTTTGCTCATAGTGAAGGATTATTATGAATGGAAACAATTTAAACAAAACACTGTTGATGGCACAAATATAAAGAAGAGTGTAGGGACTTCAGGATAAGATAACAAAGAAAGCGGGAAGAAAAGACTAGCCTTCAAATATAAGAAGACACAATGTATGTTTTATCTCACCAGTGATAGTCCAAGACGTGAACTACACATTCGAGTCTTCGGAATAAAGCAACTACAGAATTTTAACTTTCTAGGAAGTAAAAGACGACGAAAATGGGAGCAAAGAAATCCGAAGGTGGATTGGAATAGCAAAAGATACCAAAACCTAAACTAAATATCAAGCGATAGGAAAATATTGTTAGAAACAGACAGAAAATGCTGAACCATGATGTAATATCACTCGTCAGCTCACACGCATATAATAATTAACAAAATTAATAGTTTCAAATTTTCCTGGTAGAATTTTGAATTTTATCCATAGCAAAAGAGACACTATTACTAAGCAAAAACATTTAAAAACGAATAGCAGTAATACCTATTTTGAGAAATATATACAAACAGTGGACGCTGGACAATTTTCTCATATATGAATAGGGAACCTGAGCAAAAGAAATGCGGTTCTATCGGAAGATGATAGAATAAAATGAACGGAACATGAGAGAAAATAGGAAGTTTTAGAGAAAACTGAAACTGTGAAAATATCCGTTAAAAACTGATCCTATCTTAGAAACGAATATTCACTATATACATTAAAATTCAATGTCCCCTTCACCGTTATATACTGTGTATGAAAATATTATATATATATATATATATATATATATATATATATATATATATATATATATTAGGTTGGTGCAAAAATAATGACGTAATAATGTCGTTTTTGACGTATTTTTAAGTTCAAAAAACGACATTATTACGTCATTATTTTTGCACCAACCTAATATATATAGCACCAAGTTTAAAAACTGAACATGCTAGAAAATTTTTCTCACACTTTTTTTGTCTTGCATTTGTATAAGTTTGCCATTCGTCTGTGCATGGAATTCTTTTGTCACATCTGCTCTGGTGTTTCCTGTACATGTCTAGTGATTCTTGAAAAAAATGCAGATAAGAATCTGCAATTTTATCGGTCTTAACCTAGCATCAGGACGACTCAAATCACTTTCCCATTCGCTGAAACTTAGTTTCCTGTACTTGTTTATTTATTTATTTCTTTTTTTTATAAATATATCCATGGCAATTGTTGCGATGAGTTTTATTCTTTGTTACCTCGTCTTTATGAATGTATGCGTAGGACTAAATTGGAAGTTAGGTCTCATCATTTTACATTTAAAGGCTTTAAATGAGTGAGTTCTATGCTAGTAGTTTCTTCTTTCACATTTCTCTCTTGTGGAACCCTCTTTTGGCTTCTTCCTTTCTTGTAAATCACGAACAGGAATTATATTTTTGTTTACCTTTCTCCTCAATAGTATTTCCTTACTTCACTCTCTATAACCCTTTTTGCGTCTTAGTGATTAGTTTCCTTAAATTAGGGTGACATGATTAAGAAATATCGTGAAATAACTTTATTCCAAGTTTTATAGAAGAGTATTTACTAAAAGAAAATTCTGTTATGTTTCAGTATGTGACAGCGCCGATCTGTATTGGGACAAAGATTTCGGTTTTATCTCTTTCTAATCAATAGTCTTTTTCATTAGTATCTCACTTTATAACTGTTCAATTTTAGCTTTTTAAAAAATCTTTGGAAAGACCTCCAGACAATTATTTTGTAAAAATAAGCACAGGTTAATAATTGTGTGCCTACTTACACCATTCAGTGTTGTCAAAATGCCAATGAACCTTTCGCAACACATCGGAATCTTGAATTCTTTGGAGAATGTCTATTTTATTGTCTGTCTATTTCTTTTACTTTTTTGGCAAATGATTTCCCAGGGGTTAAATACATTTGGCCGGCAGAGATTCACTCAAATAGGAATTAATGAGCCAATGAAAACCGCTCTGAAACACTGAATTAGACTTGCCTTGGCTCTAGGGATTTTTAAAAGAAGAATCGTTGGCGTACTTCTGGTGGCTAGGGCAAATGTGATGGAGTCTTTTGATTTAGTCAACAATTTTAATGCACTTTTGAGAGTGCCACTGGAAAAAATCCAAATTTCTTGATATTTTGTTTATACAATAAAACACAAAATTGGCCAAGTCAGGGATTTTCCGGAGAAATCAATCATAGATTCTTAAAAATCTTAGGTTTTTGCCATTGTAAATTTTCTAAGAGTTGCTTAGTCTGGCACAAGACTTTAGATGACGAGTTCTAAGTTTGGATTGAACATATTGCTAACCATTAATCTATAGCAATGGTTAGTAAGCATATCAAGTCTATTAAACAGACTAATGTTACACACATTAGTCTTCGTTATTTATAGTCGGTCTATTATCCTCGTCTTTTTTCTTATTAACATAACATTTCGTGCGTTTTAACATCTGGACTTTTTCTGTCTGCCAACTCTGGTAACAATGAGGGGATTTTGAACCTAATGTGATACCGTGGGACATTCCTGAAGCTTTAACCAGGACCTTAAAATTAATTTTCTTATTGCCTGTTTGCTGCTCTTTTTTTTTCATTCTTTTTAGTGAGCGTTTACTTTGCTTACTCATCAACCAAGAACCGGGAAAGGAATCTTCTACAATTAAAATTAGCGATTCTGTCATGGTACTAGAATGTCAATTTTTAATTAGAAATAGATTTACGATTCTGTCAACTATAAACAACAACATTCTCAGCTTTATGGTTAAAATGGATTCGACCCAATGGACATTGCAGGACTTAGAGAGAATCTTCCTTACTCAAACCTCCTGGAATCATACTATAGAATTACAATGTCCTATAGCAGAAAAACAAAAAGCAAAAAGCACTTGAAGCTTTTCATCAACAGCAACAACTTAACTGGGTATTACATGTAACTCAAAGAGAAAATAAGGACATCATCAAGATGTTGCAGATTACTTAAAACAAAAGGTTAGGAAGAGAAACCACATAACCAATAGAAAGAGCAATAACAGTTACTGGACTTGAGATAATCTATTATCCTAAACATTGTTTTAATAGAAAGATTTTAAAAAATTCTATCCGTCTCTAACACTAGCAGTTTGATCAATGAATGTCGAATGTTTCTTTATAAGATAACGGTTAATATTACCATTATTAATTATATCTTCAGCCCTACGCTTTAGCCACAAAGTTGTTTCCTTCATATGTGCTCTTTGCCTGTGATCTCGTGGCACATGAGGCCTCTGGTTAGTCTTCTATATTGGAATTCTTCCACGAGTCAGGGTGATTGTTTTCTTCCACGAGTCAAGGGGATTGTTTTCTTCCACGAGTCAAGGTGATTGTTTTCTTCCACGAGACAATGTGATTGTTTTCTTCCACGAGTCAAGGTGATTGTTTTCTGTGGAACGATCTACTGTCAGGATCTCCCTTCCATTAGACGACTACGTCTTCCCAAACAAACAAGTTCAATTTACCCGAGACTGGGATTTCATTATTTTTTTCTTCTGGCCTGGTTGCCAGTCAAGAGTAAAGAGCTCAGTCTACCCTACTACATAAATAGAATGGGGAGAAGAAATGGATACATGAAAGCTCGAAAGTAACTGCAATAAACTCAACCGGAATTCGAACTCGTTCCGACTTTCTCACCATTAGATCTCATCCGTTTTTATTCGTATAAAGCATAGTTATATCAACAATGATTCAGTGTATTTGAGAATGCTCGTATGTTTTCTTTTTGATAAAAAAAAATAGACGACGCGGACATGACGCAGAGGCTCTTGCTTAAGTCAAACGTGTGAATCAACAAAAGAATCCATTAAATGACCATATCTTGAAACACTACAACCATTCTGCCGTCAGCCACACCTCACAATGTCTCGACTGTTTGTATTGATTTCCTTCCAACTTACAGAGGATCTCAGCTTGCGTCAGTAAACAACACTTATCAGCTTCTCTCCAGAACTCATCAAAACACCGATACGACTTTTGAAAAATTTGCATCTCTCACAAAAGCAAGGACTGTTATTATTACAGCAACAGTACTGAGAATAATACTGTGTAAATGTGTGTACGTGTCGAGGTTTTAAAACCAAATCTTAGAGAAAAAAAAACAAAAAACACGCGAAGATATAATTGGGAAGAGCTGAGAGTCTCTAGTTCATTAAGGAAAGGGATTATAATTGCTTTTGGTGATTCGGGTTTGCAAACCTTACTTCAAAGGACGCAGATTCACAGTCAGTTTCTTCCATGAACGTGTTTTATAATCTATTATCATTTCGAACTTACATCAGATAACTTTTAGTTGTGTTCGAAACTCTAGGTAATTTTGTCCATAACATAAATACACCATGTCGGTCTTTTTTCTCTTCGCAAAAGTATTAAATTGCCAGAGAACAAAGTTACACTAAGGTGCAAAGCACAAGATGGGGAATTTTTTAAAAATAAATACAAATAGGTAACAAGTTTACTTAATGTGCAATAAATGAGGATCTTAAAATTCGAGTTGGAAAATCATTACATCGTCAAAAATATAAGATTTAAGTAAATAAATATTTTTTTTTATGGAGAATCACTACTGCAACGCCTAACCTCGTCCCTACGGCTTCTAGCGTGTTTCATAGGAACATTAGAAGTCGAAGAAGTCTTCGCTCAACCTAATTAATATGCAAAAAACTCGCATAGATTAAAAATCGACTCGCATAAATAAGTATATTTGGGTAGTCTTATCTTATAACTGCTATAAATCTCCTTAACGAAGTTGTCAAACCTAAAATGGAAACCAACTTATTTATACAACTTATTGGAAAAAATTGTCAAAAACATTTAGAATGTCTTCTTCATCGTATTTGCTTTCTGTTTCAGCAGAATTGTGTTCAAAATTATTTTCAGAAAACATGTCTATGATAGACTAGAACGTGTTCATTTTGGAAATCATAAAATGGAAGAACGCGAGTCCAAAAGAAAAAAAAAATCAATCAGCCTAATGAGATAAATAACAAAATTTATCATCCAAATTCCGATGAACAAAGTGCGCAGCAGAATTAGTCTGGAAATAGGACAAGAAAAGTGCGGATTCGTTAAAGACGCCGGAACAATTCCTAAAACACATTATAAAGACAGAAAGCTCGAAAAAATTTGATACTCACAAGCGGGACAAAAGAAAACAACTCATAATCTATCTAGCGAGTTTGAGTAAATGGATGGCAGTACAGGAGAGATTCCAAAAATTATTAAGAGTTACAAAGGAGAAAATATTTTGAAGTGTCACATTCGCCAACGTCCTTTAGGGACACGGCACACAGCAGAAGAATGAAATACAATCGTTCAACACTTATTGTTAAAAGTATATCAGTAACTATTGAAATAATTATTGTTTCCTATTTGTATTCTGGAAAAAGTGAGAAATTAATAAACTTGGCAGTTTTAAAATACTCGGGTTGTGTAAATAAACAATGCGTCTTCTATTAGTCGCCTATGAGTAAATGAATATGGAGTTTTTGCCTGTGAACTTTTGCATGTTCTTTATAAAGAGTCTATAAAAATCCAGGAAGAATTCTGACAATCAAGACGACTACCTGTTAGGAAACTGGAAGAACCGAATGGAGACCATTACGAATTTGAGGAAATTATCTCCAACGATGTTCAGTCAGGTGTAAAGATGTAAATTAAAAAAAAAAAGTTCTAGACGCTTTTATGGAGACAAAGAGGAGGTAAAGCACATAAGAAAGACTGAAACTGGCTAAAAACGGAATATAAAATCAAGCGTGACAACGAAGAGACAGTCATCCAATGGAAATTACACAGATGACTTGAGTTCGACGATGCGAATGAATATAGTAAACATGAACCAGAGAAACCTGGAAGAATAAAAAAATGATTTTGAGCAACTTTAGATGAAAAAGTGATTTATTACGAAATTCCAAATGTAAGACAGATTTTAACACCCAAACCTGAACGGAAACTATCAGGAAAATTTTTTATTTTTAAGTTGAATTCTTTATAAGGAATAGTTGGAACCTACACAAACTAGTTGTGTGCATCGGTGCAGTGAGCGGTTGCCAAAGATACTGGGAAAATGGTGAGTTCATTCTATCGTTGCAGGAAATAGATTATCTTTAAAACTGACCAATATAGACTAAAAATGGCGTCCAAAATAGACTAAAATGGAGTATTAATGCAATATTTGAACTGACTTTTCTCAATTCTCGCTTTCCGGACTTTATAGGATTCAAAATCGTTAATGCTGTCTTGTAGAGGAAGACTGATCTATTACTCTGCAACCTTTTTCCCCACAGACCCAAAGTTTAAATCTATATTACTCAATCCTTATTTCCAAGGAATTTTCTGATAAACTCCATTTCTTAGTTCCTCCAGTTTCGACCATGACAGTTCGAATACGCCGAACTATTTTAACGAATTAGAATCACCTTAATTTTCCCTTTGTCCTAAGATGTAAGAAGAAATTTCATCAGATCTTTGTTTCCAATACATGCCTCTTTATAGCTCAGACACCTATGCATGTGTTTCCCTGAACTCTTCAAACTTAATCTCTTCAAGGTACGATCCAATCGCGATCTTTCCTGTTTATTTATCATTACCCTTTTCGTGTAGCACTATATCTTGAGTGGCTTTCAAGCCTGATATTGGTTCAGTTTTTAGTCTAAAAAATTTGGCTCATTTAAGGTCTTGGAGAGAAATTTTATTTATTGCTGACTAGTGAGTTGATTGACATCACAAGTTCCGGGGTTTCAAATAAAACAATTCATGATCCCGAAATTGGTGGGGATGAGTTTTTTTTCCACCTGCATAATAATATCCACATCTATTACTTTCAGAGTATGATTGGTTATTGATCTATACAACATTATTTGCCTGGTCAGCAATCGCAACAAATTGAAGATATCGAAAGATTATAAGAAGGATTGCTTGAAGGGCAATGATGGTCGGTATTAATAAAATCACTTATGATTCTGGAATAGACATTCGAAATGGATTTAAATTCTCCGAATCCGGACTACGTCATTCAGTTTCAAAAAGGCAAAAAGAATCACATTACGAATATTTGACAATGCAACACATTTAAAATTCAAAACCATTCCCAAAATCTATTCAAATTCACGGATCAATTTCTTAATGTTGCCATTAAATTCATTAAGGAAGGCGCCGTACTTTTTCTCATTCCTTTTATTTTCCCAAGTACTTTCAATCTCATCCAAATGATCTTCAAGGGTGAATTAACTAAGACAAAAAAAATAATTTAATGATTTTTTTTGTAAATGCGTATGAACCACTCTTTACTGATTAAAAAAAAAACGTTATCAAGGAGGTAATTTACATTTCTAAATTTTTAAAGAATTACTATTAAGTATATTAAAACATTGTTGTTATATTTGTATTTTTGCAATTTAGGTAATTTAAAACCGTGCTATTATAGACATTTTAAAACATTGTTGCTATACTCATAGTTAATTTTATTTAGTGTTGGTTGTAACGTTCTTGAGTATACTTGCATTGTTGAGTAATATTTCTTTAAGTCGTCAATGTAGACAGGAATTTTCTTTTAAATGATGGGCTATGAAACTTCAATCTGGCATGCGTAATGTAAGTCTCTCCGATATATATATATATATATATATATATATATATATATATATATATATATATATATATATATATAATATAAACACAATAAAAAACAACTACTTAAAGAATATAACAGAATGGCACACGTGAAAATATGCTCGATGCCACAACGACAGAGCATATATATTTTTTTACAATAAGCTGGCATATGAGGCAATTTATTGGAAAAATAGAAAAGTGGGACACAGGCCATAATAAATCTAATGAACTCAACGAATCCACCCTCAGCCTCTACCACGACCTAGATCAGACACTGCAATCTACGGCCTTCAAGGCATCTAAATTCTGTTATTCTGCTGGGCCTTGGTGTTATAGGCAATGAGGTTGGTGTATTTCTCAACACATCATAACCCATGGGATTACAATCACGGGAGTTAGGGAGCCAGAGGTTGGGAGCGGGGAAATCTTAAAAATCATCTGATAACTTCTAACATTTCCTGGAGGCGTGGCAGGGAGCTGAAACTTGCTACCGCACATATGGTCTTCCAGTAGCCACCCTCTCCAACCAAGGCTTGACTACAGTTTTCAGTATATTTTTTTTTTCTTTTTCTTCATATCTCATTCTCTAATGAGGCTTTAATTAAAGCGAATCATGTTAGCTGTTTATACGTTTCATATTTGTTCCTTATCCTGTCATTTTATTGGATTTTGAACTATATTTTATTTATATTTATTTGAACCCAATTTATACACACACACACACTCATATATATATATATTATAATTATTTTAAAAAAATATGATTCCTTCGCTACATAAGAGTTCTCATGTTTAAAAAAAGAGAGCCGAAACCCTCATTATAATTATTAAAATTAAATTGAATTAAGATATCAAGCCCTGTTTCATCCTCAAGCGAAAATTTAGGAATAACCAATCTTGAAATTTACGTATTGTTATAAGCATGTTCATTCGTTACTAGGGAAACGGTTGGGGCGACCATTTTTGTATCGAAGGAATCATATTTTTTTTTAAAAAAAAATAATTATAATCTAAGTTCTACTTCTGTATGGAGCACTGCTTTTTAAAAATAAAAACAAAAATACAAAAGAACACTGGAGTATTTACCTAACGTGTTCTTTCCTATTTTTCTACATACCTGCACACACACACACACACACACGCACACGCACGCACACACATACACACACACATATAATTTTATTATAGGATATTATAAAAATAATCATGTTGAAATTGCTACACAAGATCATTCGTATTTCGGCACTACGCTGAACCTCTTCAGGCGATGGTAAGTGACTAGCAATCAATTAATTTTTAAGAAAATTTCAAAAGTAAAGTGTTACGTATTTTCTGAAAGATAAAGGGAGTGTGAGAAAACATAAAGTCAGAATTTAAAATGCATTTCTGGATTTGTCTTGATCAACCAATTAAATGCTAGATCTACGCTAAATAGAAAATTAGGCTATGACGTCTAGCATGAATCAGACTGTCGCCTCTAAGTGTTGACTTCTATGTTCACTTTTATATATATATATATATATATATATATATATATATATATATATATATATATATACATATATATATATATATTACCAGTTTCTGACTGGTAGGGATAATTCCAAGGAGGATATTAATCCAGGGAGAGCTCAATGTAGACTACAGAGAATAATAATAATAATAATAATAAAAACAAGGGCACCTTAAAATATATATATATATATATATATATATAATATATATGTATATAAAACACTCTTCCTCTCTCGCTATATATATATATATATATATATATATATATATATATATATATGTATATCATTAATACTAATATTAACACTAATATTAACACTAATATTCCATGGTCATAATTTATTAAATTGAGATCGTAATCACGATCCAATTCATCAGACCTACAAATTCAAAAAGAAATGTGATTCGATTTCTTTTTGAATTCGTAGGTCTGATGAATTGGATCAATGTAATAAATTATAACCAGGGAACATAAGTAATAGTAAGATCAATGTAATAAATTATAACCAGGGAACATTAGTGTTTTAGCCTTTTTATTATATATATATATATATATATATATATATATATATATATATATATATATATAGTTACCAATCAACCAGGTAATATTACTATATATATATATATATACCCGTCATAGGCATGCAGTACAATCAAGCAGTAAGCATTATTCGGTTGCGTCGAACTCGATGAGGGAGGTCCATCATATACATACATACATATATATATATATATATATATATATATATATATATATATATATCTATATGTAATGAAAAACAAACCACTTTAAGGTACCATTACGATAATTTATTTCACCTAAATCCTTTTTTAAGGATTCAGGATCATCAGGTAAAACTTCCAACAACGAATTCCTCTCAATTCGTTGTTGGAAGTTTTACCTGATGATCCTGAATCCTTAAAAAAGGTTTTAGGTGAAATAAATTATCGTAATGGTACCTTAAAGTGGTTTGTTTTTCATTACATATTAGCTCTGTCCCTACATTGAGCTCTCAGGATTTCATCCTCTTTGGATTTACCAATTCGGTTTACCAAGTTCCTTATAACTTAACTTATAATTTCCCTTTGCCGTGCGCCGATAGCTCAGATTTAGAAACTCCGGTCGGTTTTCGAGCTTGGCTTGATGCAATCGAATGTCTAGCCGCAATGATGAGCTGTGATAGAGCTAAACAGGTCTGTATGTAGATAACATTATATATATCATATTACCACACACACACACACATATATTTATATATATATATATATATATATATATGTGGCAATATGAGTCGGTTGATTGGTAACTACACACACACACACACACACATGTATATTGATGTATGTTTCATTAAATAATATAGATAAGTGTTGTCTATTTATTTGATGTAAATTATTTTCATATCGTCTGATAAGCTCAATACCTTCATCATTAAAAGACGAAAGAAATTCACCATATTGATACATATCACCATATTGATACCAAACCTGCACAAAATAATGAAAAAATAATAAAAAATAATGATATCTCCGCAAATATTCTTAAATGCCTATAATTGATAACAAAAACCATTGATTTATACCAATGGCTTCCCATATTTAATACTTCTCGCTCATGAAGTCATGTGCGACTTCATGACCTACTGTGCGATTTCCGCTTCCAGCGTCTCGTATGCACGAGTTTGTCGTTGCTTGTAAATTTTCCATGTAAAAAAATCAGATTATCATTATTGTTTTGTTCGTGTATTGTTTAATATAGTGTAATGTAATTGTCATCTTTGATAATGGTTTATGTAAGCCGAAAGCTTAGATAGGATTAAAAAATATGTATCAATATTGTGATTTTCTTTCTTCGTTTAATAAAAATGTTATTATGCTTATCAGACGATATGAAAAGATTTTACATAAAATAAACACAACTTGTCTATATTATTTAATGAAACATGAATCAATGAAAAAATGCTGCGTAAATACACACACACACAATATACATATATATATATATATATATATATATATATATATATATATATATAAATGCTGTAGATATGAAAAGAGAAATTAGAAACTTTTGGGAAGAGAGTGGACTGATTCCTAACGCGTTTCGTTCATAGTAGAAACCTCTTCAGATTAGTATTTTTTTCATAGAATATATATATATATATATATATATATATATATATATATATATATATATATATATGGAGAGAGAGAGAGAGATCGGAGAAAAAAGGGACAAGTATCGTTTAAAATATGATGAGCAATGTTGAAGATACATTGTAATTTCGCTTTCAATATTAATGTTAAAATTTTTTGCAAACAGTATATGTCGATGCATTGCCTACGCAAACACATTAAGATGTCTATCTTTTTTGTTTTTATTCATATTTTTATTGTTTCTAAATATTCCACAGAGTGCAATAGCCCCGTCGTTTTGTCTGGAGTGGAGATATATGGCATGATTCTGGACGTAAATTTAATCTGAATGATTCTTAAACTTAGGGAGCTTCCAATATATGTTTGCCTTAATAAATTAATTTATCTTTTAATTAAAACTGCATTCTTTAACTGCGAGATTTCATTATTTATCTATTGTCAGGATATACAAAATACGTTCATCTTTAAATTATTGCAGAAAGACTCCAAAGAAATTTGCTGTCAGTCTATGTAAAAAATACACTGAAAACATAAGATATGAATATTAGAAAACAAAACAGTTAAACAATACTTTTAGGCGACTAGACAGATTCTTCATGTTTTTCCCCAATTGAATAATATAATAGACGCAAACTTTTCCATATTTACAAAACTTAATTAGCCGAATTAAGAGAATTAAGAGAGGTTATTCTATTGAATAATGAAAAAGAATGTCTATTGTCCGTTTCGTTAGGAAGGAAGGCGAGAAAATGTAACTTGGAAAGAAAGAAAGAGTGAATAAAAAGCAGATAGACAATTCTCACGAGAAGAAAATAAAGTCTCGTCTTCTTATATATAGTCTCGTTAAAATCTCATTTGTAATTTTGAACAATTGTAGTCAACGACAGAAAAAAAATAAAATAAGCGATAGTATCCAAATTGACAACTTGTATGTGAACAGATGCTCCAACAGCCATGTTGATTATTTGCTATATACATATATATATATATATATATATATATATATATATATATATATATATATATATATATATATATATATATATGTGTGTGTGTGTGTATGTGTGTGTGTTTTGTATATTCATTTTCGTACGCAAATTGCAATGCCTTTAAAAAAAGTTTTTTTAATCCACATTGAAATAATATTTTTTTTACTTACCGAGTTTCATGTGCAGCAATTGTTTTCGAAATTGACGTTTGCTTATTTTGGACGCTCCAAAGTAATTATTTCCTATGTATGGAAGAGAAACTTAAACTCAGAGAATTCAAGAAAATGAATGAATCAATAAGCGCAAAAGAATTCAATTATTTCGAAATGTCGGCATGCTTACCCACTCGTTTTGAATATTTATTCTCAACAGAATAATTCAAATTTTGATAGTATCCAACCTGACGACATGGTAGACGCTAAATAAATAAACGTTTAATTTTAATCTATCTATCTATCTATCTATCTATCTATCTATCTATCTATCTATCTATCTATCTATCTATCTATCTAAATCTGATCAAATCTTAATTTCATATCTATATATCTTAATTTGTTCATATATATATATATATATATATATATATATATATATATATATATATATATATTTATATATAATAAAAACAGACCACTTTAAAGTTCTATGTAATAAATTATTCCACCACGGCCCTTTTAAAGGACTGCGGATCATCAGACTTTACTTCCAAACAAAAAATGAAAAGAAAATTTACAAATTTTGACGGGCCGTATTAAACATATGTAAATTAACGAAGTGAGGAAGTGAGGGGGAGAGAGAAGACATGAGTGAGTTAGCAGATATTGACTGGATTTATATTGAGCTCTCTGGATTTTATCCTCCTCAGGTTTACCCATACGGATTACCTAGTTTTTCTTAAACTATATATATATATATATATATATATATATATATATATATATATATATATATATATATATATATGTGTGTGTGTGTGTGTGTGTATATATCTTAATCTTGCCGCATTGCGTTTGCTGATCTGTAGCACGATAAAATATGGAGCGAGGAAGATCGAGATTCATTCTCACGTCTGACCAGAAAGAACACGTTCTACAAGCTGTCGGAGACGATCCAGAGATCTGCAAACATCAAGTGAACCTAGTATGTTATATATCGCTTATTACCACACGGTGGGTACTTTTAGAGCTGCTATTATATCCGTATCATTTGCAACGTGGTCACTCATCACGGGAGAACCTTTGATGGGGATGAAAATTAACGTTTCCAAGACGAAAATTCTCTCTGCGTACTACCCCCTACCTGATCGAGTGGATGTAATCTTCGATGGCGAAGCTGTGGAAGAGGTCGAAAGCCTCAAATATCTTGACGCCAATTTTACAGCCACTGGTCAAGCGAAGGACGAAATCACCACTCGTATAAATTTGGCTAGAGCTGCCTTTGTCCGTCTTCAAAAACGACTTTGGTCCTGCCAGGAGATAAGACGATCCACGAAGTTGCGGATCTACGAAGCCATGGTCAGAACAATTCTTCTCTATGGTTGTGAGACCTGGCCAGTACGCAGAGAGGATCTTCATAAGCTTCAGGTCTTCGACCACTACTGCCTCCGCCGTATCCTGCGCGTGCGCCTCTCCGACCGGATCCCCAACTCGTTCATCCCCGCCAGATGCAACATTCTGGGCCTGGAAGAAACTCTGCTAAGTAGGAGACTCCAGTGGTTCGGCCACGTGCTGCGGCGGCCTGCTGATGAATTCGTCCGTAAACTGGTGGCGCCAAACGCACCCACTGGTTGGAGGAAGGGCCGAGGTGGTCAACTCAAGACGTGGCTCACAACGGTCAAAGCAGATATGGAACTCATGTCCGGTCCTCGCGTTTTCGGTGTCCGACAATGGAATCGCGAGTGGATCGATCATGCCGTCGATTCTGCTGCCGATCGACGGGGGTGTATGGCCATGACGCGCGATGCGGTTAATTCAATTGGTGCCGGCTCAACCCACCCCGGGTGAATGCAGTTACAAGACAAGACAGGAGAGAAGAGAACCTTTGGCGATGGTGTATTTCACAAGCTGCCGTTCCGTTGTTTGTTGCTTCAGTCTTGGTTACGGACAAGACAACATTTGGAAGAGATGGAATAACAAATTTGTACAACCAACATTCCTCATCGTACAATACAGGCTAGACACCAGCATCATTTTCCGATTAATGCGTGAACTAGAATTGGAGGTGACTGTCTCGTAGATCCATATATTCTCTTAGCACGTCTTACAGGAGCTGTCAACAGGGACCTTATTTCGAAAACAGTTCCTGATCTTCTAGAAGATGTACCCATGCTTATATGTAGATACTTGTGGTTCATGCACGATGAAGCTACAGCACATTTTAATCACATTGTTAGCGACGCACTGGAAGACATCTACTATGGAAGTTGGTTAGTTGGGGAGGACCCATTCCATAGCCACGGAAGATGGTTAGATAGGGAACGACCGGTTCCATGGCCTGCACGTTCCTCCGATCTCAATCTTTTGGATTTTTTAACTGTGGGGCAACCTAAAACAATTGTTTTATGCAGAAGAAATTAATAAAGCAGAGAAGCTCAATCAACGTATCATGGGGGCCTACGAAAGCGCATTGTGGGAATATTTGAAAGAGTCCACCAGTCAACGATCCGGCGGGTGGATGCGTGTAGAGAAGCAAGCGGTTAACGTTTTGAACATTTGGTATGAGTTGCTGTGTTGAGGTACAAGGATTGCCTTTTGGATATGTTTATATGGACAATTTACATTGTTTTGGTGTCAGCACCTACCAAAGTTGGTGAAATGATTTTTGATACACCCCGTCTGTTAAGAGCCTGCACCCACAAATGTATATATAAAGAAAAATCAAGAAACGTCACATCTCACGTCAAACACTCTTTACCAACGTCACAACACTTGCTAGTTTTACCAAACTGGACATTTGTCTCTACATACCCTGATGATGACTGAAGTAAATTGAAACAATGGACTATGCTTCTTATACTTTTCCTCAAAATGGACACCGGACAATTTATGACATTGTGAATTATTTTGATCATTGGAATCCACCGATAAAAAAAAATATCTGTTGACTTCAATAATATTTGCCTTAAAGAAAAGTTTCTGACTAAATACACTGAATATATATATATATATATATATATATATATATATATATATATATATATATATATATATATATTCAGTGTATTTAGACAGATAGGCTCCTGAAAATTTTATTTCGGGGGAGCTCTCTCGAGAAGGAAGTGTGGATTTGTAAACAGTGACTATTACGGCTAATATAGCAAGACTCTTCGGTAAAGCGAATCGAGTCCTCTCAGTTACTGTGTGTTTATCTAAAAATAAATGCGCTAAAATTCACCTTCGTTCCTGCCGTGCGCCGACAGCTTAGTGGTAGAATCTCCAACTGACGCGAATTCAGCCGGGTTTCGATCCTAGCTAGAGGGAAACGGACATCTAGTCACACTGATGAGCTGTAATACAGCGAAACAGTCTGTCTGTAGATGACTATATATATATGACCCCCAAAAACGGGAATTTTTGAAGTGCGTATTGCCAGACATGAGCAAGAGGCAACACTGCGAGACACTGCAAGCAAATATTTCGCCATCTTGCAAGATGACATTCACAGTATCCCAGCTGAGATGTTACAGCAGTCAATGAGGAATCTCAACAGCAGATTTCAAGAATTCATTCGTACAGGAGGTCGCGATCTACGGTACGTAATTTTTAAAAGATGAAAATTCCATCATTGTTTCTTAAATGCCATGTTTTAAGGTTTCAATTACTATGAATACAATATTTTTCTTCCATCACTCTTGGTTTTATTGGATTGTTAAAAAGTTCCCGTTTTTTGGAGTCACCCTGTATATATATATATATATATATATATATATATATATATATATATATATATATATATATATGTGTTCCAAGGTTACTAATGTTTAATTTAAAAAAAGGATCAATACAGAGTAGAGCAATAGAGGATATTACACCGAAAACATGTAAAATTGCTATACAAATGCAGATGTGTTTCAACGCATATCAATGAGTCTCATTAGGCGATTGTAAATTACTGGCGAGTGAACGATTTATTTAGATTTAAAAGTTTTTAATACAATCTCTTTTTTTGGAAAAATGGTTATAAGGCTTGGAGACTTTACCATGATCAACCACTCAAATATGACCTACGTTAAATTTAAACAAAGCGAAGAAGCAAAAATTAAAAAAAATATATTTTTATATAAATTTGTCACGACGCGTAGATTGGCAGCTAACAATAGCCAGACATTAATTTAAAGCAGATACATATAGTTACATAAAATATACAAACCAGGCAATCCATTTTCGTAAGAAATAATAATGTGTGTGTGGGTTGTGAATTTCCTACACAAATTTTTTGTAGTTGATAAATAAATAGTTTCTTCAAGAAATTAGTAAATAATTTAAACGTATATTTGGTAAATAAATATGTAACTGTTGAATAAAGATTCTTCAAATAACATGGTAATAACACTACACAATCAATGTAAAAATCTTGTATGAAATCGATGTATCAAAATAACAACCAAATACCAATACATCTGTACAAGATGTTACTAATACGACCAGGAGATCAATACAAAATTATATTAAATAAAATTAATCTTACAAATAGAAAGATAATCCATGTATGGTGCAACGCAGACCAACTAAAAATATATAAAAAAAAGTATATTAAGTGTGTGTGCGTGTTTCATTGAGGGGACGTTCAAATCTACTCCACGATTATCGTGTGATATGTCTGTCAGTAAAGTATGGCTGGCTTAAGGGTGATTTTCCATGATAAGGGAATGCGGGTTCGATCTCTGCTGAATCGTAAATATTCTCTGCTAAATTTTCCATGTCTACTTCGGTGGATATTAAATGCACTGTTCGGAAAAAAAGCTAGCATGTCCACTCAAACATGTGTAGACACTAAACAATACACACACACACACACACACACACATATATATATATATATATATATATATATATATATATATATATATATATATATATATATATATATATATATATATATATATATGGCAGTATTGAGTAGCTGATAGTATGAAATTAAGATGAAAAGGGTCCGTGTGAAAATTCTTGCGGCTTTTAAAAATAAATTTTGAAGGCGCATAAAGTTGATTAACGGGAAAGATCATTGTTTTGAATAATAAATTGTTTTGGTATCTGATTGTCATTGACGGCCGGAGAGCGAATTCGAGTAAGGCCGAAAAAATTAGCAAAGCCGATTTTTGTAAACATTGCAGCTGGACAAGAAATTATCTGGGTCGTATTGGGAAATCGACAAAGAGAATTCTTTGCCGATTTGCAATAAATTTTGAAGTCTGTTTACAGAAAAATATTGTTTTATAAAACGGCCGATTATCAGGGAATGAGGGTATAAAGTTTATTGTTTTGAAATAGCATACCGCTTTGTTCGAGGCTTGCTATCGCGTCTACGGGGTTGGAGAGAATAATTAATTGATGAATGCGTAATGAGCTTTGAGGGTCGTTAAGAGTTGGGCGAGATGCATATAAACCGAATGCTTGGTTGAAACCAGCAGTTGTAGTCAGAGCGAGAGCTGAGACGAATCAACAGCGTAAGAGGGAGCTGTTGAAATCCACATGATCTGCTGTCGAGAGAAAGGCCGGTATTGAACCTTCATGTGTGAATAACCCGTTCCAAGCAAGTGATACAGTGTCACGATAAGGAGTTTAACGGGAAGGGCTACTTTTCTTGTATCAATGATTATATAAAACCATTGAAAATTAATCCAGCGTCCTTCTTTGTTATTTATTATGATATTTGTATTTTCAACGGTGAAAGCATTCTTGTTTCATAGCGTGATTCCATTAACTCGATCTAGGGCTTAATTACGAGCGAAATTTCAATCTTCAGTGCTCTTTGATCAAAGAACACAGCGTGGCTAGGGCAGATGAGGAACCAAAGCGGTCGGCAGATAAACATCAGTTGACCGGTGGCAGTGCTTACCAGCGTGAGAACAACCCAGGATCGAGCCGAGCCGAGCCGGCCGTGTTAGAGTTCACTTTTCACCACAACCAAAGAGATGACACAAAATGCAAGGGGTTACTGGGAGTGAACGAACATGAAAAAAGCCTTTAGAAGAAGCCGGAAATCATGACGCAGTTCACTACGCCAGACATTTGGAAACGGCATGATGTACAGCTTTCCATTCATGCCGGAACATTTCAGAGTGTTTGGGTGTCAATCTGAGTACAGTGCAGAGGATTCGAAAAGTGCTGAATGAGTCTAATGGTGATTACGAAGGTATTTGGAGTGGTCACTAGTGATGGCGACAGTTATGCCTCCATTCATCTTCCAACAGAGCCTAAGACTTGGCACGACGGCTTACATTAAGGGTCTTCAAGAGATTTGCGGTACAGGGTCAAGAAGGTGGCTGTAAGATCTTATGTCTATCAACACGACACTGAAACGCATACTACAACAGTAGGAAAACCCAGTCATGGCTGTCAGACAATGTCTGCAACCATATCATCCCTTACATCTGGCCACCTAACACCTCAGTCTGCAACCCTCCTGATTATTATGTGTGTGTGGGGGGGCAGTTGAGTTAGATACCAATAAAACTACTTGTATCACCAAAGATAAACTGAAGGCAAGGATTATAGCAGCATTCACCAACTTAAACAAGAGATCGCCCAGAAGTGTCACAGGAGGTTCCGAAATTGTCTGGAGGCCTTGCTTGAAACCAATGGCGATTTTATTGAATAAATTTACTCTTTCGTATTTCAAGATAATTTTATAGTAATTTTGGAAAATATATCTGTTAAAATGAGATGTCAGTGTTATTTCGATTTTTAAAAACCAATTATAATGACAATGTATCATCCTAACAACTATACATACATGGTCGTTAAGAATAAATTTGAAGCACATTTGCCTTAGTTTTGTACGATAGTCGCAGCGTACACAGTGAATTAAAGGAGAAGTTCCTAAACACAGTTTGACTTCAGGAAAAGGAAGAATGCTATGTGGGCATTTTAAAAAAATATGTAGTGTTTAAGGTGAAGGCGTTAGATTTGATCTACAAGTAAGAAATTGTTTGGCAAAATTTTGTACTAGAGAATTGTCGTTGAGAGATGAATCTAGACTAGGGAGTAATGCTCTAAATTCATCGGTGGAAAATATGTAGGGTTTAAGGTGAAGGTGTCATAATTCGTTTGCAATGTTTCGTTCTAGAGCAATGAACCCAGACTGGAGGATTCATTATTAGCGGAAAGAAATTTACAACAAAGTATTCATGAATTAGCAATAGTGTGAAACTCAGTCAACCTCATACCGATATTTGAAAAATAGGAGAGATGTTTTGGTTCCACACGCATTTAGAGTAAAGCTGTCGTGTATTCAACAATTTTTCTTTCATAATAGGGGAATGACCTATTCCTTAAATACAGTGTGTCCCCCAAAATATACACACCTTTTGACTTCTTATAACTTTTTGAATTTTTTTCCTTTTTTTTTCAGATCCGATGCATTTAATTTCATTTAATATTTATTTTAAAGCATTAGTCTTTGTAATTTCATCAAACATCAATAATGGTGTTCGCAAGTCAATAAACCTTGCATCTATTGTCATTTAAAGAATGAGTACATTTTTGGGACACCCTGTAAATTATATAATGAGGAAGGGTTTACAGATTGATTGGAAAGATCAGTTGATTGACAAATATAAATCTCCACAACTTACACCAAACAATGGCAGAAAAATAATGTGCGTTTCGTTTACAGTTCTCAAAACCCAATGAAACACTAAATGAATACCCAGAAGTTGTAACCTGTCTATAAAGTTTTGTTGAATAAAGTCCACGTACTCGTCAATAGGAAATAAACTCCCTGTACTCGTCAATAGATTACTGTCCATGAAAACGCAAGGTTGTATATAACAAGAACAGCATAGGAAACAGTGCTGGAACTCGGTCGGTTTGTTTGTCTCAAATCCGCTATATTCAACTATTCTAATATGAATCGATTATTACTCTTTTCGACCCCAAAAAGAAAAAAAATGATTTTCTAGGGAAAGCTATCTTTTATGAAAAGCAAATTGGAGAGTTCGTTGAAAATCTTTTCATATTAAAACCTGCATAATTTTACTCAAAATGCATCGGTCAAATAAGAGGTAACATGAAATTGGAAATAATGGGGATATCAGGATTGAACAAAATGTAATTGCATCTTATTTTTAAGCACAAAAAATTAGCACAGGAAAAAGTAATTAGCCTACTAACAATTAAGTTTTGAGTTTAAGAAAGCCATTTGGGTAACTAACACAAAAAAGAGAATGCCTCATTTTGAGAATATTTAACATCGAAAAATATAAGAAAAAAACTAATTATTTTTAATAATATGTGGAAATCCACACCCTTTGCCTGATGACGGTCGCGAGACCGAAAACACGTGTAGCAAAATTATGGAAAATAAAGCATAATACTTAAAAAAAAATCCACATTGCAATCAAAAATGTTTGCGGTTACTCTCTTCTTTTTAAGACGGAGCGCCATGTCATATGAGCAAAGTAGCAAAGACCTGGAAGAATCGCAAGTTATCAAGTCACTGCTATGGGTAGCCCAAAATTCTGACATGAATCCAATAGAGCTCGTTTGGAAGGACCTTGAGCGAAGACTTAAAAAACCGTGAAACCAAACTCACATCAGTGGCAACCCTTAAAGGAACATTGCGAAAGTAGTGGCAAAATATGGCTCAGGCAATTGTTGATAACTTGATCAAATCCATGAAAAATCGAATACAAACACTGAAACTAGCAAATGGAGGACCTACTCCATACTAGTTCCAAATACTGTTCGTTTGTGTTGAGTGGGGATTACGTAATTAAATTTTGAAATTGGATGTAGTTTATTTCTCCGGGCTAAAAAAGTTTTCTTAGGCCACTGTATTAGATACTCGTTAATGAAATAGTTGTCTATTTTTATTTTTTTTAAAACATCGTCCATCAGCCTACTCATTCAAGCAATATTAATAAAGAAAATGTGATCGCCGGCAGAGATCGAAGCTGCAACCACATTTGTAGGAGAAACAGATACATAATCCAGCCTGTTTTACCGAGAGAGCGTCAGGGTTCAACAGGGCTCTATTTGTCTTTTTAAGGAGAGTACTAAAAATGTCAGATTAAAAACAAATCCATTAATTCTTTATCTGTATATATTTCTATTTTTCTATTTTCCTTACTTTCAGTGTGTCTGTCTGTCTCTCTGTCTGTTTGTCTCACTCAATCTCTTTCACTCCCTCTTTATCTATCTATCTATCTATAATACTTGGGAAAATAAAAATCATTTGAAAGAAATTTTTTTTAATTTTTTTAATCAATTTTCTACAGTTTCCAAGAAATTGATTCGTGGACTCGAAAGGATTAAGACAAAAATAAACAGACATATTATGCCTGTTTGAATGAAAATATGCTGCCTAAACACACACGCACGCACACACACACATACAGACACACACACATACAAACAAACAAACAAACACACACACACACACACACACATATATATATATGTATATATATATATATTGTTGTTGCTGAAAAGTTTCGAAGTTCAGATTGATCTACACGTGCATACACACAAGGTACATAATAGAAGAGACGGCAGCCAGAAGAGAGTAACCAGTAGCCGCTGTCTAAGCCTTTGCCTATGAACTCACAAGCACATTACGCGGACCGTCTTAAAGTATGTCCACACATCTCACATGGCACTACGAACACTGAATTACTTTATAAAACAAACGTCACTGCAAGGAAAATTTTATTTCCTTTGTATATTTCTGAAAAGAATATGTAAATGTTATTTTCATTGACATTCTGCTTTTACTTTTCCTTCAGAAAATAAATTCCTTTATTTTTCATTTAAAAAAAAAAATTGTTGTTGTTAAATGTTTGGAGTCCCGACACTCAGCAACAAAAACCTGGGCAGACGGATGCCAACATATCAATCACCAGGTCATCGAAGTCATCTCTCAGGATCATCAATGTTCTACCGAACCAGGTTAAATAAAATATTGTATAGTCTGTCTAGAACACACTTCATGGATATTTAACTAAGAGAGCTACTACCTCATTAACATATTTATGCGCTAAAACCACATTCGATAAGCTGGTTTTGCCTTCTGTCTTGTAAACTGCTGACATTTTTAAATGTTTTTCCTGCCTCTAATTATTGTAAATTTCAGCAGGTGGTCATCCTTACATGATGAGGCTTCCAGATTGTTATTTTTTTGTTTTCGTAGCATTAACTATTTTTTATAGCGTTGACCGATTCTCTTAATAGCTGATAACGAAACCTATTTTCTCTGTCTTTAAGGTTGTGTAAAGAATAACTCCAGCTGGCTTGACGGAGACTCGCTATGCATATTCTGACAACAATCTCTGCTTTGTATTTTCATTTCTCTTCCATACAGTAGATTGCTATAATTATTCTCACTGAGAGAAATTAAATCATGGAAAATATGGCACAAGCGAGATATATTCGGGAAATGGTATAGGACTTCATTATTCTATCATTAACTTTGTTGGGTTAAGTTTCCGTCCGCTAATTAGTATACACTGCACTTGGTCGATCATGCGATCTTTAACGACCAATCAGTGTGAAGACAATACTGCATTGGGACAGTTTTGATGACATGAAGACGAGATAGGCTTAGGATAAAATAAAACCTTCTTTAACTTCTTCATTTCTTTTTTTTTATGTTTGGTTCACTAGTAATAAAATAATCCCATCCCATCTCCCCTCTCGCTTGTAACCATCCACTATAAGAAAATATAAGTTAAACCTCTAAAGCCTAATTAGACAAATAAATTGGGCACCTCCAGGTGGAGTAATGGTTAGTAAGCTCGTCTCGCTATATCAATTACTACTGAATAGTGAATTCAATCCTCACTAAGTGATCCACATTTTCGGCCCTTGTATCACACAATCTGCACTGAGAAATTCATTTGAGCACTTCGACGTGTTGTAATTGGTACAGTGTTTTGTATATATTATGTAACTGGTGAGTTAGTCCAAATGCCTGGACTCACTTTATAGTCCACCAATAGAAGGTTAACCAATCAGAAGACGTAGAACATTCAATTCGTCGTGTATAAAGGTGGCCATTTTTGTTTACCCTACCCGAATGATCAGTGCCAACTTGTCAGGCGAAGATGAACAGAAGGAAGTACTACGCTCTGCTACTTTGCTGCGATATCTACTGATAATCTGAACTACGCTTTCCTACTGTCTCCGAAATATTCACTGCTAACCTCTGGATTCTATACTCGAAGACGACCGTCATCTGAACAACAGTAATGGTTAGCAAACTTGTCTTGCAAGATCAATTACGACTGAGTGGAGAGTTTGATGCTCACTGGATGCTCCACACTTTCGGTCATATCTTAGCTACGTTTAGAAATAAATCGGGCAACCCTGCCCCAAATAGCATAGTTTAGGTTTGTTTTATCCTTGGTTTCTTCCATCAAGTTGACTTTGCTAGGGGATTTATGCTTATTGGACATTTATATCTGCCCCCAATTTATTTGGCTTAATTCTCCCACCTCTCCCTCGCTAGGTGACGGTGATGTCAGTTCTGTGGTGAATGCGAGAGGATTTTTGTTTTTCGAGTGTTCATTTCGTGTTTGTTTTTTGTTTCTGAATGATAGATGCTGGAGTGAGTGGTTGGTCGAATGATTATTTTTAAATAACCTAGGCTCGTATTAATTTTGTTCAGTTAACTGATGTTTCTTAGGGTGGGAGACTTAAAGTGTAGATAGTTGTGGGTGTCGGTGATTTTAGTGTGTAGTGTCGTTTTCAGTTTCCTGTTTTCATCTATGTAAATGCGGGTGTCTTAAAATGTTACTGATGTTGTGGATTTTTCATAGTCAAAGATAATTGAGTCGTGCATTGCGTTTAGGATCATAAGGAATTGAATAAGTTTGTCATCCCTACCCGTATAATTCAACATATCTCTCTCTCTCTCTATATATATATATATACACACACACACACACACACACACATATATATATATATATATATATATATATATATATATATATATATATATATATATATAATAAAAAGGCTTAAACACTAATATTCCATGGTCATAATTTATTCAATTGGAATCGTACATACGATCCAATTCATCAGACCTACAAATTCAAAAAGATATAATTGCATATGTATGTGCATATTTACCACCAATATTATCTATCTATCTATCTATCTATCTATCTATCTATCTATCTATCTATCTGTCTATATATATATATATATATATATATATATATATATATATATATTTCACAATATATATATTTTTATATTTTTGTATTTTTTCAACATCGAATTTATATTTTTGGTCCCCTACACTCATCCAAACTTTCTTATTTTCTATTCCTTTAAACATAAATCATTGTTTTTTTTATTCATTTCACAATAAAAATGCATTTATATTAAAGTCACATTTACTAACTGAAACATTATTTTTCGTATTACTTTCAACATGATATCGCATTTTACAGTCACTTATAGTCTCAAACCATTTTTTGTTCTCCTTGCAATATAACATCGCAGTAATATTAGAATCATCTTTACTACACTCACCCAAATATCCTTTGTTGCTTTTCTTTCAACATATCATCACAATAATATAATAGTCACATTTATTCACCCAAATATTTTTGTATTCCTTTCTATATACATCGCATTTATTCTACAATCACCTTTACTCACAGAAAAATTCTTTTTATCCTTTTTCATCATCAGATCGCAATTTTAGTATAGTCATCTTTAATAATTCCAACATTCTATTTTGAATTTCTCTTGCCTATAACAACGCAAATATATTACAGTCAACTTTACTAACCCAAGTATTTTTTGTATTCCATTAAAAATAACATTACATTTATATTATAGACATCTTTATATACCCAATACTTTTTGTATAACTTTCCACATAACATCGCAATAATATTACAGTTACTTTTACTCACCTAAACATTTTCTCTGTTCCTTTTAACATAATATTGCAATTATATTACAGTTAACTTTGATCCTCAAACTTTCTTATTTGTATATTTTCACAATGATCTCGCAATTAGTGCTATCTTTACACAAACATTTATTTTTGTATCCCTTTCAAAATAACATTCCAAGTATATTAGAATCACATTTACCAATCAAAACATTATTTTTATTTCCCTTGCACCAAAATATCGCAATTATAATACAGTCACCTTTACTTACCGAATCATATAATTTTGTGTGTTCCTTTCAGCATAACATCGCTATTATATTACCTCATCTTTACTTACCCAATCATCTTTTACTCAGTTATTTTAAACATACCATTCCTTTCAGCATAACATCGCAATGACATGACAGTCACGCTTACTCACCCAAACATTATTTTTGTATCCCTTGTACCACAAAATTGCAATTATTGTGCAATTACCTTTACTCACGCAAATATTCCTTTGTATTCCTTTTAGCATAACATCGTAATTAAATTACAGTCATCTTTACTCACCCAAACATTCCTTGTTGTATTATTTTCACCATAATATCGGATTTAGTCATATTTACTCACCCAAAATATTTGTTTTGTATTCTTTTCCATATAACAACGTAATTATATTGCAGTCACCCAAAGATATTTTGTATCGCTTTCACGATAATATGACAATATTGATATTACTGTCGCCCAAATATAACCTTTCCATGAATAATCTCGGGAAACATATATTTACAATTTTAATGGCGCCGTTATTAGAAAAATGCGTTAGCATTTGTCTTATACGGCTGAATACTAAGATCTTTGATCGGCATGTCATGTGGGGGAAAAAATAGAACCCCCCCCACCAAAAAAATATGAATTAGTTAATCTTTCTTCGTCATTTTTTCTCCCACTTTTTCACTCATCTCGACTTCCCCGCCAGGAAATTTTACTCTCCTCTTTCATTTTTATATTATTGTTCACACAATACGAGACTTAAGTAGCACTCACGGTAGTGGTTTATTGAATGGAGATGTTGTAAGGGTGGATATGGTAGGAATTTGAAGTCGCTAAGAATGTAGTCGTCAGGAAGTTATCTCGTCGTAAGTACGTTCCACGTTGCAACAGTTCTCTGGTCGATTTTCGGGAACCTTCTTTCCTGTGCAAGCTTTTGATAGTTAAACAAGTTTCCTACAGTATCTGCCTGCCGATTTTTTCACCGATACGATGACCGGCAACATTGTTGACCACTGATTTCTAAATAGTTGAAAATTGAAAGTGTTCGGATTGATTCTGACTGCTGTTTTTCTATCACCTTCAAAGAGAGATATGTTCCTTTTTGATAGCTCCCTCTTATAAGGATATGCACTGCTTGGCCTGCTGGAAGCAAACCGAGACTTTGACTTAATATGGGGGAGGGTCATACTACATATTTTGAGATGAGCTCAAGCTTTTCTTTCTTTCGTTATTTTATCATTGTTTTTCTTTATAGGCGGATAAATCATTTTTTTTCTTTTTTGTGAACTCACTTTATTGTGCATTTGAAAGAAAAGCCCGTTAACTTTGCCGACTCCTCTGTTTGACATAAAAAGTAAAAATAATAATAAACAAACAAATTTTCTTACATACAGGTAGGGCAGTAAACACTGTGTATCTGTGCATACGTCATTGATAAATGTGCACTCTTAAGAATTGGG
>OZ010583.1:124887802-124990302 GCA_963932145.1 Acanthosepion lycidas
AGAATATATATATATATATATATATATATATATATATATATATATATATATATATATATATATACAGATAGAGAGAGAGAGAGAGAGAGAGAGAGAGAGAGAGAGAGAGAGAGAGAGAGAGAGAAGGGAAATAAAAAAAATGGGCTAAGGTATAAAAACAAGGATTTTGACATAATCAGACAAGGGTTAAATCTCGTAAAAGTCAGTCAGTTAAATGCCATACACAATAAACGCGTAGAGGATCATGTCTCTTTCGCTTCATGACTGACAAGGCAGAGGATTTTCCCGCAGGTGGTTGTCGTTTCTTTCCGTTGTAGAATGGTTGACAACTAAGACTATAGAATAGAACACTTGTCTCGGAGGTGAAGAGATGGAGCCATACTTTTACCAAGGGTATTTGCGCGTATGAACCAGACTGGAATTTGAACTCGCCTCATCGATTTTTCATACAAAGTTGTTATCCATTACACCACAACGCATACCCCTAATCAGTATAGAAGGATAAAATAAAATAAAATAAAATAAATACAAAGTGAAAGATACTGTAACTAACAAGATCTGATAAAAATATTTACTCTCACGTATCGCCTGGTTCACACTCCTCCCCAGTCTTTTGAACAGGATTAGAGTTTATCCTTCGTTTGCTGTTTAGCACTGGGTTTCTGCTTCTTTCCAAGTTCTACTTCAACTCTATACATCTAACGTCTCAGCCTGAACTCTCAAATTTGATTTGCTAATTATTTATTTAGTTTTTCTTTTTCCCCAATAGGAGTAGACACATTCGCCTATTGCCCGGTTCGCAATCCTCTCCTGTCTTTTGAATAGAAATAGATATCTATCGCTTGATTCCTGTTTAAGGTATTCGGTTCATTCTGAAGTTTTTTATTCTCTTTCTTTCCCACTTGTGCCATATCACTTTTTTTTCTGAGAGAACTGATTTTAAACATTCTTCAGTAGAAAGGAAGTACACACAGGCGTACCGCATCCATTACATTGGTTTTCAGTGTTCGAAAGAGACTAAAATCCTATTATTGCAGGAACAAAATCCTTGAATTATTCCTAGATTTTCACAGATAATGGTTATTAAATGCAAAGTGGGATAAAAGAACACTTAGAAGTCAACTAATTAAAAGTTAATTAATTAATAAAACATTAGTTTTTATAATCAGTTCGGTGAATATTACATAGTCTGCATTCTTTCATCCTATTTTAATCTGAAAGATGTATTTTGAAAATAATACAACTGTCAATCAGAGTCTGTTCATATCGCTTTATCGATCCGGGTCGCTGTCGATTGGTTTAGTTCACTGAAACTGTCTCTGAAGCTTTGCCTTTCTACATATTTATCAGTTTACATATTGATCTATATTTTTTAGTAGCATTATTATTTTCGAACATCAACAGAAATCTCAGTAGATATATATTAAGTGTTTGGTTACTGGCCCTTCATATCTATCTATCTATCTATCTATCTATCTATCTAAATAAATAAATAAATAAATAAATAAACCAATGCTTCCTGTTTCAATAACATTTTTCTCAAAGCTTTTCCATCGGTTTCCTTTTAAAAAAAACCAACAAAGGTCATGATATATCCTTTTCATTTTATCACAAATGACGCTTGAAGATAACCATTTTCAAACATTTCATCTTTTTTTCTCTGCTGTCACATAAATATTTAAGTTGCTCATTTTGAAAATTCTTAAGTAGGTCCTTTGTCAGTGCTGGTCGTTCTGTAAATCATCTCTACTTTTGAAATATTAAAACTAAAAAAAACCCAGACGGTTTGCGCATTTTGCTTACCATTGGCGTATCGCGTGCACTTTCTTAATTAAGCAAGCAACATTAATTCATATTGTTTAGTTGATATGTAGTTTTCAATAACTAAACTCATTCCCTTCAAGTTTATTTTATCTGTACACAGTGGGAGTTAAACGTAGAGTGATTAATCGAAAAAAAGAAAAGAAAATGAGATAAAGAGAGAAAGGTGAGAATAAAAGAGAAAGAAACAGAAAGGAGGACTTTGAAAGAGAGAAGGAGGAAGGGAAAAGGAAAAAGAGTACAAAGAAAAATATGTATAAAAGAGAAAGAAACGAGACGGAAAGAGAAGTGAGAGAAAAAGAAAGAAAAGGAAAAGAAAAAAGCGCCAAACATCACACACACACACACACACACACATACATACATACATACATACATACATATTTGGGCAGCAATCCTTGTTTTAAACAATTTTCATTAAAGATGACTGACAAGTTAATGTCATATAAATACAGCTTTGCAGGACAGGCCAAACACCTGGTTCGTTCTCAAGGTGCAACTTCTTCTAGTGAAACTGTTGGGATAGATCGTTACCCATTATCCGATTGGAGCAGTAAGCAGATATTTTATTTCCGGATTTGTAACCTATTGCTATAGACGAGCGATGCCTGGATAAGTCATAGGTGAGTGGGGACGTAAACAGTCTAACGGACGTCTTTCCTTTCACGTCGTTCTCTGAGGGCTCTAGTAGTCTCACTGACATTTTGCGAGCAGTGGTCACTGTCTTATAGAAAACATTCTTCTTTGATTTATCGCCTTTGTCTAAAAAATTAATTTACCTTCATTCAGTGATCATCTTTATCCCATAAGTCCACTTACTAATGACCACCGGGGAAAATAAATGTCCGAAAACATATTTGTGGCAGGTCCAGTTGTTTTCCATTTAATAAGGATATCAGGTTATTGATATCGCTACATGAACTTTTCAATCGAGTTTTATTGTGTTTCTATAAGTGTTTTCTGTTCTGGGTATAAAGTAGGAAATAAATGCTCCGAATGTTCTATATATCCATGTGCTTTCGGCTATTCTATTAGCCATTATCAAGGATGTGTATTTTTATTCTATATATTTATTTATTATTTAACGGAATAAATTAAATTTAAATTAAATTCAATTTAAATTAAATTTAACGTTCAGTTAAAAATGAACATGAAAATTTTTTTACCAATCTGGTAAATTTTTATATTACAAAGGAGAGAAAAGAAAGAGAAGCTTTCATCACTACCAAAAAAGTGTGACAAAGTGTAAGCTTCAAAAGTATAATTTACTGAAGAAAAAAACTTTTTAATATAAAAAAATTGTATAAATTTCAGCGGACAGTATAACTAATTATACGGTCCATGAACGCTTAATGTTTCCTCTATAGAAACGGCTAATTTTGTATTAATCGTTATTAGAGGGTGACTAGTAAAAACGGTTAATTCAGAAATAAATTTATTTAGCTATCATGATTCATGCACAAACTGAACAATCAGCGCAGATGTTCGAAATGTTTGCCAGAATGTTCACCATAAAGAAGGCAAAAGTTTGCGGATAGTGTCAAGAGGAATTTCATTCCAAGCTTCGACTAATTTCCACTTCAATAAATCAATATCGACGATCTCACGACGACGGTTTTGCATGTGAGTTAGGAGTATACTCCAGATACAGTAACATTCATATCTGGGCGTTTAGAGGGCCACTGAGATGGACCAATCAGAGCTGGTGTATTTTCTCGAAGAATAAATGTTACATTTTTTTTTACCACTCTACCACTCTTAGCTAACAAAGTATTTTAACTGAATTTCTGTTTTACTCGAGAAGGATTCATCAAATATACTCATAAGAAAAGAAAACAGCCTTAAAGACGACGTAATTTTTATGCGCAGGTTAGTGGACAACGTATTCTAATAAAATTTGTACTGTTTTTCGACCACCGTATAACTAATTTAAGTTAGTTTCAAACTAGCTCAGCGTAGATGGAACTTTCAATAACTGAACTTATTCCTTTAAAGTTTACTTTATACCTACACAGTGGCAATGAAAACACGAAAGAGAAATAGAGAAGAAATATAGAGAGAAGAGAGAGTGAGAAAGAAAGAAAGAAAGAAAGACATTACGAATAGGAAAGAGACAGAGAGAAAATGATTGACTGAGACTGTTAGATGTTAACGCATGCTGTAGTAAAATTATGTCTAGTTCAAGATTTCTGTGCAAGCAAATGTCATGACAAAGAGACACCACCGTGTTCTTTTCGTTCAGTTAAAGCCGTTGAAGGGGATCCTGGATTGCCGCCTTCCACTGTCTAAATGGTGATTTCGGGGAATTGCTGCACAGGATGGAAATGGTTCCTTGCAGTCGTGGTTAAAGCGTTAGCTTTCTAACCATGAAACCCGGATTCCGATCTAACCATAATCAATTCAAATTCTTGATGTTATCAGCCTGAGGAGATGATTTCTTTGGAAAATATGTGAAAACCATACCCACCGGTTAACCCAAGCTTTTGATTGAAATTGACAAGATGGAAGCCGTCAATTGTTCTGCTATTAAGAAGTCGCAAGTCTACGTGACCGAGGTTTTGAGCGTTTTGGCCAAGTTAGAAAAAAATGATCACGTCAGATTATCGTTCTCTCCCGCAAACTGTACGCAAGGTACGCTCGGCTTAGTTGTAGTATATACTACAGATGATGGGCTGATCAGACGTGTGTAATAGGGATTTGATAATCCCCCTGGAAGATGCGTGTGTTCGGAATCGAGTAATAGCCTGCTATAGCATATTCCTTATTTTAATTATCTGTTTGGATTGACATTCCATTTCTTTAGATCCTATCATGAAATAATGGCTGGCAAAAGAATTATTATTCATTTTAAACTCTTAAAAGTAACATTATTATTCTATTAATGACATGTGCACCAGTCAAACTCCACCACTTCCCTTTTCCATGAATTGCCATGACTTTTTTAATGTAGTGGTTTTTCGCTGTCTTTTCCACGGTTTTAAACTCAAAATAGTCCCTCTCTTTGACTGAGGACCAGCCAAGGATATCGATCGCAATCTACGCTGTTATATAACCAGAACTAGTATAACTAAATATATATTGTTGGTAACATTTGGTACCAGTAGATTTAATGATTTATTTCAAATTGAATGGCGACATTAGTTATTTTAGTTTATAATCAATCACCAGCATGTGAGTCAGATGGTCTTGTTGTTTATTCTGACCGAATTTTTTGTTCTCAAAATACCGCGATTCAATAACATGTCTACAAGTGAAAAGAGTCAATAAATGAATAATGCATACAAAGCCAACACGAAAAAAAAAAGAAGCCCGTCGCGGAAATGCTTAACTAAATATGTAACAAAATGACTCCCTTGCATTTTTTTTATTCATTAGACAAAAAAAGGCATACAATAAATTTGATTAACCTTTTATCCTGAAAGTAATACCCATCAGAAGATAGAAACATTTTACAACAAGTTTCCAGCTGCGCTAGGCTCTGGTGGTAAAAATCAGATCTTCCGGACGCAAAGAAATCTGTAAGTGATTGTCGCAATTATGACTCATTTACGAAGGATTTTCCACAAAAATGATTGTACAGGGAATGGAATAGGTAGTAATCTGTTAGTGCAAAGTTCAGGGAGTATGGTGGATGTCACAGTGTCTCTAAGCCAAGTCGCAGTATGGTATCCCTGGCCACCCGCGCCACATGAGGTCTGGCATTTTCATAGAGGAATAGTACACCCTTGTGATTAACAAATACTGACACCTTCTGCTTCAGTGCCTGTTGCACACGTTCTAAATGCTTCAGGTACAGAACCGCAGTGATTCTTTGTCCTGTTGGTAACAGCTTATAGTGCGCTATTTGACAACTAGTCCACCAAATACAGAGCAGGATCTTGCGGATGTTTAGAGGAGGTCTTTTGTTAGTCACAGGATACCGTCTGGTACGCTTGAGAGTGTCATATAAGACACACTATTCGTCAATTGTGAACACACGTTTAAATATGGGTACGTTGCGATGCCGAAAATTCAACGAGAAACAGGCTGTCACACGTTGTAGCTTCCGACAATGTGTGGCGTACTCGAGTTGCTCAACTTGTACGCCTTTCCTATGCGGTGCAGGTGATGTCTGAATGTTTCATCAGAAAGCAGCAGGCGTTCGGTAAGTTCAACACATGTTCAGCTGATATCCTATTCTGTGGCTGAATTCAGGTCTTCATCATCAAGGACTTGTGGCCGGCTATTGCTGGATTCATCAGAAAGGGACAGATCTGAACTTCTGGAACAATGTCTGGTAGTGCGTTTACTCAAAGCATTTTCCCCAATTTCGACTTGATTCAGCTGTGGACAAGTCCATCGTGATGTTATAAAGCAGACAACACCAAACGAGCTGCTTCAACATCGCCATGTTTCCTCACCGCTGCTCGAGCTATGATGGGTATGTGTGCGCAACGCACCCGCATTGTTCAAGATCAATGACTCCACGCTTTTCCGGGCTGTGATGTACACATTTGTGTATCAGTGATCACTTCTTCCCACACTTCATAAAAAACGACTAGGACATATTTGGTTACCTTGTAACTAGCCACTGTGATTGATAAGCGCACTTGTTAAACGACTTTTACGGAAGGCCAGCAAAAAAACGATTTGACGGAGAGCCAGCAAAAAATATCAAATTCAGCCGCTAAGAAAATGGTCATTTATTTGTCTAAGGAATTTATAGATTGCTGCGCAATACAAAAAGAGGGAGGCTGGTTATCAAGATTCTATTTTTCTTTAGTTACCTAGTCAAAATAAATGACTCATTCATTTGATTACATCGGGGTTTGTTCTAAAATAGAAATATCCAATCTGAGATAATTTTAGGCTACTGGAAATAGAACTGACATCCAAAATTTTTGGTTACCTCTAGATTTCAAAATGCCCTCCTAGTGTTAGATAAATATCGAAATTGTGATCCTTGTAACCTTATTATATATAATTATTCTCCTAATAAATTCATTATTATTCTACTTTCCATTCAGGTTTTCCTACATTTAACTGACATGTGGAAAATATCCTGTGAATGCCTAAGCAAAGATAATAATCTCAGCTATGAGTATGGCGAAGTGAATTTTGCATCTCAAAAGCGATATATAAACCCTCTAATGAGTAAAGTTTATCAACTCTATATTGGATGCAAAATTGGAGACCAAGAAACGAAGTAAGGACAACTTATAAATCTTTTAATACTTGTGCAACAAATCTCAGTCAATTGCTAATCAGGAATAAAAAAATCTATGCCTTTTGAAGTGCCCATGATTTGGGGAGTAACAACTGATCATACCACTGATTGCACTGTACCTTTAATTGCTAAGCTATTGCCAAAGAAGAAGAAATGGACAATGAAATATCCAAATATTCCATCCGTTTTGTGTTCTGTCTCCCATAATGAAAACATTCCAGTCCCAGAAACACCGAAATCATATGAAATTATTGATGGAGATGACAATGAATCATTAGAATCTGAACCATCGAATCAACTTCATATAAGAAAGATTATTGTTCAATTCATAACTCAAAGTGAATTAAGGGACTTCATAAAAAATATGGTACTTCAAAAGAATAAAGCAGAACTGTTAGATTTCAGGTTACAGCATTGGAATCTATTAGTTGGTGATGTACGGATTTACCATTTCCGTGATCGTCACAACGTTTTAGTCTCATTCTTCCTTATGGAAAGTGATTTAGTGCACTGCAATATCAGTGATCTTATCTAATCACTTAACATCGGCTAAAATCCATAGGAATGGAGTCGCATCATTGATTCCTAGAAGACAAGTCTCAAAGCTGATTACACAATAATAATATTTTATCCTCAATCTCAATTGCTCATGCAGTTCACACAAAGGAAACTTATGACAGTGTGAAGAAACTACTGAGGCACTATTTACATAAATTCGGATTATTGTCCTTATCTTTGTCTTATTCACAATGTTTCGGCCGTTGTACGCTCCTACCTTCTTCAGGTGGACGAACTGAACCCTTTATTTTGCTCATTGGGGTTGACTGTTCTAGTTCCACGTGCCATGTTTAATGGATGTCAGTTAACAGTTATCTCATATTAATTCTCCTCTTTGGGTCCTGTCACTGGATCTAACCAACGTCTTTATCCACTGTGCCATGTTTTCCAGTGAGCGAAATAAAGGGTTCAGTTCGACATTCTAACCACCTGACGAAGGACGGAGCGTACAACGGCCGAAACGTTGTAATAAATATGGCGACAAAGATGAGGACAATAGTCTGAATAATGTAAATAGTGTATATAATACCTCATTTCAGAAATATAGGCAACTACTGAGGCATATCAACTATGATAAACAGAACTGGCCACTTTGCAGGTTGTTGCACTCTTGCTAGTACTGTTGTTTTCTTTGTGAATGGGACAGCCGAAAGAGAAGTCTTCATAAAACCAAGAGAAACTGGCCACTACGACAATCACTAGGACATACAAGAGAAAATGTTCAGCATCCACCACGAGTTGATTCAAATAATGTTTTGTGGCCACCACTTCACATCAAGTTTGGCCTTATGGAAAATTTCACGAAGGTTATCGACAAAAGAAAGTCAGCATTTAAGAATGTGCAGAATAAATTGAAGTGAAAATAAAGGAAGGCATCTTTGTTGGTTCCCAGATTCGTAAAGTTCATTTGGATGAAAATTTTGACAGAGGAGGTCGGGGAAAAGAAAATCTGCATAGCAAACAACTTTTGGGGTTATGAAAGAGTATAAAATTAAAGAAAACTGCTGTAAGACCTCCCGAAGGCATAAAAACATTTTGGCTGTAACATGTCATTGAAAATCCACTTCTTAGACTCGAATCTTTGATTTTATCCAAAAAAACCTGTGGTTCTCTGACTGACGAGAATGGCTAATGATTTCATCAAGACATTGCAACAATGGAGAAATGGTATCAGAGCAGTTGGGGTCCATTAATGCTGGCTGGTTATTGTTGGACTGTGAACAGAGATCATACTTCTAGAGTTTCCAAAGACGCGACGCGTGATTGCTGAATAACTGAGCATGTATATACTTCTGAAGAGAGGTTGTCGGTTTTATTTTATTCAGTAAACACACACATTGCCATTTTGATGTGTTTTGTGTATTGCTCTGGAAGCCTACGTAGAAGAGAACAACAAAGAAAATTTTGCAAAGAAATATTGCAATCATGTGTATGACAAAAATGACTAATAACTCTAAATATCTAAAGCCAATAATCTAACTTGAATGACATTTTCGAATTCAGCATGCCAAAACACATAATTGACACGTTTCATTTCTGAAGTACTCAACTTGAGAAAATTTGTAGACCAGTGTTACATTTTCTTTTACCAAAACTTTACAAATTCATTTAAATTACTCGCTTAGCAGACACTATAGTACAATGATTTCTTCATAAAGTCTTAGCTAGTTCCAAATATACCAATGTTTACAATGCAAAAATCTAATAGTTATGACTTTCGGTAGCAGTTCCTCTCGAATACATATTTTATTAAAAATAATGGATAACGCACGTCTAACAATATATTTATTATTTTTTCTTTTACACCATTGTTAATCTACAAGCCTTTTACAAGGCTTTGGTTTGTGTTATTGTCAACGGTATGGAAATTGGGGAAATGCACAGATTTTTAATTTCTGAACACGGCCAGTTCTTTTTGGTTGTGTTCGTAATGGGAGTTGTGATAGAATTTTTATTGTAAGCACTTCAATTATTTTTAGATGTTTTATGCAGTAGAGTACCACATTTGTGTCCCCGGCGAATAAGTTGCGCATCGAAGTTGGGAGTTTATTACGCTACTTTAAGTTGGCCCTTATAGATTTGTGTTCTGAGAGAAGTACAGTCAGTCGTCTTGATAAGCGACTAGTATTATACCTGACTCGATAATTAATGAAAAAGCTGATAGCATTATAGCTTTTACATTTGAAACACAGTATAAAATGATCTTAAGATGCATAAAAACGCATGATAAAATAATAAGTATCAAACAAATGCATATAATTCAGACAAAGTAATAAATACGAACAGAGTTAAAGCAGTATTTTAAATCGACAAGAATTCTAAACTTTTACTAGTGAAGATAAATTAGAAATAGTGAACTGAAGAAGAGGGCTCGCTTCAACTTATACGCCTCTTAAATATTTGATAAACACTGCAACTTTGTCAGAATGTAGTCAACAAAATTTTGCCTATCATATAAACAATATTCTTTTATTGATAATGGCTGAAACGCTAGCAGGTTGTTCCCTGATTCTTCCGAATTCTCTATGCCATGTGAGGGTTAAATTCTCCAAACGCCCTTTCCTTATTATATTAACTAAAATCTTCAGCTGCCTCTTCTTAAAACAGCAAATGTTAAGAAAAGAGCGCAAAATCTTAAACAATAAAGTTGTAATCTGTTGTTTTCGACAGATTAGGCAAAGTGTATGTGACTCCTACTGAACCTCGACGTCAATACAAATGACCTGCGATTCTAACATTCACAGGTTAATAGCACAAGGAAAATGAAAAGTTGGAGTGAAGTAAATAATCTTTTTTAATGTGCCGTTTTCGTTCGGGGAGGATTGAAAATGACGTCACTGGTACGTGAAGGCGGGAAAAAAATAAAATGTTGGTAATTGTGTTCAGTGAGATTTTGATGCTTTGAAAGTTATTCATATTTAGTAATGAAAATTAATAGAAAGTTAATTGCCGGGAATACTATCTATCTATCTATCTATCTATCTGTTATGGTTCGGTTCCTTGTACCACGGTGATAGTCCAAGGTAGAACCAATAAAGAAGAACGGATATAGAATAACACAGATATATTACAAACAGGAATATATACAGAGAGGTAGAAAGAAAGTGTTAGTACGAACAATCATGTTTAGTAGTAATTGTCTGAACGCGACTAGGTTTCGGACTGACTCTAATTCGACTCACTGATTCGCTCGCTCTGACTGATTGACGGACTTCACTTCAGACTTCAAACTGAACTCTCGACTTCAAACTGAACAGTATTTAGTCACACCCTCCCCACGAGAGCATCATGTAGCACAAAACCGGTTTAACGTGGGATCTCCGAACCCATGGGCTCGCCCAAAAATATACCCTTTGAACCCGTATAAATGGGTTTAGAGTCGGTTTACCTCTCCGAAAGAGACTCCGCCCTTCGGCGAAGCCTCGTTCGGGTTCCTCCCCGCCCGAAGGCAGAGAGTTCAACCGATCAACTGGTCAGCCGGTCGCCCGACTTCAGACGAAACTCTGCTTCCTCTTGAGGCGCAGTATTTATTACGTTTGGAATAGTCCATTATGTTATTATGGGTAAGGTCCCCTAACACCACACTTCCGAAAATTTTGCGTAGCAGAGGATTTTTAATATCTTTTTTTTTTTGGGGATCTATTCCCAAAGATTCAGTAAATTTTCTTTACCTAGATGATCTTCTTGGTTCTGGCATTATTTGCGGTCTTGTTATATCGAATGTGTTGAAAATCGTGTCCAATACCTCTTCTTGAGTTGGACCGTTAGGATCCTGTAACGGTCTCTTCCATATTTGGCTTACGTGTTTTCTGTGTGATATTTTTTTCCCTTGAACTATGTACATTATATTGCCAATTCTTTTCTCAATTATCCCTTGTTCCCAGAAAGAGGTATTATTTTTGTATGCCTTAAAAAAACTTTTTCCCCTGGGAGGGATTTTTTTTTGTTGTGCGGGACTCTGTTACTTGTTTTACTTGGTAGTAATTTATCGAACGCTGATCTGATTTTCCTAGCAAACATGATATCTGCTGGTGATAATGTTGATGGTGTCGCATTATTTGGTGTTATTCTATATACCTGTAGGAATTGCTGTAATGCTTTCTCCGTAGGCACATCGTACGCTTTTCGTAATGCTCTTTTGAGAGTATCCACAAATCTCTCCGCTTGTCCATTTGACCTTGGATGGTAAGGCGAGGATTTTATATGTTTTACTTGATAGATTTTGCAAAACTCTTGGAAATCTGCTGACGTGAATTGCGTTCCGTTATCTCTTACTAAACAGTCCACTACGCCAAACCGAGCGAATAGCTTGTGGAGGAAATTTATGGTAGTTTCTGTAGTAGGACTTTTGCAGCGAAACACCTCCGGCCATTTACTGTAGCTATCAACTATGATTAAATAGTAAAATTGGTCCTGCATAATCTGCGTGTATTCTTGACCTTGGACGATCAGTTTCAGGCCAAGACTTATGTATGATTGGCGGTACTTTAGCTGCTAAATTACACTCCTTGCACATTTCCACCATTTGAGAAATATCCTAGTCCATATTCTTCCAATATACATAGCTTCGCATTAGCGACTTCATTCTATTTTTACCCGGCTGTCCTCTGTGGAAATTCTTTAGTATCCGTTTTTGTAATGTTTTGGGGATTACAACCCTTTCGTTGTAAAGTAGCACATTATCGCATAGAGAAAAGCTGTCCGAAATTTTCTTATTTTTTTCTACTATTTTTGCTTTTGTTTCATTAATAAAATCGTCATTTTTGGCTTCATTTTTATGTCTTGCAATGTGACTGGCGCTTTATGACTGTACAACATAGTACTGTTCTTATGTCTTCTTCATTTCTAAGGGCTGCGATTACCGTATCTTCCAATGGCTCTGTCTCTGTTGGTATAAGTTTCAACAGACCATCCGCGTGCCCGATTCTTTTCGTTGGTAAATATTCCAATCTGAAATTATACTTCAGAAAAATCGTTCCCCATCTAAGTAGTCTATTTGCCGTGTACACCGGTAGACCTTTTTTTGAACCAAAAAATTTTATTAACAGTTTGTGATCCGTCTGTAGAGTAAAGTTTCTACCATAGACGTATATATGGAATCTTGTTACTGCTAAGATAATTGCTAGAGCTTCCTTCTCAATTTGAGAATAGTTCTCTCCGCTGGTAGTAGGTTTCGAGAAGCATGTTCCCTAGGTTTTATTGTCCCATCTAGCATTTTATGTAATATACACGCTCCGACACCGTAGGCGCTCGCATCACTTGCTACAATAATCTCTCATTTAGGATCATAGTGTGCCAAAAATAAATCCGATGCTAATGTCTTGATTATTTTTTCAAACGTTTCCTGGCATTAATCTGTCCACTGCCAAACTTTTTCTTTCTTTAGCAGTTCGTTCAATGGTGCGCGAAGTTTATGCATTTGAGGCATGAATTCCTGGTAGTAATTCACTAATCCAAGAAAACTTTGTAGTTCTGTTATGTTCTTAGGAACTGACATCTTTTTTATTGCTGTAGACCTTTCAGGGTCTGGACGTCTACCTTCTTGGTCTATTATATGGCCAAGATATTTAATTTCCTTCATGAAAAAATCACGCTTATTTTCTTTCACTTTGAAACCGTAGCTTTGAATTCTGTTAAATACTTTTTGTACATGTTGCCAGTGTTGTTCAACGCTTTCGCTATTAATCAATATGCCATCCAGCTATGCTATTGTGTATTCTAGTCCTGCCAGCATCGTATCCATTGTCTGCTGGAAAATAGCCGGCGCTACTTTAATTCCAAATGGTAGTCTTTGGTATCTGTATAATCCCTTGTGTGTGTTTATGCATAGTAGTTTTGAACTTTCTTCATCGACTGGAATTTGAGGTAGGCCTCACTTAGATCAATTTTTGAAAAATATTTTCTGCCATTTAATTTAGGGAATACTTCTTCAGAACTAGGTAGCGGATAGTGGTAGTCCTTTATTGCTGCGTTCAAACCTGTAGAAAAATCAGCACAAACTCGAATTTCTCCTGATTTCCTTTTAACTTAGACCGTTGGTGTGGCCCATTTTCTGTACCCTACTTTTTGCAATATGCCCGTATTTTCGAGTCTAGATAATTCTTGGTCAATCTTTTCTATTGGCGCAGACGGTAAACTCCTTTTTTTCTTGAAAATAGGTTGAACTTTATCCTTTATTTTGATATTAGCTGCGATTTTCTTGCATATTCCGAGACTTGCCGAAAATACTTCGGGGAAACTCGTTATTAGTTTTCCTTTTAATTTGTCTGCCTATTGCAAAAGTTTATCTTCGTCGGGTGCGTAATTGAAATCTTCGATATTACTCCAAATAGCGTCTTGAGAGAGAACTGATTCGTTCTCGGGTTTTTGCTCCTTATTTGCCATTGCACGTATCAATAATTCTTGCATTTCTCGATGTTTTTGTTCGTACCTTTGTTGTTGTGCAAACTGGATTTTGATAAGTTCCATAATGGTTGACTTAAAATATTCCATGTTGAAGTATTTTTTATTGTGTAATCCTAATATTCTGTAGCCTGTGCGCGCAAAAAAACTTTCCTTTGTTGTTAGTGAAATTTGATATCAAGAAAAGAAAATTTTTGTTTTATATTTTAGAATTTAATCGTCGTCCACTGTTACGTAAGACGGATAGTAAAACAAAAATATGTCCTCCGAGTAGGGAGTTTATATTTCATTAAGGGTTTTCCAGATCGCCACTTGTTTTGTGTGACGTATAGCAAAAAAATAAGTCCTCCGTGTACAGAGTTCGTATTTCCTTTTTAGCGGTTTCTTCGTCGTCACTTGTTATGCTGTGGCAAACGTAATTTTTTTCTTCTTTCACCGAAAGAGTTCGAATCGCTCGTCACCACTGTTATACTGTAGCAAAAAAAAATATATATTTTTCTAACACCGAATGAGATCGAATCGCTCGTCGCCAATGTTATGCTGTAGCAAAGGAAATTTTTTTTTTCTTCCACCGAATGAGTTCGAATCGCTCGTAGTCACTGTTATGCTGTAGCAAACGAAAAAAAAATTTCTTCCACTGAATGAGTTCGAATCGCTCGTCTCAAATGTTATGCTGTAGCAAACGAAAATTTTTTTCTTCCACCGAATGAGTCCGAATCGCTCGTCGGCAGTGTTATTATGTGGCAATAAAAAAATTTTTTTTTTTCCACCGAATGTGTTCGAATCGCTCGTCGCCACAGTTATGCTGTAGCAAACAAAAACAATTTTTTTCTTCCACCGAATGTGCTCGAATCGCTCGTCGGCAGTGTTATGCGGTAGCAAACGGAAAAATTTTTCTTCCACCGAATGAGTTCGAATCGCTCGTTCACCACTGTTATGCTGTAGGAAACGAAACAAATTTTTCTTCCACCGGATGAGTTCGAATCGCTCGTCGCAACTGTTATGCTGTAGCAAACGAAAAAAAAATTCTTCCACCGAATGAGTTCGAATCGCTCGTCGCCACTGTTACGCTGTGGCAAACAAATTTTTTTCTCTTCCGCCGAATGAGTTCGAATCGCACGTCGCCACTGTTATGATGTAGCAAACGAAAAAAGATTTTTCTACCACCGAATGAGTTCGAATCGCTCGTCGCCACTGTTATGCTGTTGCAAACGAAAATTTTTTTCTTCCCCCGAATGACTTCGAATCGCTCGTCGCAAATGTTATGCTGTAGCAAACGAAAATTTTTTTTTCTAACACCGAATGATTTCGAATCGCTCGTCGGCAGTGTTATACTGTAGGAAACGAAAAAAAATTTTCTTCCAACCAATGAGTTCGAATCGCTCGTCACCACTGTGATACTGTAGCAAACGAAAAACATTTTTCTTCCACCGAATGAGTTCGAATCGCTCGTCGCCACTATTATGCTGTAGCAAACGAAAAATGTTTTTCTTCCACAAAATGAGTTCGAATCTCTCGTCGCCACTGTTATGCTGTAGCAAACGAAAAAATTATTTTTCCACCGAATTAGTTCGAATCGCTCGTCGCCACTGTTATGATGTAGCAAACGAAAAATTTTTTTCTTCCACCGAATGAGATCCAATCACTCGTCGCCATTGTTATGCTGTAGCAAACGAAAAATATTTTTTCTTCCACCGAATGAGTTCGAATCGCTCGTCGTCACTGTTATGCTGTCGTAAACGAAAAAATATTTTTTCTTCCACCGAATGAATTCGAATCATGAGAGAGAAGGGGAACCTTTTGACGCCCTCTGAGGTGATTGGTGTGAGATGCCAGTGCGAGAAAAGAAGATTTTGGGAGGATGACTCCCTTACCTTAGAAAGTAAAGACTTCCAAAAATGGAAATTAATAAATCTTCCTGACCGAAAGCAATGAAAACCCTTTAATACGGATTTAGAATTATCAAGGAACCTCAAACCCCGACAGGCCCACTCCGGTTCTCGTCGGCGTCCATATAAGCAGATTCGCAACGAGTAAATTCGCAGTTCATTTGAGGCAAACACAGGAGTTGGTGTTAGCCAGACAGGCAGAGAGACAGCCTCGCAGAAAGCTGACTGAAAGGTGCACGTATTTCCGAACTCAACTTCTAACCAAGAACAATTTATTTTTGAAGAACGACTTAGACTCACACCACCAAAACAAGTTTTACCAATATCGCCTGAAGATACACCAAAACCAGTTTCTTAAAAGAACAATGTTAAGACTCGCCTAACAAACGAAAAGTGTCACGAATCCATATAAGCGGGTTAGGAGAAAGACGCAGTCCTGTATTCAACAACCAGATATAAAAGTATTTGTTATTCTTTTGTTAACATAATTGAACTTTTCCAGTTATTACTTTATTTTCTTTTACATATACTTGTGCGGTATTACCCTTGTTTGGACTCGGCTTGCATTACGGCCCGGCGACTGATTGATTTCATCTACCTAAGATCAAATCACAACGTGGGTAGGTTAGACTAGAAATCAAAGCAGTTACTTCGGTAACCAGACGTTGGAGGCAAGCTGGGAACGACAAGGCTGATACCGAATCTAACCAGATTCCCATCCGAATCAGCTAAAGGTTAGAACGTCACATTTGGTGCCGCGACCAATACCAAGTCACATTGGTCGTCACAGGACAGGATAGGACGGCGACGGCGTGGAGACAGACGGGGGGACGTCACAATTGGCGCCGTGACCAGGACAAGCAAGACGGACGCGGCCAGGCAGACGTTTCATTTGGCGAAGCGACCCCAGCGTGACGTCACACTTGCACCAGGGTGATAGTCCAAGGTAGAACCAATAAAGAAGAACTCGAAGGCGGATATGGAATAACACAGATATATTACAAACAGGAATATATACAGAGAGGTAGAAAGAAAGTGTTAGTACAAACAATCAGATTTAGTCGTAATTGTCTGAAACGCGACTCGGTTTCGGACTGCCTCTAACTCGACTGACTGATTCGCTCGCTCTGACTGACTGACGGACTTCCCTCCAGACTTCAGACTGAACTCTCGACTTCAGACAAAACAGTATTTAGTGACACCCCACGAGTGGGCTCGGCCAAAAATATGCCCTTTGAACCCGTATAAACGGGTTCAGGGTCGGTTTACCTCCCCGAAAGAAACTCCGCCCTTCGATGTAGCCTCGTTCGGGTTCCTCCCAGCCCGAAGGCAGAGAGTTCAACCGATCAGCCGGTCAGCCGGTCGCCCGACTTCGGACTGAACTCCCTGCTTCCTCTTGAGGCACAGTATTTATTACGTATGAAATAGTCCATTATGTTATTATGGGTAAGTTCCCCTAACACTATCTATCTATCTATCTATCTATCTATCTATCTATCTATCTCAGTTTGTTATCTATCTATCTATGTATCTATTAGGTTGGTGCAAAAATAATGTCGTTTTTTGACGTATTTTTTGACGTCAAAAAACGACATTATTTTTGCACCAACCTAATATCTATCTGCCAACTGATTTTTTAATGCTGACTATGTTATACATGCCTGGATTTCTGCAATTACGAGTTATCTTTATTTAAATCATTTAACTTCGGACTAATGGCCTCATGTTTGTTGTTATTATCACATCGTTTCAGTCGTTGTACGACACTATGTGGCATTGGCATAATTAAAAGGGTTAATTTAAAAACTGAAATCGCTACGTTATATTCCAGGTTATTCACTACCTGTGGAAATAATAATAATAATAATAATAAAAAACAGAATTGGGAAATAATATTTGCTTTATGGCCGTCAATGGAAGTAACGATTAGCAGGCCAGGCCAGACCAGGCCAAAGGGTCATCTAAAATATAATTGTGGAAATATAAACAACTCGGGAGACAAGACATAATCTGTCACCCGAAAAGGAAACTGAAATGAGAAACAACCTGTAAGGGTCGTCTGCAGGATAACTCGATGGCCGTGGAAGCGAGATGAGTGGTTATGGTGCATTAGAAAAAATCATATCAAATAATGTGTGATATGGAAAATCAATGATTAAAATAACAGCGCCATTTCGCCCAAACGGTTTAAAATTAGAATGATTCAAAATTCAATAAAAACCTCTCCGTATGGATGATCTTGGATGGAATACGGAGAGAGGAGAAGAAAAGGAGAAAATTTACCTCCGTCCATTTTAAATAATAGTGCAAGGTATAAATAAGAGAAATTATAAGTTACAATATTGGGGCGATACCTGCAAATAAATCCAAAAGTTGGTGAGACCCCCAGACTAGTCGAACCTACGCCAGTCTGGAGTCGGATGCAATATAAGGAGATCGAGTTGGCGACTGAGGCAGAGAGTTCGAGAGACGATAGCAATGACTTCTCATCAATAAATTTTATTTCAAATCAGCAATTTCTATTATTTGTGGATTTAAAAAATCCGACTAAATATTTCTTTGTCCATTTTCGAAACACACTCCAGATTATTTCTATTTCTCCAAACCATATTTTGAACTTCACATTTCATTCGGCAATTTATTTTGTTTACATTTTAGGTTTTACTTAAAGTCGATCCTCAGCCAACAAATGACCTTCAACAGATTCGACGGCAAGAATTTCTCTTTGCTGAATTTCAATATGGCCTAAATAATCCCAGCGGCCATCAGTCGTTTTTTTTTTTTTTTTTTTTTTAAACAAAATTATTAATTTCAAATGGGAAGAGAGAATTCTTCTACTATTTTACATTCCAACTTTCGTATCCATAATAATTCTTATTTGCTCTTAAGTTTCTAAGAAAGAGAAAAATATATTCTTTTCCCTTTCACTTCATAATTTCAATTCCTGTTTTCCGCTTTAACGTTTTTCTTATTTGACGTTTTCAACATTTTTCTAATACTCCAGTTCTATACGAGGTTATCGCGAGAACTTATTTAATCCTATTTTCATACCAGTACCAAAAAAATAGTGTCACATCCCTTTAACTACTACCAGTGACTCTTTATAGTGTCACAGGGAAAGAGAGGTTAGAATCGATTGTGGAAAGTGAGAGAAGGAGAGATAATAACCTCTGATAAATTTAAGGTCAGGGTAGAGCGATTTCTTAGAGCCAACAGAGATGTTGTGGCTAACTCAGATAAGGAGTTAGGGCAGACACATACATCAAGGATAAAATTCAATATCGGCTACTATGCGCCGATCAAATTAAGTCCATACAGAACTCCTATCCATAAGAGACCAGTGGTGGATGAAACAGTTAAAGAAATGTTAATATCAGGGATAGTCGAGAGGTCCAAATTTCTCTGGAGTTTCCCAATCGAGCTGTTGGATAAGAAAGATCGAGGACACAGATTTTGTGTCGACTTTAGAAAGTTGAACCCCATCTCAAAACCACTGGCAGTACCCCTTCCACTGATAGATGACATCTTGGCCTTTCTGGTAAAGACTAAGTATTTTCCAAAGATAGATTTTCGATCAGGCTATTGGCAGGTGGCCTTCCTCTCATGTACGGTTATTTCAGTTCAATTTTTAAGAACGATTAAGGAAGTACGGATTAAAGTTGAAATTGCCGAAATGTCAGTTCCTCAGGGAGAAGACAAAGTACTTCGGGGTTTTTTTTATAAATGGGGAAAAGATTAAGACAAGGTGGAGGTTATAAAAGCAATGAGACAGTGAGACAAGTGGGGTGTTTCATAGGCTACTACAGGAGATTCATCTCGGCATTTTAAGAGACTGGCGACCTCCTTGATGGCATTGACCGAGAAGTATTCTAGATTCAAATGGTTGGAGGATTGACAGGAAGTATTTGACAGCCTCAAGGTGCAACTAAAAACGATGCCTTTATTGATGTATCCCGATCTCAGCAAACCGATGATCCTATATACGGACGCTAGAGATGGATATATCGGTGAAGTCCTTACTCAACCATGCTAGGACTAGGAGGGTCCGGTGCCTGGTATACCGGAGAAAGTACTAACATACTTCTTGTCCCTTAGGCTCTCTGCAACGCAAAAGAGATAGCTGGTAACTGAGAAAGAAGCATACACCATCGTGTATGCCCTACAGAAATTAGACTATTATCTAAATGCGGTTATGTTTGACATTACGATCGATAACAATTCACTCCAATACTTGCTAGAAGCTGAGTAGACTAACAAAATAATTCAGTAGTGGGAATTGAAAGTATACGGGTGCAATTGTAGAATTCAGTATTTGGTAGGAAAGGAAAATATATGAGTGGATTTACTGTTGAGAATTCCAAAGCAGCTGGAAGAAGAATCCACGAGATTAGAGCTGGTGTGGATGATAGAGTTTAACAGATACAAGGGATCAATTCGTACAATTCGTACAGATTAAAATATATTCTAATATATATTAGAAGCTGGGGATAGAGGGAATCTCACGCGTTGTGAGGGATCCTCACTAAAGAAATACAATACGAGAAAGTCAAGAGGGCAGTGAGATAATTGCCGTCAGAGCGAAAATAGAGGCAAGGGAAACATCTAAGTATGTAACACATGAATATATGCTATATTACCTCTCGGGAAGTGGTGAAGAAATAAGACTGAGATTACGCCCACTGGGCTGAAAGTGCTTGAAACGCGTCATGAGGATGTGTCACATGGGAACTGACTTATGACCTAATAGGTAGGAATTATTATTGGCCAAGGCTGTATAGTGAAGTTACCATCTATGTGCATTGGACTGTGATATGCCAATCCAAAAGTAGGAGAGTGAGGCAGCTCCATTGATAGAAACATATATCCCTGATTATCCTTTTGAAAAAGTAAATATGGATACATCAGCGCCGTATGGAGAAACCGCAAGAGGAAGTATATATATATATTGAGTTTTGTAGATTGGCTAACCGATTGGCCTGGGCCTATGCGCTACCTGATAAGAGAACCCATTGTCCGACTTTATACTGACAGAGAGGGTTCCTCACTATGGAGCCTCAGTAAATCTGGTCACAGACAATGGACCAAAGAATGTGAATAAGGCACCCTAGCAGGCATGAATACAATGATACCTCCCCATACCACGCACAGGGTAATGCAAAAGTGGAGTGGTTTCACCGAAGCCTAGTGGAAATATTGATGAAATTACCGAGAGTCACTACTGAGAATTAGGACCTGTATTTGACTCAGGCCTTAGCGACAGTATGTTTCTCTAGGTTCTCGCCATATTATATGCTGTTTAGATGGGATGTACTCTTGTCAGTAGATAACCTATTAAAACCTCGCCGAAAATACATAGGAGAGGACCACCGTAATCTAATAATAGAACAGCAACATAAGATATTCATAAAGGCGAGATAGCAGAGAGATGGAACGTGGAAAACAATATTCTCAGACATCATCCAGAATTATGGAAGAAGAATCAAGCGATTGGGAACAGGAGGTTGAAATACCTATCACCCAACTCCAAAGGATCTAACGGAGAAGAATAGCGTTGAGGTTGAGCCACATTTACCCGTCAAACAAAGACTGAGGGGAGAGAAAAGTTTTGAATTCCAATAAGGGGAAATACAATAGAGAAAAATGCGAGGTGCGGATTCAGTGTCGCCATGTCGTTCTGAGAAAGTGCATGCATGGGTGCGTGGCTGCACCGAGTCAATAAAAATACATATCCAAAGAAATGACAGTAGAAGTTTGCTTTATGAGGACAGAGGTGTAAAGGGGACGTCATGGGGAGTAGACACACTTGCTTATCGGTGATGTGGTCGGTGTGCACGAAGGCCCGCGTATGTTAGACAATGGTATCAATTAGACCTGACCTTTGGGAATATAGTAAATAAGTATGTATGTATATGTTGTGGATTCCGGATTGAAATCCGGTACCAATAAATAACAAACGACAGAATACAAACTGGTAAAGCAGATTAGTAGTTCCAGGAATACGGGTTAGTAGCAAAATATAAATAGTCTTTGGTATTGAAGTATCGCTGTATGACTTCTTACTGAGTGTACGTGCTCGTTCACTGTGACTCCTACAACGCTGTTACCTCACCCTCACTCTTCCGGTTACCTACAACCTTTTACTCTGTCATTCTGGACTCGACTCGACTCTTCGGTATTGCTCTCGTCTTACTCTCGGGTATTCCCGTAGCAGTAGTATATGTATATACTGGGTGAGTCCATTTATGTAAAAAGGAGAGAACCCCTCAACAGTATACAAGCACAGAATTTTCGGTAGAATAAAGCAAGGACATCTTATTGCATTTACAGGATTAGCTGGCACGATTAGGCTGATACTACTGATGATGATGGCGGCAGTAGGAGCCAGGAAGCACAGCTAAAATACGATTTTCAGAAACGAGTGAAATGACAATAACATGTTCAAAATGGTTAGTTATTTTCGTGATATATTAGAAACCGTACAAATTACTGTTAGATAAATTGGGAGGCGAATTGATTAAACTGAGTATGACCAGAGTGAAGGTAGCATAAAGGTATACCAGAGAAGGACAGTACCTCAGATTATTGTACTCCCTGGAAAATAATGGAGTCCCAGTGGAAGAATATGAAAACTTATTTGAAGGGAATTGAACTGTTACGGATAAGAGGGAAAAGAGCAGTAATCCACATTGTTGGGAAGACATTAAGCATTCTGCTCGGAACAGTGTCCGAATCAGGCGTTATGATCATAAAAAGGAGGAGAGAAAGATGAGAAAACTTGGGCAAAATCGGCAGAGGGGAGTGTATCGATATTGAATGTGACAAGATTAGAATTGGAGAAAAACAAGACAAGCATAGATTGGTTAATAGGTAATAAGCAAGACAAGAAGTGGCCAATATTTCCAGAACCATGTCAGCTAAATTACATGAGTTAAGTAGCTTCGTCTAGAAGCATTTTTAGTTAATAACAATTTTAAATAAAGTACGCCAGACCAGCGAGTCCTAGATAATTTTTTGAGCAATAAAGGCAATTCCCCCATTGACTTTACCTCTGGGATGTTTGACATTTGGCGTATCTGTCTCCCTTCACCAATATTATGAGGCCTAAGAGAAATATGAGGAAAAAGTTTCATTGGTAAAATTAATCGAAATGAGTTTGGATAATTGGACAATGTTATGGGAAACAGTGATGGAGAAAACTCCCGTGAATTACCTTGAAAGCGATGTCAAAGGTTATTAAAGCGGGTAGAGAGTATTAGTCTGGACCAATTGAAAAATAAATTGAGTGGTATGGGGAAAAAGACTGCAGTTCAGAGAGAGAGAGAGAGAGAGAGAGAGGTATGGGGAAAAAGACTGCAGGAGAGAGAGAGAGAGAGAGAGAGAGAGAGAGAGAGCGGGCATGCATTTAGATACCATAATGAATTGGTCTGCTACGTTAGGTACCTTACTAGTTATGGCTGCCGTAATGACAATAATATGAAAGTTGAAGAAGCTTAGGAAAAATAAACTAATCCCTAGGTATAGGCCAGTGTGTATGAAATGAAAGAAGGACACCAATTAGTGATCTTTACCGAAGAAGATTGACCACAGAGGAGGAAGGGACCAACGTGAAGTCAATAGAGGAACTAGAAGCGGAAGTGACATCTGTCAAGGGAAAACAACAACAACAAAAAAAAAACTCTTTTGCAGAGAGAGGAAAATTGAACAAAATGAACAAACTATTGAACAAGTCAAATGATTAAATTGTGATGCGAAACCCCAATATGAACATAAACGCTCCTGAACCTGAAATAAAAAACAAAAAGACATTTTAATTTCACTGCATGCTTTTGTATATGTGTCATAAAAAAATATTTTTTATTTTTTAGTGTTGTTAATTTTTATTATTATTATTATTCATCATAGAGAAAGTGAGTTCGATGTTATATACAAGTAAATGACAGGAAAGGATAAGGAAAGGATAAGGAAAGGATAAGGATATGATACTCTGTGACACTGGTGGAATTAAAGGTGTTAATGTAAAATGTGAGCTGAAATCGCTACGGTATATTCCAGGATATCCGCTAAACGAGAGAATTTAAAACATTATATATGGTCACCTGAACAAAAAAATAATCTACCCTTGTGGATTATATGAAGAATTCATTTCGAAATTCTCTGCGGATTATCAATATTACTAACTCCGATTGATCTTGCGATCTGTCAGTCCGGGAGAACTTCCTCACATCATGGTAGGCACCTCCAATCAGTTTCGATAATTAAGATTTAAAATTAACTTTTAAAAATGAAAAAGCTTTCTTGAAGATTTCATTTTAGCTTTAATTGAAAGCTAAATGACTATATTTGCTATTTCCAGTCAGCAAAATACTCTTGTGTATTTTATATAGAAATTATATGGATTGGAATCTCAACTTATTGGTCGCTTTCAGAAAATCGATAAATGTCGGCTATTTTTGACACATTTTAAACAAAAGTTAATTCTCAGTTTTAAAAAGATTCCAAAAATAAAATATAGCTTTCTGAAACTTTATTTGAGGATTATTATCTGATTTAAAGTATAATTAATCCGATTTGAAAAAAAATATTTAAATTTAAAAATAACAAAAAAAAGAATTTTTAAAACAAACAGTAGAGGTGATTATGCCGTTATCACTGTCGGTTGCGACTCGTAGATCACTTAACAAGTGATGATAAAATCTCTTAACGCCTTTACTGTTGTTCTACGGAGAATTTATCTGTTAAAATATAATTTAAGAAAATGACGGGTGAGTCCGTTTTTAGATAATTTTTAAGTAATCAGTAATCTTAAAATGTTGGAAAATATTCTCCGTAATCTAATTTTAGGAATTTAAATTTACTATAGTCATCGCTCTTATTTTCTGAATATATCATGTATGGTCGACTACACTTTAAAACAGGTTCAAGATACATAATATTTTATATACATAAAAAAATTAAAATTAAAGAAATATTGGATGAAAAAGATTTTATTGAGTGTTTCACTGTTTGATTCATAAATATAGTTTTCCTTTAATAACAATATCATCTAAACGGATTGAAGTAATACAGAATTTTAAACGATTTATAATATTATAAATTATTATAATTAAAAGTTAAAAAATGAAAATAGTTCTTGTAAATATTCATTATTAATCGAAAAGTTGTTTTTTTTTTTGCTTAAGACAATCGTGTCCTTAATAAATCTTATTTATAAAAGCAAGTGAAATGTTTTCTAATTAAATAACATTATAGTTTTATTGCATTTTTTATTTTAAGAATCAGTGCAAATTTTTGGTTACTGGGTGTCCTATTTTACAAAAACTGATTCTCCGAAGAGTCCTGCTTTTTACCTGATAAAAGAAATCTTGAGATCGAAATTTAATTTCTCGAAATTCCATGAAATTAAATAAGTGGGTAGTAACATAAGTAAAAAACTTTTTACCAAGATTTTCTAAAAAATAAAATCAAAATAATTTAATTAATTTCTGGATAAGTCCTGAAAGTTTCATTAAATTCTGACAATTATTTGATTTTTGCAAGAATTTCTAAATCAATGAAAAAAAAAGCCGCTAAATTACTAGTAAATATAACGTCGATCACTAGGACAAAAAAAGAAAGATATTTAACTAAAATTTCGAAAGGCCAAAAAGGATTTAAAAAATAATAAAAATACTTGCTCTTTCTTCTTAAAAATAACCAACTATTGAAGATAAAACTTGGTTTTTAAGTTTTGGGCCTTGTTTCATTATGCTATGCTGTTTTCACAGTGAGAAAGTGGAGGTACCTATATAAATGTGTTCTATAATGCAAGTGGCGAAACTGTATCTGTCGGATAGCTGACATCACAGGGTAAGCTACAGTTCCCCACTCTGAGTACGGACCAGGCAGAACTTTGCCAAACTTGGGTGATAAACACAAATATGAGAACATTACACCGAATATAAATATATATATATGTATATATGTATATATTCTGTATTTTCTGTGTACCTTTATTGTTTTGTTATATTTTTTTATTATTCTTTCTGGATTTTAAATGACATTGACTAATTTTCATTGAATTTATATCAGTCTATCTGTTTTTATTATATGTTGGTTATTATTTGATAAATCTTGACAATTACATGTCAAAGTTTCAGCTGAAAGAGAAATAAGTTTTTAAGAGAGATTAATAATTTAAAGTTATTTCTGCGATGCTATTTGCTCAAATTGATATACACAGATTATTTGCAGAGTATTTAGTTTTTTCTGAATTGCTTCGACATAAATTTATCATACTATTAATATTGTATATTATTGATAAATAATTTTAGAGAATTTGTTTTATGTCTAAACATTCAATCAACGATTTTCGACAATTTCCTTCCTGTCTTAAAATTCAATCAATAATTTTGGTCAATTTGATTTCAGTCTCAACATTCAATCAATGATTTTCGGCAATTTGCTTTATACCATAAAATTCAATCAAGATTTTCACCAATTTCTTTATGTATCGACATTATATCACGGATTTGCGCCAATTTACTTTCTGTCTAAACATTAAATCAATGATTATCTCCAATTCACATTTATGTCTCAAGAGTAAATCAATGATTTTCTCAAATTTCCTTTTTGTCTCAAAATTCATCAATGGTTTTGCCAATTTGCATGCTGTCTCAAAATTCAGACAATGATTTTCGCCAGTTTTCTTTTGTTGAAAAGAAGGATTTTCGCCGATTTGCTTTATGTCTCAACATTCATTGAATCAATTTCGACAATTTGCATTTTGTCTCAACATTGAATCAATAATTTTCACCAATTTGCTTTCGGTCTCAATATTCAAACAATGATTTTCACCAAATTACCGTATGTCTCAAAATTCAGTCAACGATTTTAGACAATTTACTTTCTGTCTTAACATTCAAAGAATGATTTCAGTCAATTGGCTTTCTTTCACAATATTCAGATTATGATATTTGCAAGTTTGCTTTACGTCTCAACAATCACTCAATAGCTTTCGCTAATTTATCTCTAATCATTCATTGATTTTCGGCAGTTTATTTATGACTCAATATTCAATCGATGTCCTACGCGAATTTGCTTTATGTCTCAACATCCAATCAATAATTTTCGCCAAATTCTTTTTTGTCTCAACATTAAATCAAGAATTGTCTCCAATTTACTTTCTATCTCCACATTCAATCAATTATTCCCACCAATTAGCTTATTGTCTACACATTCAATCAATGATTTTTGCCAATTTGCATTATGTCTCAACATTCAATCAATGGTTTTCTCGAATTTGCTTCATGTCTCAGCGTTTTTGTCATTTTCCCTTATATCTCAACAATCAATCAAGCATAATCGACAATTTGCTTTCTGTCTCAAAATAAAATCAGTGATTTTAAAACTTTGATTTCTGTTTCAATATTCAATGATTCTCAACAATTAGCACTCCCTCTCAAATTCGATAAAAATGTTTAGCCAATTTGCTTTTTGTCTCAATATTCAATCAATGATTTCAGTCATTTGGCTTTCTGTCTCAATATTAAATCAGTGATTTTCGCCAAATTACATTCTGTCGCAAAATTCAATCAATACATTTCGCCAATTTACCTTATATCACAATATTAAATCAACAATTTTCGCCAAATTGCTTTCTGTCTCAACATTCAATGAAATAATTTTGCGAACATGTTTTATGGCTCAATACTAAATCAATATTAAATCAATCAGTTTTAACAATTTGCATTTTGTGTCAAGATTAAATCGATGATTTTCGCCAGTTTGTCTCAACATTCAATCTTTGTTTTTCACTAATTTGCTTTATGTCTCAACATTCAATCAAACATATTCGCCAACTTACTTTCTGTCTCAACATTCAATCAATGATCTTAAACAATTTGTTTTCTGTCTAAAATGCAATAAAGATTTTAGCCAATTTGCTTTCTTTCTAAATATTCAACCAATTATATTTGTTATTTTATTTTGATCTCAACATTGAATAAATGATGTTCGCCAATATGCTTTCTGGCGCGAATTCAATCAAAGATTTTAGAAATTTTGCTTGCTGTCTGAACCTTTAATGAATGATTTTCGCCAATTTGCGTTGTGTCTCAAAATTACGTCATCAATTTTTGATAATTTGCTTTATGTCTCAGCAATCAATTAATGATTTTAGTTAATTTGCTTTCTCTTCCATCTTTCAATCAAACATTTTCGCTAATTTGCATTGTATCCCGGCATTAAATCTTGAATTAGCTTACTGTCTCAATATTAAATCAATGATTTGCTTAAGGTTTCAATATTCAATAAAAATATTTTCTCCAAATTGCTTTCCGTCTCAACATTAAATCAATTATTTTCACCATATTGCTTTAAGACTCAAAATTCAATCTATAATTTTCGCCAATTTGCTTTCTGTCAGCATACAATCAATGATTTCACCATGTTGCTTTAAGTCTCAAAAGTCAATCAATGGCATTTTTCTCAACATCCAATCAATAATTTTCGCCAATTTGCTTTCTGTCTCAACATTTGATCAACAATTTTAGCCAATTTTCTTTTATCGCAAATTTCAATCAATAATTTTCTCTAATTTGGTTTCTGTCTCAACATTCAATCAATGATTTATCGCTGGACATATTTTTGTTTCGTTTATTTATTATTGTATCAGTTTGAGACCATCTCTTATTTTGAATCGATGGATTCATTAGTCTGAAACGTTTCAACTCTATCGAAGCGGCCCTTAAAACGCATATGCAATCAAACACACCCCATTATGCTTACTCCCTCGGTTTCTGCACTCGCAATAATTAAGAAGACAGAAGATTGAAATTGTAAAACGATGGGACCTTACCTCCAATCAAGTACTGCGCTTAAATTCATAAAGTCGAGGTAACAAATAAGAAAGCTCACCAGAACAATTACTATGAAAATATTTATAACTCTTCATTCAAGGAATTCAAACAGAAAATTTTTGAGGTGATAATTATAAGATTTAGTGTAGCATGAAGCCGCCACCTAGTTAGGATCGAACACGCTAGTCTAGTGCATAAGATTACTGAGCTAGACATTGCTTTTTAGAGGTGCTGACCAATGTATATTGAAGTATATTCAGATAATTATTTTTCTGTCTTTTCAGCTTCAGTATTTTTTCTTTCTTTTTCTTAAAAGTACTTTTTAAAAAAGCACAAAAATAAAAATGAAACCGGACTTCCTATGCACTCACAATGGATATGAAAGATTAACTATATCGAACAAGAAAGTGAAGTCGATTAAACTTGTTTAATCGTACTGTAGCGAAAAGTTCTCAGACAGACCATTTTATAAAACTCTGACCGAACAGTTTATTATGGAACAGCTTGGAGGTCGTGCCGAAAACTCTCCATGCCACTGAATTTTTTTTTTGTTTTCCATATGATTTTTACAATTAATCATTTTTATTGAATAATCAAAAATGCAGTGAGTTAGAATGGCTAGCGAGCAAAGAAATTATGCAGTCTCTCCAAAATGGATGCCACAGTTTCGCGAAAACTAAATATAGTAGAAGAAAAAAATAAAAGAAGCAGGATAACAAAAAAAGAAAAATTCCAACTCCACCCCCACGAGCGAGAAAAGAAAAAAAAATATTTCCAATACATGAAAGTGAAAAGAAACCAATGCAATCTTAAAAATAAAATGTAAGGAAACAATGAATACAATAATAAAGACTACTCCTTCGTAAATCAGATTTTATTTTTTGTCTTTAAACAGTCGAACGAAACAATAATAGGGAATTCAGTTATTAGCACGAAGTAGGTTCCATAAAATATCGTTGCAAATGAATTGCTGATTTGGATCAAACGTTAGGAAAGAGGGCTTTGTAATGAAAGGTTTGGATTTGTTAGTTTAACAGCATGCCAACACCTTTATGAGTTAGTTAATAGAAAAAACTGATTCAAATGTTTATTTACAGTCATAAGATATTCATATAGCAATGTTATCGACGGATTTCGTAATTTCCTCAAACCAATTTGACTCATAAAGATTGTGCGAACATGTTATATGTTTTTCAAGCACATCCCAGAGTTGATTCATTCTCTATACGCAGGTATTACCAAAGTCACCATGTTTTAATAAATTTACTATGGTATGATTCGATTCCCGTATACATGATCAGAAAGCTGAATTTCTAGCCATTCATTTCAACGTTCAGTCTAATGAGAGAATATCAATGCAATTCCAAACCATATCTCCAATGAAGGAAACAGATATCTAGCAGGCAATTGATAGGGGAGTGTTTTTCTGAAGTCCTTACTTGCTCTATTATAAAGGGTGCCATCCCGAAAATGAGTGTAATTTAAAATGTGAATATTTGAATAACTACATGTTCCAGTCAAACGTAATTAAATAGACTTCATGTTAAAAAATAAAAGATTTCTTAATTAAAAGACCAAGAATATATTCAAAGAGATGTAAATTTTATAACCGATTACCCATAGCTTCCCAATATGCACACCTCAAGTGAAGTCGGTAGTGCAGCTCCTGTCAAACACGCTGTAGCATGTCTTTCGTAACATTCTCTAACTCTTCAGTGCTTCTCTGTTTAAGATCCTCTAGGTTTGTAGGAAGAGTGAGGATATAGACCTGACCTTTGACAAAGCCCCATAGAATAAAATTCAAAATGTGAATGTCAGGTGAACATAGTGGCCATTTCAGCAACACTTGTCATTCTCACTGGCACGTCCGGTTCATCTTCCTGGTAGATTCTCATTGAGATAAGTCCCCACAGTCAAATTAATTTTTACATATTTTGTTAAGATTTGAGATTATTGGAACGAGAATTGGCAATTTTATTAGACTATAAAATGCAGTCAATGTTTTGCGTTCACCCTGTATATTAACTATCTTAACATAAACGTGACAAGCCTTTTTGTATAGATATTTTCTGCTGAGACATTGTGTAAGGATATCTGCACTCGAACTTTTTCAAAGTCATTACCCCAAAACGAACATAAGTAGCTAAGCAAAAATCAACTTTGATTTGTTGATTTAATCGTTCGAGTTACCACCGCATTACATTTGTGCGTCCTCCATTTAACATATCAAGAATCGATCGGTTTAGTTAAAGTAGTAGACGTAAAAGGCATCTTTTTTGCAATAATTTCACCCGAAGCAAGGCCAAAATACAAGAAGTGTGAAACAGAATAAGAAGACTTTAGTGAAGAGAGAAGACAATAAAAGAACAGGTTTCAGGAAGATTGAAGAGGTTACTGTGAGTGAAAGAGAATGCGAAGACTTTTATGAGGAGTAAGGACATTAAAAGGACAGGTTTCAGGAAGACAGAAGATGGTGATAATGCCACTAAGACGCAAGGGGGTTACTGGGAGTGAAAGAGAATAAGAAGTCATTAGCAAGGAGAAAAACAATAAAAGAACAGGTTTCAGGAAGTCATAAGAAGGCGACTGACGTTGAATTTAAAATTTTGAAGATCGTAAATGACAAGGAAGTAAACAAAACTGGAAGACAGTTTCAGGGTGAGAAGGGCGAGAAACGAGACTATTAAAATATAACTTACCTTTACCTCTAGCTTGTTCAACAGTAAAATGGTAAAACCTAGAGATGTACTAAGCGTGTCTTAGTTGTAGCACAAGGCCGAAAGCATGGAGGACTTAGTGAGGATCGAAATCACTATTCATTCGTAATTGCTTTAGCGAGACATGCCGAAGTGCCCTATATAGTGTGATCTAGTTGCCAATCTAGTAGTACATTTACATTCATGCAGTCGAGCTTTCAAGGAGGAGGAAATCACGTTGGAACAAATGATATGAAAATATTTATAGAAAAGACAGCAGTGGGAAAGTAACTGAAGTCGAGATGTCAGGTCAGAATAGAAAATATTAATGATTCTTCTATGAATTTTGTTAAGAATCTGGAAATATAAAGCAGGAGAATCAAACAAGATTTCAGCAGTATTCAATGCAATGGTAGATTTATAAATTTATTTATTGTCTAGCACGACATATTGAACCAACTTTCTAAGCAGTAAACTTAGAAACTGATTCAATATAACAATTCCACTTCATGTCAGCAAAAAAACGTGAGAGCAAAAAGGCGCAATGAATTGCTCTCCTGTAGGTTAGCATCAACTATACTAAAGGAAGACAAAACTTTTCATTTTGGAGGCGTTAAAATTAACAAGCTATTTCTTGCCTCATGTAACAAATGATTAGAACTTCTTTTTGAGAGCAACTGCCAGTTTTACTTTGTCAGACCCATGGAACTTACTATTAAGACAGGGGGGCAAATAGTTGTGTTATCAATATAAATACTGAGTTAGGAACTGATGTTGGGAAGTTCATTGATGAAGATAAGAAACAACATACGTAGGTCCTAACATAGAGACCTGGGAGACATCCGCATTAATATCAAATGATCAAGAAGAGTAGCCATTCAAGATGACATCATTACACTATTTGTTAAAATCGATTGGATTAAGTCATGTATTCGGACATAGAGTTTATGAATAAGGCCAGAATGCCAAACCATTGAGAAAAATCATCGTGATATCTAAAGCCACACTCTAGCTACTATAGTCTTGAATTAGATTTACATCATATTCCGTTAGAAAAAAACCTAAAAATCTTAAAATATAAATCAAGTAGAGAAGACGTATGATATCTAATCCTAAACATATGTGCTGGTAGCCTAACGGTTATCGGCGACGTGTTCAAATGTGTTTTATTTACATCGCACTAAAATTAAATAGCAAAGAAGACTGAGCTCTCCTTAATTTTCCTTGCATTGGATGGCAACCAGTCATCCATTTGTTAAAGGATATCTGATTTAGAAACCATTTTGAAGTAGCCTGGGATCCGTCAGGTTATTTTGTCTTGATATATCAACTGCAGCTACAGCAGCGGTACATATAACCTTCCTAGGTATAGATTGCAAGATTCGTGATCCTGGTCCTGTGCCAAGTGAATTGAATACATTCGCTAAAGCAAGAGAGGGTAGCCGACACTAAATCAGAGATTTAGTCGTAAACTGCGTGGATATTAGCCGCTTTCGATCCATGAGAAACAGAGTAGTCTTAGAGCGGGTGGGTTGGGGTTGGCAATTTTTTCGGTTGAAACTGCAATGTATACCTCGGCACCTGGGCTGTTGCAATAAATAAAATTAGCAAATCACTGGGGTGCTTCGGGCTTGGGCTTGGTGTAATGGTTAGCAAGCTTGTCCGGTTAGTACAATTACGACTAAATACTAATTTCGATTCCCCCTGGGTGCTCCATGATTTCGTCATCATTAAACTACGCTTATTAAATCGCTATATATGTACCACATATCGTTATTCATTTGCTTGAACTATGTGAGGTAAATGAGCATTTAGTCCCTGAATGAGATGGAATGTATTTTCTTCATCCACTCTCGTATGCTACCGCTGCTGTGACCCCCCCCCAAAAAAAAAAACAAGTTATTACCTTCCAAATTTATTTTTAACTGCCACGTATGATAAGTTAGTAGTTGGTTTATTGATTGATTTTGTTTAGCGGTATATCAACATCTCTATGGATTATTTCAAGCCGAAATCTAATTATTTTGAATACAATGTTATGCCTTCAACTAAATATATGTTGAACGTAATCGTATGCCGTCACCTACAGAGAAAATGTATTAATGTCATTTTACTATAGATATATATTGTTGGTACTTTTATAATTGTATCTATAATTTCAGTGTTTTATTTTAATTTGGTGGTTCACTATTTGCCCATACCTAGGACCCTATCAAGTGATACAGCCCATTATCCAGGGTGGACTTTGAAACAATAGCATTTAAGAGGGGATTTCACTCTTCCAAAACCTTCAATCACCCGATAAGAAGCCTTGCTGCTGGATGTAGTTTGTCGTCATATTCTGGACTAGTTTAGTAGTTAGGATCATACGTTCGTCATTAGAATTATTTCCTCAAAACGAAATTACTCATTATTCTAAACTTTTTAACAAAAAAATTTATTCCGAATTGGGGCAAATTTGTTTCTTACAAATTTCAGCGGCTCTATGTAATCAAAACCTAATAACAAAGTAGTTAAATAAAGTATTTAAGTTCTTCTTTTATTTACCGTGTCCTTTTATGACATGGGCGATCATGTTTCTCAACAACTTTGTATTCTTTGTAACACTAAATGTTTTCTTTTAATTTTTTTAAATATGCTTTCCTTCTCTTTTGTACCATTCAATACACAGGCTATTCACAGTTTTCATCTTACTCTGGTTTCCATCTTACTCTCAGTTTGTGAGTGACAAATACTCTAAGCCTTCTTTCCTCATTATGTATTATGGGGTCGACCCTTTTCGGATATAAATGGACTCGTCCTGCTGCAATAAAATAGCCACAGTCAGTCGGGGAGTAGAGGAAAGAGTAGAGGGACGGGTAGAGGAAACGGGTGGAGAAACAGAGTAGAAAGTACATAGACACTGTGATTGAGTTGACGTTAGAAGTCAGTTACAAGGACACCCGACTCTAAGGAAGTTTACTTCGAGACTGTATATAGCGATCTTTGATTTATACTAACCGGCGTTCCTGGATTTTACTAACAGCATTACCTTTTGTATTTTGTGTAAATACATTTAATTTCTTAGCTTAAATACTTGCGTTTGTCATTTATTGGAGACCGATTTTTCACGCAGAATCCACAACATTATGTTTGCCAGAAATTGCAACTGTCTTTTTCTGATTCTAATGTCTCCTTTTTGTTTCTATTTCCCTTAAAACTCACATGCTCAGACCATGACATTAGAAGGATCCTATTGCAAAACCACATCATTTTTACACTATTTACATTATTCGGACTAGTGTTCTCATGTTTGTTGCCATATTTATTACAACGTTTCGGTCGTTGTACACTCCGGCCTTCTTCCGATGGTTGAAATGTCGAACTGAACCCTTTATTTCGCTCACTGGGGTAGACTGTTCTACTTCCACGTGCCATATCTAATGAATGTCGGTTATCAGTTATCTCCTGTTAATTCCCCTCTCCAAGTTCTCCACTGCCTTAGCCAGATATGGAACTCACACTCTTTGGGTCTTGCCACTGGATCAAACAAACGTCTTTATCCGCTGTGCCATGTGTTCTTGAGGACAGTTGGTACAGTGGATAAAGGCCGTTAACTTTGCAAATATCTTTATGACAAATTTCGAAGAAAAATTGCTTAAAGCTTTCAAATGTCAGCATGGCCATGAAACAGAATTTTGACTGCCATTTATTGATGATATTTATCTCCATCTTGGAAGGTACGCAGGACATTTTGTTAAACTTCCTGCAATTTTGTGATATCTTTGCACAAAAGAATAATTTACGATCACAAATAAAATTTACATCTACTTTCTCCATAGCTAGTGTTGAATTTTTAGACACTAGAGTAATGTTTTTAAGGAATTATCTGATGACCAAATTGTTTTACACACCTACGCCATCACACATTTATTAGGTTGGTGCAAAAATAATGACGTAATAATGTCGTTTTTTGACGTTACGTCAAAAAACGACATTATTACGTCATTATTTTTGCACCAACCTAATACCTACAGCGCTATGCTGATTATCTTTATCACACTTTAAAATCAAACCCGAAGTGACGATTTTTATGCATAAGACGAATTTCCACAGTGATAAAGATTATTGGAAACATGCTAATAATTTAATTCGGTATTATGTTAAGCGCAGCTATCAAGAATTGACACTGAAACAAATTACCAATGAAATCGCTAAAAATGGAGATTACCATAGTTTTATAGTAAGACAAAATTTAGAAAAACAGAATAAAAAATATGACAGAATCCCATTAGTCATCAATTGGTACCGAAATTTTGCTGAAATTTCGAAAATTCTACACGACAGTTTATGGGTACAAAATATCCGCGTTTTATAGAAATTTTCCCAACCCGCTTGTAATATCTTTCAAAAGAAATAAAAACACCAGACATATTTTAAGAAATGTAAGCGTCCACACTCAAAACAACATTGGAGTTTCGGAATGCTGCATTCCCGAAAACAGTTATAGAAGAGGAAAATCCTGTGCGTTGTGAAACAACATGGTACAAGTTAATTTTGTCACAAATTCCGAGAGAAACATTACGATTTTTTCAGAGGCTGGAAATTGTACTGATTCCTATTTAATGTACGCCACCTAATGTAGCAAACATGACTTGATTTCTGTGGCGGTTGCACAACGGGAAAAAATAAATAAAACATTCAGTGGACACAGGTATGATGTCAAATAAAACAATCTGACATCAACGGAGCTTGCAGAACATTATTTTTACTAACGACTTTAATTTTGACAAACATCATAAGGCGCAGATTCTGAAAAAAATATTTAGAATCTACCGACTTGTTAACCATTAAAAAGCACGAGGATTGTTACGAAAGCAAATTATTAACTTTCCGGTCCGGGCAAATTGAACAGAATGACAGGAAAATTCCTTAAGATTTATACTAATTCCTCTTAGTAACTAATCAACTAACGGAAAATTTCAAGATGAAAAAGATCACCATCATATTAAGCACGTCTCAGTTGCATGCCTTTACGTGGGCGGAGTTTCATTCGTTTTGACGCGTTCATTACCAGAACAGCTATTATTATTATTATTATTATTATTATTATTATTATTATTATTATCTTTATTTTATTTCCTTTGATTTCTGGTGTGTACTCATTTCTTTCCGGGTCCCGCCCAGGGACCTAAGGTTAGAAATGGCATCATGACATTTATCCACAGTAAAAAAAAAAAAAAAAAAGTACAAACGCAATGCCCTTCGTAAAGTGTGGGCTATATTCGTGAGAACAATTTTTTGTATTTCTTTAATGCATGGGATTCCAAAGATCCCTTCAATTAGTCTACTAGAATCTTTTCAAAATAATCTGAGGACTCCAGGTACAACGGGGATTGTTAATGTTCCTATCTGCCACATTTCTAAGATTTCGATTTCAAGGTCCTTGTATTTTGATAACATTTTGAAGATATTCAAAGATACATTGCAGCCTGCAGGTATTGCCACATCAATAAAGAGAGACCTTTTTGTGTGCGATGTTTAATAACAATGTTTGGGCGGTTAGCTTTGATTCTTTGTCTGTATGTATTGTGTAGTCCGATAAAATTGTAACAGGTCTTATCTCCGTAACCGGGTCTGGGTGGTGTTCATACCACTTTCTTTCAGTTTCCTCCCCGTAGAAGATGCAAATTTTCCAGTGCAGATATTGGCCACTTCTGTCATGCCGGGTTTTATATTCAGTGGGTGCCAATAACGTGCAACCTGATACAAGATGATCGATTGTTTCTGGGTAATTATCACAAAACCTGAATTTTGGGCTAACCTATATTTTAGTAAGTGTGCTTGATAATTTCTAGTTAAAAAGCACTGATCCTGTGCAGCAAGGATAAAACCTTTCGTTTGAGTTTTTAACCCTGCACTACGCAGCCACTGATGGGTACGGGGCTTGTCTACATCAGCTTGTTTAGTACGGGCAGAGTATTGGCCATGAAGCGGTTTTTCTTGCCATTGATTCTGTATCTGGTCGGTTGCATTTGTTTTTGCTTCCTTTTTTTATGTATTTTGCAGCTTCAATCGGTGTATTGAGCTTTATTTGTATTTCTGCTTCCATTTGAAACTCCATTTTGAACTTGTTAGCTTCTTTTATTACGGAATAAAGCCGCTTACTACTTTCATGTTCTTTGACACATATCATCATCCAGCACGTTATACGGATGTTTTGAACTCATGCTCTGTTCGAGATATTAGAACATCCAGGAATAGAAGTGTGCTGCTACTCTCTTTCCCCGTTTTGAACTGTATTATTATTATTATTATTATTATTATTATTATTATAAAATTGAAAAATATGAGGCTGGCGCTTTGTTTAACGAGATTGTCTCGGAAATTTAAATGTGTCAATGCTGACTACTAACTTTGTGGTAAAGTAAATATTACGAAGTAATTTTATACATCAGCAAAGCATTTATCATTTGCCAAATTCTCTCCATCTCCCCCCCAATGACTACCAGCGCTTTTTAAATATTATTAATAATTCACTCTTATGTCAGTCATAAATTGAAGAAAGGGTCTCAGTTCCGAAATCACAAAAGCAGATGTTTGTCATATACACAAGATAACTTGAGGCCCTTCGTATAATTAGATATGTGCAAAAGTCCCCAGTATCGTCTCAGACACATTAAACGCAACATAAAAGAGATGCTTTATTTAATAAAAACAAAAATATTTACACTATTTATAGTGTTAGGACTGTTGTCCTCATCTTTATTGCCATACTCACGACGTTTTCGCCGTTGTACGCCCCTGTCTTCTTCGGGTGATACACACACGGCCTAGTGGATGAAAGCGTTGGTTGAAGTAATGCAAAATTGAGTTGACTCAAAAAATTGTGAGTTCAATATCTGGCCACTGCAGCGGCGAACAAAATCTTGGGGAGTTCAGTCAAAAAATGAAATTAATTGAAAACTGACATATCAAGAAAAATCATGTCCCCTGGAACTAGAACTATCTCCCACCGTGGACTAAAAAGAGCCCAGTTCAACGTATATTACCTGAAGAAAGCCGGGGCGTACAATGGATGAAACGTCGCGAATACGACAATAAAAATGAGGACAACATTCCGAACAATGTAAATAGTTACAACAGCATATTTCAGAAATATAGACAGATCCTGAAGAAGGCGGGATGGAGCGTATAACAGCCAAAACGTCGTCAATAAATATGAGAACAATCTGAACAATGTATATTGGTTTTCTAAGCGTAGGCTGAAAGTATGGGGCACCCAGTGTGGATCGAGCTCACTATTCAATCGTAACTGTTTTAGCGAGACAAGCTTGCTCGTCTTTACACTACGCTGAGTTGCCCAGGCCGAACAATATAATACTTTCAGATCTCTTTTGAACACACCGAATAAATAAATAAATGCCTGTACACGTTAGTTGAAATGCTTCTGTATTGCTCACTTGTGTAAAGTGTTCAAGACCTGCTAGAAATCCAAGTTTAAAAGTTTAGAAGCAGGTTGGCCCTCCTCCTTGAAGAAATGGCAAAATCTGATAAGTCAACCTCCATTTCACGCTGACAGAACATGAAAGGTACATCTGCATTATAATGTCTCTATTCTCTTCATTAATTGAGTCACAGTACAATATGCTTGCCAAGTTTCCTTATTTTCAACACAACAATTTGTTTCCACTAGACGAACGTCACATGCCTACTGCTACTATGTTGCTATTTCTATGGCAAATGCTTAAATGAGCAACATTCCTTAGTTCCACCAGTTCAGACCTTCCCATATAAGTGTCCCAACAATCCATGTATATCAGGCTCGAAAGATCCCTATTCACTGCATATTCCATTGATAAGAAGAAAGTTCGATTTCTTTCCACGTGCTGCTATTTTGTCATGCATCCTTGATCACTAAAACCTTAGCCTGTTTGGTTTGGTTTATTTTGTTTTACGGCATATCAAATTCAATGGGTTATTTAATGCCGACAAGATTTTTATTGCTCTTAATATTTTGTTCCTTCAAAAATATATTGCTGGTAATATTTTTCTTCAAAAATGTATTGCTGGTAATAATTTTTCCTCAAAAACTAATCGATTGTATTAAAACCTATTTTTACACTTTCATAGTGCTTGACACCATTTAGCCATAGTTGGGACCCTAACAGGTGCTACCACCCCGGGTTAGGGTGGACCTAGGAAGACCAGCAATTAAGAGTTGGTTCCACGCTTCTCAAAATCTCTTGCTCAGAGGCCTTGCTGTTGGACGTAGTTTATCGTCTTACCCAGGACACAATCTTAACCTGTTCATGTCTTGTGTCAACCGTCATCATATAGTACATATACTTCCTTAACTTACTATTTTACGTCTTTGCGAATATTAGTAATGATGACATAAACTTTTTCTTTATAAGGAAATAGTAGATATTCAATGATCGAGCAGCCAGTGTAATTGTCGATTGAATTTTATAAAATATTTTTCTTAAAACTATTTTCATGAGAAATGGTTTCTCATGTCCAGTAACTGTTATTGCTCCTGTCACTATTAATGTCGATTTTCTTCCATACCTGTTTTTTGAAGTAGCGTGGAATGTCAGACAATAACCTTCAGTATCTCTCTTCATTAAGTGGATCTTGGGTCTTGATTTTCTTATCGACTCACCCCAAGTAAGGCGATTATGTAACTAAGATGCCAGTGGTGTATGGGAATGAAAGAGAATGATAATACTTTAGAAGGAACTGGAAACCCAATCCTAAACAAGAAACTAGGGATAAATCTCTACTTCTTTTCAGAAGACAGAAAAGGAATTAAATATTGTGTACTGGGTGACTAATAATAGAAAAATGATTCAAGCTACAAACACATTTAACTCTGCTCCTCAGGCAGAAATACCCGTTGTGTAATTCAGTATTGCTACACTTGTATATAGTATCCAATTTTCTCATCCTAAAATCAATATCTTAAAAAATTATAGTTGTAATCGTCTGCAAGACAAAGGAGATGTCTATTAACCTACCACAAAGTGTAAGTATTTACTAACCTTAGATAAGTCTGCTATAAGTCTATGGTGGTTATGACAAGGGGACTAAAGAAATATTAATATGAAATCTGAAGGTGCAAGACAACATCTGCTCGTAGGCTTTTCGGTGTATGACAGGCTCCATTCTACGAGTGCTAATAATGCCATGTAACATAGTGTTTCTCTACGTCTTTAAGCAACGGCACACCTAGGAGCAAATGTATATATGAAGGAACACTTAGGAAAAATTTTAAATGTTATAAAATAAAACCATAGATTAAAAAAATACACAAACCAAATATGAATTTACTTTATTTCAATGTTCTATTCAACTATTTATTTTTACTAATTTCTTCCATTTTTCGTCGAATGTACGATAAGCAGACCGTCATTTCTTCTTCAGTTGGTCAAATTCTTTCTCGCTTCTTATTTTTGATGATATAAGAGTTAAGAAGCCTAGCTCTCAAAAATAAGAAATAGAAAATTCCAATTAAACTGATAAAGCGTTTTTACCTAATGTAGGCTATTCCTTTTGTATTGAAACCCAGAATGTATCAATGGCTACCGTCGAATGTTTTATTTTCAGACATCGATCTCTAGAAATTGTGGCCAATTCTATTTCTTCGCATAAATGAAGTTCAATATTAGAAGAAATATTTATAAATTTATTTGAAAAAAAAGTTTAATACTTATTCATTTATTCAAATACTAAAGCTGTACTATTATTACGATCACACACACACGTGCATGCGCGCGCGCAAACACACACACATATATATATATATATATATATGTGTGTGTGTGTCTGTATGTGTGTGTGTGTAGAAGTAGTAATAATACAGCTTTAGTATTATAATATATATATATATATAAAAGTGAACATAGATGTCAACACTCAGAGGCGACAGGCTTTTTTATGCTAGACGCAATCGTCAGGCCTGTTGCCTCTAATTTTTGACTTCTATGTTTACTTTTATATCTATATTTACATACGCTCTGTCTATGATATTCAGCACTTTATCCCATAAATATAGCACACCTTAAAACTATATTTCTTCATGCATATATATATATATATATATATATATATATATATATATATATATATATATATATATATATATATATACATACGTATGTCATGATAATATTTCACGACCCACTTAAGAGAATCGTGCAACACACTAGTTTGCGGCGGCACGGCGGATGCATATCATTGATGTAACCCATTACTACCGACTGTATCTCCAGTTGAACTTACGTTCCAAATACGCCAAACAAACTACAGATTTGTACGAGGAATTATATTTAGAATACAACACAATGGTGCATGCACCAATTTTTCAAAACAAAAATAGAATCTACATTCTGCCATTAAAAAAAAAAAATCATGCGCGGGTTTTATTTCCTTTCACTGTTTTAAATTTGAAATCACGTCTTTTCGATAATGGCAGTTGTAGTATTATTTGGTGTTGTTATTGTTTCAGCTAATGTATTGAAAATGAGAGAGGTTGACAGCTGGCTTTTAGGCCATTCTGTTTATTCATCACATCTGCACTAAGTAAGCGAAGTCTTCCGCTTCTCGATCTCAAATGCTTTGTTCGAGAAACAAGATTAAAACGCCTTCATATTTATTGGCATTGGCATATCTGCTCACCATTTAATTTAGCCTGAATTCTATTTATAAAAGACTCCTCTAGAAGAATATGAATGAATCGACGGTGGAATGCTGGTCTACTAATCAGACAGCCGTGTCGAACGGTTGTTCGATAGTATTCTTCAGAGTTTTATTCTGACTTTTATATTTTAGAACCATTATTGCAGTTGCATTCCCGAGACATAAGCAAGTTACTGTTGGACACTGAGTTTGCCACTACTCCTTGCTTGGTTTTTATGTATTTGTTCTCTAATAAACTAAATATTTCTAGCAGGAAAGGGAAAATGTTGACGATAAAAAAATCAAATTATTTGAATTTCAATCCAAAAATTGTTTTAGTCTGGTTTATCACAACTGACAAACAAATTTCAATATAGATTATATATACTTTTTGAAATTTGATTGCCACTTTTTTGTGACATTCTGTATAGGAATTTTCTAAGCCCGGGTTAGATGTGTCGCAAAGCCATAAATATGGGGCACCCAGTGAGGATCGAACTCACTACTCAGTCGTAACTAATCTAGCAAGACAAGGTTTCTAACCATTACACCACATCGAGGTGCCCTCGTTACACTCTGTATATAGCATATATTAAAAAGTTGTAAATGGTTAAGAATGATTGCAAGTATTATTAGATCGGTGCAAAAATAATGTCGTTTTCTCACATAGTAACATATGGGAGAAAACGACATTATTTTTGCACCAACATAATACTGACAAAATTTGACATTTTAGTGGATAGCAAGATTTTAATGATGGCACTCATCTTCTCTTTCAAATAACATAGGATATGAATTATTGCATTATATCAGTAGCATTGAAGAATATTGGTTGCAGACTGTCTGTGAAAGAAACGTTTCAGAGAAAGAAAAAGAGTAGGGATGACTGGATATGGGACTTAGATTTATCTTATGCAGTTTGTTTAGATAGGTTAGAATCAGTGATTTAAACATAGCCGCACCACGCAACTGATGCTGATTTTCTTAACAGACAGTTTATTTTTATAAGGTCTAGTTCTCATCCAATCATTTTTTTATAATTTTAAGTTACCCCTCTAATAGTGAGCACAGTCTGTCCTGTTGTTTAACTCATATAGAGGGATTGCATCATACAATTTCCAATATATATGAGCGAAAGTGAATACAAAAACCTAGGCTGAAATTTGAAGTCAACCATTCCATTCCATTTTATACATCACAAAAATTTAGTCTTGAGAAATTGGTTTTCATGTAATTCTTACACGTTTCCAATTACATAAAATTTTTGGTTCAGTTCCTTTTTTTTCACAATAAAGTTCACTCTGTACAAGGCCCGAGGGCTACTCAAGCTAGAGGATTACGTTAAGGCGTAGTTTATATGGATAGGTGGGGAAGATAACGGTTAACTTGAACAAGTTAAGAGTGTAGTGTGTGGGGAACTTGGGAGTCTGTTCTATAGAGACAGTGGTTGGCGGGAAGAAGCTGTTATATTTAGTGTACAGGAGTAGGCACATGGCACAGTGGACAGAAGCTTCGCTTAATTGATTTAAAAACTGTCTAAACCCAAAGAGTTGTGAGTTTAATCCCTATTCACAGCAGAACGAAGAACAAATGTGAGAGTTGAGTCATCAAAGTTGAATTAACTATACCTGACATATGTAAAGGCAAATCAAATTAGGACAATCTACCCCCGTAGACCAAATAAATGGTTCAGTTAAAAATTCCATAAAATCACCTGAAGAGTTTTGAGCGTACAACGGCCGAAACGTCGTGAATATGGCAATAAAGATGAAGGTAACAATCCAAACATTAGTGTAAATACTGATTTAAATTCCTATGAAGAATCCACGAGGTACATAATAAAATATGACAATACGAATTTTATTGCAAATATTTCTTATAAAATCTTATAAACTCGAATTCAAATACTATATTTATCATATAAATGCCTACTTGTGCAAATTAATTGAACAACCACTCTTTCTTACACCATAAGGTCAGTTTTAGACCCACTGGCGTGAGAGGATGTCATCGATTTCTATTTTTTCCTCAGATTAGGTCTTTTGCAGTGGTGTGCAAAAATATGAATCTATTTTCGAGGTGTATGATGAAATTTGTTTGGCCTCTAAAAATATCGCGTTGCATCAGATTTTCTTCACAGTCAGACACTATTGTCCCGACTGTCGATTAGTTGTCCTGCAGCCATTGTCTACAATGGACGTTAGGAAGAAAATTGTAACGCTGCATGAACAAACTGGCAAGCGTTAGCACCGAGCAAATCAAAGTACTATAGAATGGCACGGAAACTCTCCAGATTTAAATCCAGTCGAGAATCTGTGGTCAATCTGCAAAAAACGACTTCTTGGAATGGACATACGAAGTACTAACACGTGAACTGGGCCATGTTTCATTGGAAAAATACCAAAATTGTCAATAATAACGGAATTATTCGTTTTCTTTCAATTAATTTGCAGAAGTAAATGAACACAATATATTACTATTTGGTTTGGTTTGGTTTGTTTTGTTTTACGGCATATCAACTTCAATGGGTCATTTAAAGCCGACAAAGTTTTTATTGCTGGTAATATTTTGTTTTGTCAATAATCTATTTTTGGTAATACTTTTTTCCTTCAAAAATATATTGCTGGAAATATTCTTTTCCTCAATAATGCATTGTTGGTAATATTTTTGCAAAAACGTATTGTTGGTAATATTTGTTTCCCAAAAATGTATTGCAGGTAATAGTTTTTTTCTTCAAAAATTTATTGCTGACAATAATTTTTTTTTTTACAAAATTATTCCTGGTATTGAAACCCATTCACCATTCACACCGGGGTTAATTATTTGCCCATAGCTGGTACCCTAACAGGTTCTACCACCCCACGTCAGGGTGGACCTGGAAACAGCAGAAATTAAGAGGTGGTTCAAAGCTTCTCAAAACCTCCTGCTCAGAGGCCTTGCTGCTGGACGTAGTTTATCGTCTTACCCAGGACGCTATTACTATTTGGTACTATCCGCTGCTAAGCATTCATTCTGAGTCTTGGGATATGTCACCTCTAGTCAGTTCGCTATTTCTGTCTGCAAACAATAGTGACATTTCTTTCTTTAATGATTTCAATCAATGCTCATTTTTTTTAGGCCGGTGCATACTCGTAAGTGAGCAGGCTGTAGAGGAATGAGTTTTTACAAAATCACCATCCATATCCAAAGTTAACCACTCCTATCTGCCAATAAGGCGAGGACTAGTGACTGAGTGCTACCACAGTCTTCGACAGCTTTCGATCAGTTTTGTCTACCCATCTACACTCACAAGTTTTGGGACAAACCGTGGTCGCTTTTTCAGTCGCTTCCTAAGTTTACCATCATTTCATGCTTAATCCTAACTTTGACTTGAATAATAAATTCAGATATCATAGAATTGCGTTGTGGGTCATTGCATGCTTGAAGAAATTGAAGTTTTAAAAAATAGATTATTCCAAAAAATTTGACATTTGAGGAATTTTCGTCGGTGAATGAACACATGTCATTTGAACAATTTTCTTCGTCAGATAAATTTCAAAGAAGAGAAAATTTGCCATTTGAGAAATTTGCACAGTATAAGAAAACTCGTTTTTCGAAAAAGTCGCTTTGATATAAGCACACAATTTCTTTTATTTTACCTGAGGAAAAAGGCAGAGGATTAAGAAAATATTTAATGACGATAAAGGCTAAAAGTCTTGGTACGAAGAGAACTCAAATTATCTATGTTAGAAGTTGAATTCGGTATGCAGATTTCAAATTTCCTTTTCATTACATATTAATACATGCAATTATGTCAATGAAAGCATCTTTAGGGTGAGACTGCACTACAAGAAATAAATATTTTAAGGGTACACAGAAAACGTTCCCCAAAATAGTCGAATCATGCTTTTAAATATACCTTTTTCTACCCATATACATACATACATACATACATACATATATATATATATATATATATATATATATATATATATATATATATATATATATATATTATTATTATTATTATTATTATTATTATTATTATTATTATTATTATTATTAAAGTAATTATATATAATATTATTATTATTATTATTATTATTAAAGTACGTCAGGCTATATGACTGTACCGTGTAGGATACAGGGCCATTTCAATCGGAAGTGACATATCTTTTATGAAAATTTCTCGGACATTTAGGCCGGTAAATGTTGTTAACGCATTTAAATATTTGTATCTATAAACAAGAATATATAAACATAAAAATGTCTTAAAATATAAATATGTGTTTTTCCAGCCGATACATACCCTACAGAAAAAAATGTGAAGGATAGTTTGTCTTTTCTTTAATAAATGAAATAAGAAATCTAGAAGCCCTACAAAAAAATGTGTAGGATGTTTTTTTTCTCTCTTTAATAAATAAAATAGACAATCTAGAAGCCCTATTGAAAAAAGTGAAGGATATTTTTTCTTTTGTTTAATAAATAAAATACGCAATCTAGTAGCCCTACTGAAAAATGTGAAGGATGCTTTTTCTTTCGTTTAATAAATAAAATAAGCAATCTAGAAGCCCTACAGAAAATATGTGAAGGATAGTTTTTCCTTTCTTTAATACATAAAATAGGCAATCAAGAGTTCGTACACAATAGAAGTGTGAAGGGCCGTTATTTCTTTCTTCTAATACCATCAGTAGTCTATAGATACAGCCGACTAAACGAGTAGTAACACTTGGACTGAAGATTGAGGCATGAAACTGACAGTCACCATGAAGTGTTGATTCCTATAATATACTATCTGTATAGTGATTTACTAAGCGAAGATTAGATGTGACACAAAGCCGAAAGCATTGGAACACCCAGTGAGAATCGAACTCACTTCTCATTCGTAATTGATCTAGCGAGACAAAGTAGACACCACATCGATGTCCCCTTGTCAATATCAACATAAAAGTGTGCAGGTACTAGTAATCTATTAGTATTTAATCTATTAGTATTTAATCTATTAGTATTTAGTGTATTCGTAATGTATGTAAATATATTTAAAGTGAAATTGAGGCATTCTATAATCAGCTAAGAAATGACATTTCAAATATTCATCGTCATTTTCAAATTGTCGTCAGTAGAGATTGTAATGTTTGCGTTGGATGCGAAGATCATAAGGGGCCTAGAGTGATTGGTCGTCATGGTGATGGTTCACTGAATGGAATTCTGTAAATAGTTTCATCTAACCATAACAAATGCTTTTTTTTTTCCAAACCCTATAATCCATAAAACCTGGAAGCATGCCAGGTCGACGGACTGGCATATGATTTATTTTGTGATTCCTCGCAAACGGCGCGAGATTTAAGATGCATTCGTTCGTTTCTATCTTCTTGCTACTTATTTGACCATACCCCATTACTGCCATCCGAGAAGCCTTCCCAAGAAACTAAACGCTTCATCTTCAAAATCTGATGTGAAAGTTTCATTAAACTCTCGTCTAAGCTCGATCTGCTCTCATGACTGTATTTTAACGACATAGAATCATCATTATGGGGAACTTTTTCAAATGTAACTTTCTTTACATATTTTGAAATTCTTTGACGTCCGCAAAAATACCTGAACGCCATAAATCCTAAGATAGTGGACAGGAACTCTGTAGTAAGAAAGGAGGCTTGCAGGGAATGCAAACGGCGTGTGTAATCTTCGTGAAATGGTACGAAGGAAGCGTAGCGGTCATTAAATCAGCTGAACCGCGCAGACTGCTTACAGATAGGACTCTAAAGCGTTCTCAAAGTCGTGTTTGATCTAAAGGAAAATACTATATCTGTTCCACACTGTGAAGGTTAAAGCTTTTTTTTCACCCCAAGCAAGGCGTGAGTGCCATTAGCACGCAAGTGTGGGAGCAAGAATAAAGAAGCGTGAAAAAAGAAAGGATGACGAGAAGGACGGTGAATAGATCATTGCATCTGGAGATGTCGACTGACATTGCATTTGAATATTTGGAGATTATAGGGACGCAAGTGAAAGGAATTGAGTTCCACAGACGGGAAGTGCAAGACATGAAGCTATTGGATTGGAAGAGACGGCTATATTTAACCGTTTCGACAGTGAAAGAGTGAGACATAACTAAGATGCCAACCTAGTGGCACTTTTAAATTCATGCTGTTTGGGAACCAGAGAAAATAGCTCATCGGAACAATTACCGTGAAGTATTTGTAGAAAAGACAAGGTAATGACGGCATGTCGTTGAGAGAGCGACTGTAAACGAGATGCCAGATCAGGGCCAATCACATTGCATATCCGTCTCTGGATTTTGTTGTGGACCTTAAGATGAACAGCGGGGGTTCCAAACTATATATAGCAGAAGTATTCCATGCAAGGGTGAATGGTTGATTTATAGATTTGAAGGATGGACTCGGGCGATTAAAAACTTTCTGTCGCGAGACAGAGAACCAACTTTCGTTGCGGTAGATAAAGCTATTGATTACATGTATTTGTTCCATCTCAGGTCAGCGGACAGTATGAGACAAAGCAGTTGCAGAGAGGTGCTCTCTTGAGCATCAGACATTCTATTGGGAAGCAGGGAGGGTTCTCTGTGGTGGGTAAAAGAGAGCAGTTTTGTCTTTGAGGCATTAAAGTTAACCAGACATTTCTTGTCCCAGTCAACAACAGAATGAAACGCACAATCTCTTCTCTCGTTGAAAAGAACACTTCATAAATGTTTTAAACAGTGAATCATTGGTTGATGATGTTATTTCAATTCCTTTCAAACGGACGCTGGTGTACCCCAACGCTCTGTCCTGGGTCCAATACTGTTTCTGATTTTCATCAATGATCTTCTTGGTGATATCATTTCTCAAGGAGGCATCTAGACAGACGACACTACCATTTACTTCTGTCTCAATAGCAAATCTGGCATTGCTGACAAAGTTAACCTGGCCGTTGGTCTTAAAAAGGACCTCCAATCTCAGGTTGACTAGGGCAGAAAATGGCTTATAAAGGCCTCCAAAACGAAAACTGATTTCATTTCCCCACCATAGAGATATCTCCTTATCTCCTATCAGCATGGTTGATGCTCAACTTCAGGAGAGTATCTCAATGAGCCTTCTTGGTCTCACGCTTTTCACTGACCTCTGCTGGGACAACTACATTGAATCAATAGCTACATCTACCGCAAGGAAAGTTGGTTCTCTGTGTCGTGCCAGAAGGTTTTTCTCATCCTTCACAATTAAAAATCTTCGATAATTCCATGTATTGAATACTGTCGCCATATATGGTCTGGTGCCCCCGATGTTCATATCGTCAAAATCCAATGACGTATATGCAATGCGATCGATCCTCACTTGGGGTCTCGACTTAAGTCAGTTTCGTACAGACGTGATGTGTCTTCCCTCTGTCTTTTTTACAAATATTTTCATGGCAACTGCTGTGACGACGGATTTTCACTGGTTCCCTGACTGCATAAATTTAAGCGTGCTACTATGTCGAAACAGTTAATGTAACTGCTTCTTCTTCTTTAACAGAGTCTTCTCTTGCACTTCCTGACAGTGGAACTCCTTCCCTCTTACTTGCTTTCCTGATAATTACGGTTTTTGAAAAATTTAAATGTAATGTCAATCGTCATTTTCTGATAACTTTATAACCGTTCTTCTTTTTATTCTTTCCTCAATTCTCCACCCCCATGCCGAGCCATTTTCTTTTACTTTCACTCTCTGTAACCCGTTGCGTTCTAGTGCCATTCCCGCCTTGCTTGGAGGTGAAATGCTTAAAAAATATCCCAGAGATTTGAGATTCTAAAATTCGCTCTTGATATCAAGGAGGTGTGATGCCACAAAGCAAATATAATCATCTAAATCCCCTGGTCAGGATGAAGATACACAACCTGCGTTTTTCAAATTCAGCAGAGAAAATCTTGTAAGAATACTTCGCCATCTCTTCCTTCTCATTTGGGACGCAAGAGAATTTCCATAATATTTTTAAAATAAGTCCATTGTACATTTCTGCAAAAGGAAAAAGGGAAATGTGTTATAACTCTCGAGGAATTTCACTTCTTGGCATTGCCGGCAAATTTTCACTTGTGTATCTTGAACAGAACCATACCTAAATTGGGAGAAAATTCTCTGTTAAAAATCAATGTTGGTTCTGGTCTGGACGGCGTACCATAGATATGCGGCAAGTTGCTGTAAAAGTTTTTGTGAATTTGTTAATGAACTCTGACTATCAACCGAGATGCTCTGTTGAAGGTCCTCAAAAAGCTTAGTATTTCTGGTAAAATGTTTTCTCCCTTTTTGTCGTAAGGGTATGGAAGCTTTTGTCATGTCGGATGAGGAAAGTTCCAATCTCTTTATCGTAATAAAATAATGTTTATCATGGCTCTTATAATTTTTACATTTTATTTCTCTGATTGACTTGAAATTGCATTGCATTTGGGCTGACGGCCGCATCTGATTGAAACATTGGTTCCCGTACGATTTTTCTAGCGCATCCTCTTGTACCTATAAGCAGCGTTTAGTGTCCCCTTCCCATTTTCTGTTCTGCCATCTATTTTCAAAAGGTCATTTGGTAGGTTACACGCTGTTTCCCCCTACGCCTCTTACTTTCAGTATGACTTCTAAGCCCTCATTATGTGTCCCAGAAATGTTAATTATCTCTTTCTGATTCTAAATACAAGTGTTCTTTTTGTTCCTGTCTTATTTAACACTTCCTCGATGATCATATGTTCCATCTTACTTACAGCCACATTACGTTGAAACACCGTTTCCCGTACAATCACCGAAATTAAGCAAAGTCAAGCCTGGTCATTTCCTACATGGGTGATCGCATGACAATACTAGGTGCTTTAAGCTAGGATGTGCGGTAAGTGTAATCGATAAGAGGCTCAGAATTGTTAATTAGGTAGCAGATTTCCATTTCCATAGAAGCGTATGAAGTGATCTTTTAACCTCCAGCTATAGGCTAATTAGTAGGACTTGTATCAGTAAAGGATTATTATGACAAAAGCCATCTTACAATCTGGAAACATTTTGCTGGTTTTAAATAACCTGCAAAATGTTGATAAACCATAAAAACATATCAATTAATCAATATGTTTAGTTTCCTCCCATCTATAGGTTAATTAGTAAGACGCGTGTCACTAAACCATTATTACCTCGAAAGAAAAATTCTTACAATCTAAAAATATTTTCGACTTTAATTAACCTGCAATGGGTTGATAAGCCATAGAAAACGAATTAATCGATAACAACTTTGCGTTTGGAAATTCTAATACAGGTATACAGTTCTAATTTGATACTTCAGGTGGGTAATTTAATAATCATTTATTCAAAGTCAGGATCTTAACAAGGGAGACAATTATTATTTTTGATCTTCTATTTTCTAATACTGCTACTCTGCTTGTAACGTTCCTTCATTCAGCTGAAGAGCTTACGAATAGATTTTCAACTGCGTATAAAGCATTTAGCTTAACTTAGTATATATATATATATATATATATATATATATATATATCAGTATCAATATACATATATATATGTATCAATATATATATATATATATATATATATATATATATATATATATATATATATATATATATATATTAAAATTAGAATTAAAATACTTTTACGCCCATTTACTAAAGTTATCGTAATTCCAATTGTAAAGTAAATTTCCTCTATTGTGAATAAACATAGAGCGCTGTTTTGTGAGTCAGTTTTAACATATTTCAAATTCTATGTTGTGTTAACAGAACTCGCCTGGATTATTACTATCTATCTATCTATCTATCTATCTATCTATCTATCTATCTATCTATCTATCTATATATATATATATATATATAACGTTAATGGTTTTGAAATAGAAGTCGCAATATATAAAAATGTCGTTATCTGGACGTAGAATTAAATCTTCAAGCTTGTAGTGTCTCTCCGTACATGAAACCGAATGCAAATGTAAACATTAGATTCAACCACCCTCCAAACATCCCTAAAGGAATAGAGTCTAGGTTATCCAGAAACTCTTCCAGTAGAATAATCTTTCAGGATAAAAAGGAAGTATATGTGGAGAACTTAATGATAAAGGGTCACAAAATCAGACTGGGACTTAAACCTCAACAAATTAAACAACATATAGAGAAGAATTCGAGGAAAAGGAAAACAAATATTTGGTTTAATCCAGCCTTTTAACTTAAGAGTAAAATGTAAAATAGCGTCGTTATTTTTCAAGTTGCTTATTAAACACTGCCGCCAAAATTCAGAATTATATAAGATATTCAAATAAAAACAGTTAAATTAAGGTACAGTTGCACTCGTAACTTAGAGACAATAATAATTAGACAAAACGCTAAAAAGTGCAGCATACTAATACTGGTAATTTATGCAACTGTAGAAATAAAAACAGAGGTCCATTAAATGGAGCTTGTAAAACCGAAGCAATACTCCCTAAAATAGAAGTAACATACATTAATAGCCAAAATAAAACGTAGATACGATGTAGTGAAGGTGCTTTTAAACGTAGAGGGTATGATCATAGGTCGTCTTTAAGCTAACAAATCTCTACCAAACTATTAGGTTGGTGCAAAAATAATGACGTAATAATGTCGTTTTTGACGTTAAAAGTTTCGTCAAAAAACGACATTATTACGTCATTATTTTTGCACCAACCTAATAGCTAACCATGTGTGGAATTTAAAAGAAAAAAAAAAGGCATCCGTTGATAAGGTGGGAAGTTTTTTAAAAATTCAAAACCATACAACAATCAAAACCATATTTGAAACCTGCGCCAACAGGAAAAATTAGCGATTTGACATTTCCGGTTACAAAGAAACTTTTAAGTCCTTGCTTAAATTGAAATTTTTTCTTAATTGCATATGAGGCTGGGTAAAAAAAAAAATGTTTTAGCCCTCATATGCAATTAACAATAAACTTGCTTTTTCTTCTTCTTCTTCTTTTTTCTTCTTCTTCATGATCTCCTCCTTCTCCTCCCTTTTACACCCAACGCCGTGTCATAATTTTTGTAAATAATAATGTACAGTTCTTTAGTTTTTAAAGAATTAAAAAAAACCCGTTGGACATTTGATAAAAAACGCTTGAGGATACACTAAGGTTGAAACCAAGGTAGCTGATTCAACTGACAATTTCCTGATTTCTAAATTATATATATTAAGACATTTTTATGTTTATACATTCTTTTTATAGATACAAATATTCAAGTAAATGCTCTGCTTATAATAAACAGTATTAAACAACATTTACCGGCCTGAATGTCCGGGAAATTTTCATAGAAAATTTTCGTCTTCCAACAGGAATCGAACCGGTAATCTCTAAGGAACCGTCATATAGCCTGACGTGCCTTTTAACCGATTCGGCCACAGAGGATCGTTCAGTTAGCTAGGTCAAATTTGCTGCTTTTAAACTTCAATATTATTATAAACAGAGCATTTACTTAAATATTTGTATCTATAAAAGAATGAATAAACATAAAATGTCTTAAAATAATTTTTCCATTTCATAATATATATATATATATATATATATATATATATATATGGTTCTGTTGATAACATTTCTTTCTCTCACGTGGTGATGTACGACGTCATAGAACCACACAACAAAATTACGACCTGCGTCTGTTATTTTTTTACATTTTCTAAGTGTAAATCTTTAGTTAACTTATTCAGAATACAAGAAGATCATGAGGAGGCCTGGAAAATTCACCAGCAGAAAGCATATGTCGAATAACGATAGTCATTAATGAAGTCGGCTGCAATCATATGATAGTTCGGCTGAGAATTTCTAAAAAAACACTCAACGATAATTGGGTTTTACTAATTATAGGTTAATAGACAATTTGGACAATTGTTACATATAGCTGACTGATTTCGAATTAGTGAAAATATTTCCCTTATACCATTGGATAAATTTCAGATGATTTCTTTCTCGTAATAAATTAGCACCAAATTATATCGATGTTATCATGTCGCTAGCAGCAACAAATGCATTTCCATATCCTATGTCGTCATCGTCGGCATCCGTCCATCTCGACAGAGTTCTCCATATATGGAGAACTAGGGCTGCCTTGACGTCTAGTAGAGTCCAAGGAGAGGATAAACCAATACAGTTTGGTACCAGCGCGGCTGCAGACGTTGCCGGAAGGTAGCACAAAGTGCCGTCCATCCGCCTTACGGGCTCCACTCCGGGTTTGAATTCAGAATTGTTCTTCTAGACCAGTTGCCATTTACCTATAGCTGGAGGGAGAAGAAGAGGATTCACACCTTTCCCAAGGGTATTAGCACGTAAGTGAATGTAATGGATTCTTGTGGAATTCGAACTCGGTTCTCCGATTCATCAATCCAAGCCGTTATCCATTACTCCACCGTGCCTCCTCATATCTCAAGTAGTACTAATAATATCGTTATCCTCAAGAATGATTCGGGTACTTGTCAAATATTGATCAACTCTCTTTTCAAATGTAAACAAAAAATCAAATCATAATGACAGTCAATCTATGGCAGGACCCAAAGACTACATTTTTATGATTAAATCTTTGCTATCAAATTGTAAAATGAAAGTTATCCTGAACGGCAACACGTCTAGATCCTTTCGTATTAATTGATAGCATCAACTCTCTTGGTATCTACGCCAATGACACAATCATTTACTACGCTCTTAATAGTAAGCCTGATCATTTCGGTAAGGTCAAAATGGCAGCCGATGTCCAAAAAGACAAAAGATAGCGTCTCAATTTTACCGCCTTCAAAATTAAACTGCTCTCCATTAATCAACTGAGAGACCCTTTTCTGTCTTTCATAATCATGGCTAATGCTAACAGTGAGTGGTTGTTCCTTCTCGAGATAACGTTCTCAGCTGAGATCAAGTGGTAAGAGTATATTGAATCCATTGCTAGGTCAGCTGCTAAGGAATTTGGTTCACGGCATCGTGCGAGACACTTTTTCTCTCCAGAATCTATCCTATATATTAATAAGTCTACCATTTGTCCATGCTTAGAATATTGCTGCTACATATGGTCCGGTACTCTTTCTATTTATTTAGAGCTCTTTGATAAAAAGAAGAATCAGCAATATTATCGGTCCCGATCTGGCATTTCGGCTTCAGTCACATTCCCACCACTATAAGGTTGCCACTCTGTGCCTTTTCTATATATAACTGGTGGTAATTGTTCGGATGATATCTTCGCTTTGATACCTAGACTTTTTGAATTTAAGCGCAGTACTAGACTGGCGACGAGATCTCCTCAATTTACAGTTAAGCTGGCTAGATATAACCGTAAAGTCTATGCCTACAGTTTCTTTTCTTGCACTTCTTGCTTGTGGAACTCTATTCCGGCTCCATGCTTTTCAGTCAACATTAATCTTCAAAAATTTAAATGCAATGTCAATGCTATCTACGGCAGCGAATGTTGGACGGTTTCCTGAAAGATGAAGAAGAGACTCGCGCCAATGGAGATGTTGTTCTACAGAAGGTTGCTAAGGATACCATGGACTGAACATGTGAGCAACGATGAGTTTTTGAAGAGTATGCAATCAAGGAGGAATATTATACTTAATATCAGGAAGAGGCACATGAATTTTTGGACTGGTAATGAGATATGAGGGATTAGAGAATCTGATACAGAGTGGAAGTGAAAATGAGAGAGGGGAACGCAACATGTGACAAACCTGGAAGGCTTAAGCAAATGGAGGGCAGAACAGGGTTTGGGAGAAGTAGCAAAAGAACAAAAGATACTGAGAACTACAAGCGATAAGGGGAAGTGGGGAGCCATGATCGCCTATGACCTGAAGGGACACGGCACATAGAAAAAGAAGAAGAAAAAGAAGAAAAAGAAGAATGCTTTAAGTGACGAGAGGAATTGAATTATTTCGAATTGTCCCCATGCTGAAACGTGCAAAGGATAGATCTCAGGAGCATTCAATATAAACAAGAGCCCATTTTGAAAAACTGATATGTGTTGAAACTTGACTAATGCATGGAATAATAATGCAACACAAAATGTACTTAGAACAAAATGTATTGAAACAAGAAAGTGTACACAATATTTACATATAGTCTTTTGTATATTCCTGGGAAGACCGTTCCTCGAATGTGTGTTGACTGAGTCGCAGTCGGGCAGAGTCTCTGGTTGAATCCCTTCGATTCCTCCCCGGTACCAACCATATTTATATGGTCGGTACTCCACTATGCAAATTAGGTGGATCCTACCACAACAATATGCATAAAACAGTCTATATAAATGCTATTTCAATGTTTATTAAATTGTATACATACGTAAGATAGGTAGCATGCAGATAATACATACATATCTACACACACACACACACACACACACATATATATATATATATATATATATATATATTATAAATTTACTATGTATATATTATTCATTACATCTAATGATATATCAATGAAGTTCACCTTTTTCAATTTAGTACTTACAGTAATTCTCAAGTTCAAACATTTAAATTCCCTGTACAATAGTTTTCTAATTTTACCGGTTTTAAAGTTTGTAAAAATTCTTTATAACCATAAGCCCATTGTCTCTGTACAATCCAATGTCACAGATACTAATTTCGCGATATGTTGTAAGGTTATATAATATAAAAAAAACTCTATAATGTCAGAAGACTCTGCAGAGTCCAATGATACCATTGTGATGTCAAAGTGGTCATATAATATAATATATACATACCTTATAAAACACCCAGTACTATTCCTTTGTATATACGCCCTAAATCTAATCATCCTCAATCTCTAATTAAACATATACCTTTATCTATTGAAAAGCGAATAAGTACAAATTCAGCAAAGGAGAAAGGTTTCTATGAACATAGTAATTTCTATAATAAAGCTATAAAGAATAGTGGCTACAAATGCCCAAAACTCAGTTATATAAAAAATGAAAGTGGAAACCATAGAAAAAACAGAAGCAGAAAAATCATTTGTTATACACCTCCATACAACAAAATGTTAAAAAATAAATTAGGATAAAAACTTGCAGTAATTGTTAAACATTTTCCTAGAGACGGTAAACTTAGTACAACTTTTAATAAAAATACCCTAAAATTAAGTTATAGTTGTGCTGAAAACTTAGAAATGATTATTAAGAAACATAATACTAATGTCTTGACTAAACACTTAGAACAAGATCGAAAAAAAATTAGAGAGTATAATAAAAAGAAATGAAGATAAAGAAAAGATTATGTAACTGTAGAAATCGTCAAAACTGTCCTCTTAATAACAAATGTCGCACTGAATTATTAGTGTGCCAATGCAATATCTATTAATGATCCAGACAAAGTTAAAGTCTACATTGGATGCACAAGACATAAATTCAAAAGCCGTTGGAACCAACATCAAAGTTCTTTTAAAATAAATAAATATCGAAATCAGACGTCCCTATCTAAATATTTCTGGCATTTAAATGAAACAAATAGAACACCTACTGTAAAATGGAAATTAATAAGAAAAGCTAGAGTTTGTAGGTCATTAAATGACGCGTCACCTTTTTCCATACATGAGAAATTAAACATTATTAAGTTTATGAAAATAAATCAAAGAAATGAAATAGCTTTTTTTCACTGTCAAAGATTTTACTTAAATAAGTATTAAATGTGAAAAAAGAAGAACAAGTAGAAAAATGAAATATCCATATTTATACTTGATCTGTGAATTTTTAAATAAAGTAATTCTAATATATTTATTTGTTTACAAAACGTATAGTCTATTAGTAATTAGAATTAACAATAATTTAAAATTATAGGAATAGATTTTAAATATTAAAAATACGACGTACACATATTCAAACGAACCTTTGGAGAAAATCCTTGTGTATAAAATTATAAATTAAGCGGCAAAATAAATAAAAAATTCAGCCTTTTTGTCATTGAAAAAAAAACAGACAGCATGAGAAATACGAATGTCATCTTTTGTTGAACAGGCACACCTACCCTACCTTAACTTAACCTGATTTTGAAAGTAACTTATATTTTGATAGACAGGTTGTCTATGCAAATGAACACCCCTTAACAAAAGGATTAAATTTGCCGTAACCTTAGCAACTAATATCAAGAATATATGAGCTAATAAACTCAGTAAATATTAAAAAAGTTTATTCGGAAAATTGCTTGAAAATAAAAAAGTACTAGAGATTTTAAATTAATTCTGTAATTAAATTTAAAGTTTAATTTCTGTTTTTGAAACATGGTAATTCTTGTGTAGCGTTGGGATCATATTTTAAAATGAGTAAATTTATAATTTTTATAGTGTACACAATTGTATTGAGCACTGTGTTTTTAATGAAACTAATTAATAACACCGGATTATAGATCGTAATGTTTTTCTCATTATCTTAATATATATATATATATATATATATATATATATATATATATATATATATATATATATACAAACAGAGGCTGCGATGTACAAATTGTCGTCTTAATTATGCAAAAATGAAAATAACACTGACATCACATTTCAACAGATTTATTAACGAAAATTACACAAAAATATCCAGCAATACTAAAGAGGTAATTTATTTATTAGGTTGGTGCAAAAATAATGACGTAATAATGTCGTTTTTTGACGTTAAAAATACATAAAAAACGACATTATTACGTCATTATTTATGCACCAACCTAATAATAAACTCACTATTGGCTTCAAGATCGGCCGCCAGATGACTTCGGTATCCCCTGCATCTCTTCCCGACAATCTCCTTGTTTATTTTGGTGAAAGCTGCTATAATTCATGCCTTCAGTTCATCTTTGGTGTTACAAGGTGTTTTGTTGATCTCTCGCTCAACTGCGACCCACACATAATAATCAAAAAGGCTTGTAGTTTGGGAGGCCAGATGTAAGAGATGATGTGATCGCAGGCATTGTCTGAAACCATGATTGGGTTTCCTGCTTCTGGGGCGTAGTGGAGAGTGCTGTAGCCTTCCAGTAGCCACACTCTTGACCTATGACAGAACTACCTCCTTAGGGAACGATGTAGGCATCCGTGGTGAGTGACGCCCTGTATATATATATATATATATATATATATATATATATATATATATATATATATATATATATATATATGTATGTGTGTGTGTGTGTGAGTGATTGCGTTTTTGTGTCCGTTTGTGTGTTTATATATATGGTGTATATGTTGATATCTTCTTGTATCTTCAAACCAGTTACAATATTCAATCAATAGAATAGATTGTTCTCATTACGTTGAACGTATTCGAGAATATAATGTATTAGTGAATTTTCCCTTGTAGACAAAAGAGTAAGTCGCATCTGATAATCAGGAATTAGACAGTGAAAGTCATACAGTTCGGTGGAGCAGGCAAAAGCGAGATTGCAAGGACGAATTCAGTATTACGAGAAATCCATTAGCAAATTGATTACAATATAGTCTTGTAGACTGAATAAAGAGTTTGGTTAAAGATTTTCATAAAATTAGCAAATGCCATAGCTAAGTCAAGAAAGCATGAATGCAAAACAATTGATCCGTTATTATAATAAACCAGATGAAGACACACTTCGAAATAAGACAATGAGAATTCATCATTAAAAAAAATCTACAAAATAATTAGAATAACATGGAAAAATTCTGTTAGAAGAAACCAATATTTGATTAAAATCAAGATCAATTTCTATTAGTCAATGTTAATGAAATTTAAACCATCTTATATTTTATCTATCTATCTATCTATCTATCTAAATCGAGTAAATTCTATCTATCTATATCGAGTACTTTCTATCTATCTATCTATATCGAGTAATTTCTATCTATCTCGAGTAATTTATATCTATCTATCTATCTATCTATCTATCTATTATCGAGTAATTTCTATCTATCTTGAGTAATTTCCATCTATCTATATATCTATCTTGAGTAATTTCCATCTATCTATCTATATATCTATCTATCGCGAGTAATTTCTATCTATCTATCTATCTATCTATCTATCTATCTATCTTAATTGAGTAATTTCCATCTATCTATCTATCTATCTATCTATCTATCTATCTATTCACACACACCCTCTCTCTTTCTAGCAATCTACATTTACGAAAATCCCCATTGATCTTGACAACTTCTCATAAATTTGGCGCATAGTTTGTTGATGACTAATCTCAATTTTAAATTACAATTTGAAACGAAATTCCGAATCCAAAGACATTTTTTTGTCCAGAATCAGAAATTGTGAAAACATTTTTGAAAAGAGACAGTTGCCTTAACTTATTGCATTGAGAACAACAGAACAAAGGCTCTCAGTAAATAGATAACCTGCATACGGGTAGAAAATCAGTTCAGTAGGAAAAAAAAACAACAAATTAGAAGGGGGCATAAGAAAAGACTGTCTTCTCACCAGACTTATACGACGTATATAAGGTGGGTGCAAAAATAATGTCGTTTTCTCACATAGTAACATATGTGAGAAAACGACATTATTTTTGCACCAACCTAATACAATTCTATCGGGATTTAGTAGTGGCGGTCACAATCTTAACAATATAAGATGTGCAGATGAAATGATGTTTGATAGCAGACAACAGAAAGGAAGCTATAACAACACCTACAGAAGGCAGTGAGGAACAGCGAGAAGAAAGGCTTAAGTTTCAACTACAAGAAAACAGAATACATAGTTGTTAACAAAAGGTTGAGCCCGAAATGTGAATTGCAAATCGGACATGCCAAAATCAAACAAGTTCGGACTTTTAAATAACTGGGAGGGATTTTGATAGAGGATGAAAAGTGTGGCACTGAAATCCAAAGGCGCATTGGGATAGTCAAAGATGCCTTCTAAAAGCTAAGCAGAGTACTAAGAAATAGAAAAAAATCACTAGAAACAGGGAAAAGAGTACTAAACTGTTACGGGATATTGACCCTCGTATATGACAGTGCGTGGTGTATAATCTCTTCAAAGATGAAAAAGAGACTTGGATCAACAGAAATATGGTTTGATAGAAGCATGTTGAGAATACCATGGACCGAACATGTGAACAACGACGAAGTTTTAAAGAAAATGAACACAAAAAGTAAACTTATAGTTATCATAAGGAAGAGACAGTTGAGGTTTTCAAACATAATGAGGAAAGAGGGCTTGGAAAACTTTATACTCACAGGACAGATTGAAGGCAAGAGGGACAGAGGAAAACAATGTATAACATAGTGAGCTTGAGTATATATATATATATATATATATATATATATATATATATATATACAGGGGTTGGACAAAATAATTGCAACAGTTCCAAAATCCGCTCCTATATTTCAAAGACATATTATATTAAGAACTTTAACTAAAACTTCGTTATTGCAGGTTATGTCTATTGTAAATCCATTTATTTATGTAATTTATTGTTTTTGTTTTATCTATTTTTAGAATTTAGTAAAATTTAAGCTAAATGCGTGACATCTCCGAGTTGGAAAAAGGGCAAATTGAGCTCGCATGGCAGGAGCCTCGATCACTAAGGTTGCTGAACTGTTTGGTTTTTCAAGAGCTACCATATCAAGAACACTGATGCAATTCGAGAAACAGAGCAATACCTCTAGCAACCGTAGCAATTCGGGCCGGACTTGCAAACTTACTGACTGGGACTTGTGCATTAAAACGCGATGTAGCAAAAAATCATCGGACAAATGCGGCCAAAGTGACTGCTGAGTTGAATAACGATCTGAATAGTTCAGTTTCTACTAAAACTGTTCATCGTGAGCTCTATAAGGCTGCATATCATGGAAAAGCCGCTGCAATGAAACCTCTTCTCTCCACTCGCAACATTAAAAAGAGGTTGAAGTGGTGCAGAGATCCCAATACCCGGTCTGCAGACCAATGGAAGCAAGTCATATTCTCAAACAAGTCCAGTTTTTCTCTTTTCTCAACTTCAGGGCGAGTTTATGTGTGGAGGCAGCCCAAAGAAGCTTACAACCCTGACTGCCTTCTTCACACAGTGAAGCATGGAGGCGGATCAGTGATAGTTTGGGCCGCCATATGATGGAAATGTCTCAGTCGTTGCCCTGTATGGTAGAATCAACAGCAAAGATTACCTGAATATTTTGGAAGATCATGTTCATCCAATGGCCAAGACTTTATTCCCTGATGGTGACTGCATCTTCCAATACATACCGCTCGAGTGGTTAAGAATTGGTATGAAGAGTATGAAAGTGCGCTAGAACACATGGAGTGGCCTCCTCAATCTCAAATGTGGGGCATTTTGGAGGAACAGCTTAGGAGCCGCTATCCTCCACCATCGTGTCGTAAAGAGCTGGAGAAGGTTTTAATGGAAGAATGACTGAAAATTCCTCTGGATGAAGCCAGGAAGCTGTATGATTCCATTTCTAGACGTATTAAAGCTGTCTGTGAGGCTAAAGGAGGACCAACTCCATATTAAATAAATTTTCTTGAATTTAACAAGTGTTCCAATTATTTTGTCCAATCCCTGTATATATATATATATATATATATATATATATATATATATATATATATATATATATATATAGTTTATAAAAAACTAGGTAATCCGTATGGGTAAACCAAAGGAGGATCTAATCCAGAGAGCTCAATGTAAATCCAGAGCAAATAATTTAAATAAAGACAAACCACTTTAAGGTTCCATGTAATAAATTATTTCACCACAGCCCTTTTAAAGGACTGCGGATCATCAGACTTTACTTCCAAGCAAAAAATGAAAAGAAAATTTACACATTTTTGACGGGCCGTATTGAACATATGTAAATTAACGAAGTCAGGAAGCGAGGGGGGGAGAGAGAGAAGACATCAGTGAGTTAGCAGATATTGACACATTTAAACGGTTAACTTAACGGAAGTTATATATTGATCTCGAAGGGGTAGAGAAGAAAAAACCCATAGAGAGAAAAAGAGAGAAAGAAGTTATCAGAGAAGGTGTCACTAATTTTCTTTGTCAAAAAAGGCTAGAAACAGACGCTGTTATTTTGTTTTACTCTGAAAGTGTTATTTTAGGGGTTCATAAAGATTATAATGTTTGATATAAATTTGAATGTCTCTAAACTGTCTACAAATAATTTAAATTGATGTTTGTTAGTGATTTATCTTTTTTTTTAAATTTTGGGATTTTCTATGAAATAGTTGATTAGAAAAATATTCATAGAAAGTACAAAATTTTATTTTAAAATATAAGTTTACTTCTAGGAATCTTTTTTTTGATCTCTTTAAAAATTTTTTATTAATGATTATTAAGTTGACATCTCTATCCGTTTGAATTTTGTTCATGAATTTAACTCGTGACTGTTTCTAGATAGGTAATCCCTTTTACTTAAATTTTAGTTAAGTTAATATGGGGTAATATTTGAAGGTAATATTAAAGATCTTGCTCTGTCATACACTGTATACACACCCATGCAAATATCACATATACGCACGTTCCTTTACATGTTCAATCGCTCATATAGGTACCCATATAGGTATCCAATTTAAATATTTTATCATCAATAATGATTATTAAAGGGTAATATATTTCAATTTAAATTAAATTATCAATTTAAAAACATTCCTCCATATTATAAAGAATTTTAAACTCACACTTCCAATTGGAGAATATTAAATGAGAAAATGAGATAAAACACTAATAACAGGACTGTAAGTCCTTCTTTTATAATATTCTATGTATCCATAAATATACACACACACATATCCATATACATACACACATACATATATATACATATCCATATATATCCATATATTCACATATACACATACACACACACACATATATATATACATATATATATACTCATACATACACACATACACATGTAGATATACACACACACATACATACATACACATGTACATATACACACATATACCCACATATATACAGACATATGTATATACACATACACACACATATGCACATATATACACATATACACACATATACATATACACATACACACAAATATACATATACATATATACACCCACATGTACATGCATGCAAAAAACATATCAAAATCCATACTTAATTATCCTATTATATCTATATTCTTCCATATTATATATATGAACTCACAACTTCTTATATTTATACATACACTATCTATGGAACGACATACATGTACCCAGCTATATATACACACCCACACTCACACATACATATATAGAAATTATAAAAATTGTATACATACACATCCACACATATACATATACCCACATGCCCACACATACACACATATACAACCATATATACATAGGACTACATATATTTAAAAAAAAAACAAACAGATCACCTATATACATACAAGTATATATACATACATATCCAGAACCATACCCACCCACTCCAAAAATGTGCCCACAATACGCAAAAATAACACATGCATGACTGTCTTTCCATATAAACGCATATACATATACATATCAAAAGACGTATCAATGTTCAAGTTCAATTACATAGTTATATACATATAGTTATGTGTTCGCACTTATGCGTGCATAGCAACATTTCCAAAAACAAAAAAACAAGATCATGTAATATTAGTCTTCCTATATAGTTATTCCTAAATATATTCAGTTAGATTTAGGTTGTTCTTATGTCGGCGTTTAAAAATTAGTTCCTTATTTTTGTTTAGTAATAAATCCGGATCTTTATGTTTTATTATGAGGATTTTTTCTTTTAAGCCTAATTCGCATCTGTCTCTGAAATTTATTGGAGTTCTGGCTCTCGAGATTATTTTCCACTTTATTTGTGGGGTTAAGCCAGCATCCAACAAATCCCAATACTGCTTTGACAGTGCCGTTTGGTTCTTTTTACATTTATCTTTGAAGGACTGGCGATGGTTATAAAGTCGATGTTTCCAACTTCCCGCCGATATTCCTATGTATATCCTTTTCTATATATATATATATATATATATATATATATATATATATAGATATAGATATAGATATATGAAGAAATATAGAGGTGTGCTATATTTATGGGATAAAGTGCTGAATATCAGAGATACAGCGTATGTAAATATAAAAGTGAACCATGAAGTCAACACTCAGAGGCGACAGGCTGTTTCATGCTACACGCAATCGTCAGGCCACCGATTGCGTCTAGCATGAAACAGTTTGTCCCCTCTGAGTGTTGACTTCAATGTTCACTTATATATATATATATATATATATATATATATATATATGATATGTATTATTAATTACCCGAGCTAAAATATGGTTTCTTCGCTACACAGTAATAACCATGTTTCAAAAAACGAAGCTAAAATTTTCAAATTTAATTATATAATTAAATTAAAAGCATTAGTTCTGTTTCATCTTCAAGCGAATTTTGACATAAATTATTTTTAAATTTACTGAGTTTTAAACGCACATATAAATTCATAATTTCCTGTTTTCAAGGATACAGAGAAATCCAATCATTCAGACATATATATATATATATATATATATATATATATATATATATATATATATATATATATATATATATATTGATATATCTGTCCATAATGGCACGGCACACATATTGGTAAATGTATGTATCCCTCCACGGATAAAGCATGCAGGCTGGAAACGAAGTTTTATGAAACTAGACTTGTTACACGGATGAAAATTCCAATGTGAATGAGAGTTTTTCCCTCCCGCAATATGACTAAGAGTGGTCAAAGTAATTTATACTTGAAAACGGAAGAAAAAAAAGTATATTTACGTTGCAGATATCTGGACTCCCCCAGAGCAGGTTCGTGTTTCTATCATGAATAGGAAATTATTACGAGTCACATCTCTAAGTAAATGGAAAAGATCAGTTTTCGGAAGGGAAAATAGAAAAAAAACAAAAAAAACAAATAATAACGTTGATGTGTGGGAGACCGATGTCATCGTGAGTTTTCATTCTAAGCAAAGTTTCTGTCGGAGATAATGGCGTGGCAAGTGACCAAAGGAATAACTCGATATGTTTTCAGAAGCTACTGAGACAAATAATGAGAGAGAGAGAGAGAGAGAGAAGACAGAGAGAAAGATAAAAGAGAGAGAGAATTGTGGATAGAGATGAATGTGTGAATAATTTCGAAAAGAACTAGGTTGAGCATATTACTGAACTACTTTTGGGATCAACTGGAGAGGCGATAGAAGAAAAGACTGGAGACAGAAAGGTCGGAACTACAAATGCATTAAGCAAAGGCATTATACTCAAACTCTCGGTCTGGATGTTTTGAGAATTCGTTAGCACAACTATCTGTGTATTCCGAACAGTTTCAGCTCCACAGTTTCACTCACAAGGGTTAATGAAATTTGAATATTTAAACACTATTTTGTAAAGGTTTAGAAATAAAGGTATTTTCAAAGTGATTTTTCAATTTCTCTCTCAGATTTTTTTTCGGGATTCTGATCTTTCAGGATTTTAAATTTCGGGATAATGATCAATCGGTATTTTATAAAGTCGCGATTTCAAATTTCGGGATTTTAAATTCAGAATTACGACATTCGAGATTACACACACGCACACACGCACACACACACATATATATATATATGTGTGTGTGTGTATACTAAGTATAAATTTCGAAAAATAATAGGAAAGTTACACACACACACACATCTGTTTTGACGTGTGCATGCGTGCATATCGATGCAATTTTACACACGCATGCACAGAAAGTCTATATAGGATTTGATGTTACGATGGGCATTCCACCCTAGAATAAGTATTTGTGAGAATGCAGAACGCAGAATTCGTTACGATCCAATTTTCTTTCTATCTCCTCTCTAAAACTCTTCTACAGAGAAAAAAAATAAGTATTAGAGGTATTGTCCTTAAAGAAAGAGAAAAAAAATTATCAGTGCAACAAAGGACAAAAGATTCCCTTTCGTATATTACGATTTTTTTCGTGAGACTCGGTGATTAAGTTTAAGCCTAATTATCGAAGAATCGATAACTATAAAAAATCTAAGTGATGGTTGATTGATAAGTTAGGTCTCCTACCGCATGATGTCGCTAATAGTGGAGGTTTGAAAACGTTATCGCTTGGATATAAAGTCATGTTCAAAGGAGCCTTTTGTCAATATGTGTCAGCATTTTGTAATAACTTTCGTTCGTCTTGACTACAATGTCCGAATTATATATAAAACAGTAAGTGGGAGAGAAATTTTCTCAATTGAACGTTGTGTTCTAACTGAAATTCAAAGATGTCTTGAAAGGGTAAATTTGTTGAATCAAGTCTACTTAAACTCATATAGCAGTTAAGGCACTGTGTGAACTTCAAATTCACATGTTTTAAACAGCGTTGTTGCTTTCCCTCTTGAGGTCAGGGTAATAATGATATAAGTATTAACAGTTGAGATTAGAATAATCTTCAAAAAAAAAATATATATATATATTATACTCTATCAAATGTTCCAAGAAACTTAAACCTTTAAATTAAACCTTAAAAAAACCCAACTATGATCTGGATTTCTAATGAGAGCAATGATAGCATCTGGACTGATTTCCATCATAGGAAACCAGGATTTGGAATAACGAAATAGGAAACACTTCAAATACCTGGATGAATAGTATTTACATTATTATCAACACATATGCTAGACTACAAAAATCTCCTGAGCCGACCAAGTATAGAAATGAATACAATATAAGAACTAATAATAAGGAGTGCCAGAGAAAAGCAATAATAACAACAAAATTTTCAATATGAGCTATGGTAAAAACATGCTTGATAACAGGAAAAATTGTAATATGAGCAGTGGTAAAAAATGATTGCTAAAGACATTAGGTTTATAATACCCAGAAATTAATACACATATGTCCTCAAAGACAAATGGCAAAGTGGATAAAGGCGTTAGTTAGATCCAGTGACAGGACCCAAAGAGTGTGAGTTTAGTACATGGTTAAGGCGGTGGAGAACTTGCAGGCGGGAATTAACAGGAGATAGCTGATAGCTGATAACTGACACTCATTAGACATAAAACTAGAACAGTCTAATCCAGTGAGCGAATAAAGTTTTTAGTTCGACATTCCACCTGAAGAAGGCTGGAGCGTACAACGACCGAAACGTTGTGATAATATAGCGAAAAGATGAAGACAATAGTCCGAATAATGTAAATAGTGTACATAATACCTCATCCCAGAAATATAGACAGATACTGAAAGGCCGAAACGTTGTGATAAACATGGCGACAAAGTTGAGGACAATAGTCCGAATAATGTAAATAGTGTACATAATACCTCATCCCAGAAATATAGACAGATACTGAAAGGCCGAAACGTGATAAATATGGCGACAAAGTTGAGGACAATAGTCCGAATAATGTCAATAGTGTACATAATACCTCATCTCAGAAATATAGACAGATACTGAAAGGCCGAAACGTTGTGATAAATATGGCGACAAAGTTGAGGACAATAGTCCGAATAATGTAAATAGTGTACATAATACCTCATCTCAGAAATATAGACAGATACTGAAAGGCCGAAAACATTGTGATAAATATGGCGACAAAGTTGAGGACAATAGTCCGAATAATGTAAATAGTGTACATAATACCTCATCTCAGAAATGTAGACAGATACTGAAAGGCCGAAACATTGTGATAAATATGGCGACAAAGTTGAGGACAATAGTCCAAATAATGTAAATAGTGTACATAATACCTCATCCCAGAAATATAGACAGATACTGAAAGGCCGAAACGTTGTGATAAATATGGCGACAAAGTTGAGGACAATAGTCCGAATAATGTAAATAGCGTACATAATACCTCATCTCAGAAATGTAGACAGATACTGAAAGGCCGAAACATTGTGATAAATATGGCGACAAAGTTGAGGACAATAGTCCGAATAATGTAAATAGTGTACATAATACCTCATCTCAGAAATGTAGACAGATACTGAAAGGCCGAAACATTGTGATAAATATGGCGACAAAGTTGAGGACAATAGTCCGAATAATGTAAATAGTGTACATAATACCTCATCTCAGAAATATAGACAGATACTGAAAGGCCGAAACGTTGTGATAAATATGGCGACAAAGTTGAGGACAATAGTCCGAATAATGTAAATAGTGTACATAATACCTCATCCCAGAAATATAGACAGATACTGAAAGGCCGAAACGTTGTGATAAATATGGCGACAAAGTTGAGGACAATAGTCCGAATAATGTAAATAGTGTACATAATACCTCATCTCAGAAATGTAGACAGATACTGAAAGGCCGAAACATTGTGATAAATATGGCGACAAAGTTGAGGACAATATTCCGAATAATGTAAATAGTGTACATAATACCTCATCTCAGAAATATAGACAGATACTGAAAGGCCGAAACGTTGTGATAAATATGGCGACAAAGTTGAGGACAATAGTCCGAATAATGTAAATAGTGTACATAATACCTCATCCCAGAAATATAGACAGATACTGAAAGGCCGAAACATTGTGATAAATATGGCGACAAAGTTGAGGAAATTAGTCCGAATAATGTAAATAGTGTACATAATACCTCATCTCAGAAATATAGACAGATACTGAAAGGCCGAAACGTTGTGATAAATATGGCGACAAAGTTGAGGACAATAGTCCGAATAATGTAAATAGTGTACATAATACCTCATCTCAGAAATGTAGACAGATACTGAAAGGCCGAAACATTGTGATAAATATGGCGACAAAGTTGAGGACAATAGTCCGAATAATGTAAATAGTGTACATAATACCTCATCTCAGAAATATAGACAGATACTGAAAGGCCGAAACGTTGTGATAAATATGGCGACAAAGTTGAGGACAATAGTCCGAATAATGTAAATAGTGTACATAATACCTCATCCCAGAAATATAGACAGATACTGAAAGGCCGAAACATTGTGATAAATATGGCGACAAAGTTGAGGACAATAGTCCGAATAATGTAAATAGTGTACATAATACCTCATCTCAGAAATGTAGACAGATACTGAAAGGCCGAAACATTGTGATAAATATGGCGACAAAGTTGAGGACAATAGTCCGAATAATGTCAATAGTGTACATAATACCTCATCTCAGAAATATAGACAGATACTGAAAGGCCGAAACATTGTGATAAATATGGCGACAAAGTTGAGGACAATAGTCCGAATAATGTAAATAGTGTACATAATACCTCATCTCAGAAATGTAGACAGATACTGAAAGGCCGAAACATTGTGATAAATATGGCGACAAAGTTGAGGACAATAGTCCGAATAATGTAAATAGTGTACATAATACCTCATCTCAGAAATATAGACAGATACTGAAAGGCCGAAACGTTGTGATAAATATGGCGACAAAGTTGAGGACAATAGTCCGAATAATGTAAATAGTGTACATAATACCTCATCCCAGAAATATAGACAGATACTGAAAGGCCGAAACATTGTGATAAATATGGCGACAAAGTTGAGGACAATAGTCCGAATAATGTAAATAGTGTACATAATACCTCATCTCAGAAATATTGACAGATATATGATGCAGAAGTTATAACCAATTTAGTATAGGGGATTAGAAAATTGAACATGGAACCGGCAGTGCAAATGATAGTTTCGCTGAGAAACTAAAATTTCTGCAAAACCAAAGCATTAATAAAATATCTTGAATCATGTTCTTAAATATAGCGTAGTCAAGACTTTCATAACGATATCATACATAGCGCCGAACACGTTCAATATTGAAGTGGATAGTTTTACTCAGTGGCCTGAAATATTTAGGTGCAACTTTCACGGTTATAGTGAAGTGTTTTGCATGAAGTGTTTGCAAGTTATGTCATTCCGGATGTCATAACCTCGGATAAATGTACACAATTCCCTGCTTATGAATTTTACTTTAATATTGTAAAATGTTCTCGATCGAACATATAACTATCCTGTCGTATCACCGAATGTCAAACTGGCAAGCTGAATAGTTTAAGACAACTTTGAAAAAAAGCAAGCAAGGAAAAAAGTTAGCGAAGAAGCACTACAAAAGTTCTTAAGATTATACTAGATAAAGCCGAATCCCAATACACCGGGGAAAAGTATTTTTCAGACTATATAAAGACGGAAAAGAAATGTGAGAACATGGCATAAGGTCATGAATTAGAAAAAAAGTTGTATATGGTAAAAGGAAAAGAATGGGAACATAAAAGGCATTGGAATGAGTTAAAGTAAAGGCCCGCAAGAAAAGAAGAACCTATGCAAGTACTGCATGATACTTTTGACATGCCAACACTCCAAGAATTCGTAGAACGTACAAGTATGATTATCAAAAAAAGAAAACGTACAGAAAAAACAAAAAAAAAAAAAACCCAAAATAAACAAACTAGAGATTAACCCAAGACGAAATGCAAAGTTTGCTGAGCGAATTCGCCAGAAAGAGGATGGCAATGAATACTAAAAAATAAAATATAACATTTACTAATAAAAATGTCTCTTGATGTAGTAGAGTAAATAAGACACCCCCAGTAACACAACTGAACTAGGCAGGACGCCTTAAATAAAGAACTCCAAGTGAGTCAGAGAAGTCAGGCTGTTCACTGCCAGGCTCGCGACTGAACACAGACGAGGCTATAACTGCGGGCAGAGTCTCGTCTGAAGAGGTGAACAAATCCAACTCTATGTATGCGAGGTCTACGGGGAATTTTTGCCCGAGCCTACGGTCTCGGTAATGCTCACAATCGACCTTGTTCCACATCCTGCCTTTTGGGAAGGTTGGTAAATAGCAGTCCGTTGGAGAATTCTAGGGATGTTAAGCCTAGTAACCTCAGCATGGCATAATATTATAACCATATAACGATATAAATATGAGTGAGTTATAACACTTTCCAGCGTTTATTACAATCCATTCTCTTTTATAAAAGAAATATTCATTTGTCATTTTGAGTCATTCTGAAAAATTAAGTAGAATTTCACGTCTCATATTTCTCTTCAATATTTGGCAATTGTTTGTACATCAAAACTCAAATTTCTACTTAACGAAAAAAGAGGGCAATAGCAGATATCTTACGTCTCAATTTAGTTTGATCGATCTGATCCAGTCATTTCGAATTTTAACCAATGTCAAGACGAGCTTTACGTGAGTATAATAAATAATTAATAATCGATTTAGGCTTGTATCTGCATTTTATTCATTTCAATATTGCTTCTATTCATCTAGATATTACTTTCACTTTCACTTTGAAAATTTGATGGAATTGGAGCCTAAAATATGTCCGTTATTTGGCATTTCATTACAGATTGCCAGACTGAACGGAGCCAGCCTCGAAATCAGAATCACCTTAACATATATTTGCGTTTCATGCCTCATTATTTAAATATGTATTCAATTAAGTTCATGACGAAGATTAAATATTGTATGAATGTGATCATCATTCATGATATCCGCACTTTCAGTCATAGCTCCAGTAGAAGAACGTTGTACAAAGGTTTAAATGGACTTATGTTTAAAGTTTAATAATGAATGAATTACAAGTAAACTCAACTGAGTGATATGTATAAAAATAAACTCATTGAATGTTACAAGTAATATCATTATTTTGATCTTTTGTTTGGTTTAGTGGAGGAAACATCATTAAGTCATGAGCTCCAAGTCTTAAAACTGAACATACATAAAATGGTAAAATGCCAAAAGAAATGATTTACTCACTCAATGAAAAGAATACGCGTAGGGACATTTATAATTATTTACAGATGGCAATCTCTGAGCAGAGGACAGAAAATGTAACAGGAATATCCAATAGCGAAAGATGTCATTCAAAAGCGAAGCAAAGTATTAAAAAGCAGGAATATGTCATTAGAAACAAGGAAATGGGAGCTGAAATTAGATGTAATATCAGTTCTCCTATATGGTAATGAATGCTGATTGATTTTCTCACAGACAAAGAACAGTTTCGAGGCAACGAAAATCTGGTTATACAGAAGGAAGCTGAGAATAATATTGATTGAACATTTGAGTAAAGGAAAAATTTTAAGGTAAATGGAAAAAAAAAAACGCTTAAACTTTGAATCGGAAAGAGACAGTTGATACTTCTAAGACACCTAATGAGTGACGAGGGTTTGGTAAATTTGACACACGCAGGGCATATTGAAGGTAAGAAAAATAAGAGAGTAATCTACCTAAGAAGCTTGTGTATATTGGTATTATAACGAGAACTGTGAGTGATGGTGAAAAAAAGGAAAACCTTATGAAAAGCTACACATGATAAGAAGCTGTGGAGAGTCTTAAAATCCCACATCTATCTCCTGAAACCCTTTTTTTATTGTCCCCTTTGTTTCCTTAGCTCTCAGTAACCCATTGCGTCTTAATGGCTTTTAGATTCTTGCTTGCAGTGAAATAATTTAAAAACAGAGGTCATCTGTCGTAGATGATCGTGTGAATTTTCGGCAAAGTTTGCCGTGTAGGGAGAACAATATCCAGCTAGAACACGCATGAGGGTAGTCTAAAAAGTTCATATGCTGACTACAAAGGGATGATAATAGAGTTGTGAAATCTTGCGTTCATTAATTTCATTGTTTCTAGACAAACTGAGATCTGAATGTTCAAAGATGACAATTGTAACTAATGACAACTTGAAAACAGACAAAATTTGACATCATTCTGTTATCAAGTACCTACAGAAAACGGATTAGCCACAAGAACATTCATGCTGACATGGCTGCTACATTAAGGAACTACGCTCCAACTTTATCGACAGAGCAAAAGTGGGTAACTGAATTTAGGAAGGGAAGTGAGTGTTGAAAGATGACACATGGTCTGGACATCCTGCAATTGCCACCACCGAGGAAAACATTGATGGTGTTTAGCACATGGTGATAGATGATAGAGGACAGACTATAAATCAAACATCCAATACTATTAGCATATCCCGTGAAAGATTTGAGAATATTCTACAAAATGAACTTGGCAATACGAGGGTTTCTGATCCGTCGTTGCTACGTCTTGACACTGGATGAAAAGGGAACCTGTTTGATCCCATCACACCACATATTTTAAGGCAGATCCAGCTGTTTTCCTATAACATTTCTTAATCCAGGATAAGTGTCCGGTTCATCAATTTGAGCAGGAGACAAAGAGACAATACCTTCAGTGGAAACACCCATCCTCATTTGCTCCAAGGAAGGCCAAGGTCGTTTCATTTGCAGAGATGGCCTCAGTTTTTTGGGATGCGAAAATGTGTTTGTAGCGTTATCATTAAAATGGTTACAACATAAATAACGAGTACTCTTCCAACCTTCTAAGGGAGTTAAGAAAGTCTATCAAAACCAAACGCCCAGAAAAACTATCGAAAAGGATTTTGTTTAATCTGAATGCATACGTCTTTCTAATGGCTGCTGTGCATGAGTGTGACTTTGAATTAATGGATCACACTCCCTATTCTTCTGATTTCGTCCTATAGCGATCATCATCATCATCATCGCACACACACAAAAACACATACACTCTTACAAATTCAACAGCATTTATTCATTGGACAGAAAGCAACGCTGTTATCTGAAGCGATAATTTTAAAATTGCTAATTTTCATATAGCTCGCAGAAGTCTACTCAAAACTTAGGCATTGATTGGTCAGTATCAACCAATCAGATTCTCTGCATGTGGAGAATGATTTTTAACACGCAGATTCCTAATTCGATGACTACCTATATAAACAGAACAAAAGAGGACCAACACCAGTGACACTTCGACTGCTACTGCAATCCACGTCAGTCGAAGACATGAGTCCATCTTCTCACTCACTCTCAAATTACATATTCTATCAACACTTGCATGATTTTCCTCTTGCACGGCAGAACTGTCTAAAACATTTTTAACAGACTAACAACTCTTTCATTTCTTTTTCAGAGAACATTGATAAACTTTTATAGTCAAAGAGAGAGTACTCTCGTCTGACTCATTGCATGCTTCTTTTTCGTATATATTCTTTATTGTACGCTTTTATTGAATGAAATTTATAGATATATTGATACCTTCGCCTTGTTCGTTGTTCTTATATCAGTTTGGGTTCCTAAACAAAAATAAAATAAATGTGTTGATAGGCCTAGACACGCTACATTGATAACTCCGACGTTCGTTTGCAATTCCGCCACAGTCCCATTTGACTATTAGCTGTTCCTAAACATGAAAAAAAATTGGCTGAGAACCAGTATTGCTGATAACTCTTTGGACAATTGAATGAAATCTTCTTCACCAATGGTATCTAGGCACCTGTTGAATAAGTGCGTGAATTGCAAGGGAGACTATGTTGAAAAAAAAACTCATTTGGTTTTGTTCCGTGAGAATATCTTAGTCAGACTATGAACTTTTTAGCCAACCTTCGTATAGCCACATTCTTCATCCCGATCTTTAAAAAGTGATCAACAATTCGCAGTCAATGGTGGAATTGATTGTGATGCCTACCGCGAAATGTCAGGTACTGTTGTTCGTAGATCATAACCCCCAGTTCTATCACAAGACAGGTGGACGTAGCACGTATATCTGTGGGTATCTCCTGTGGTAGCTATCTGTGTATACTCCTCTTCGTAGTCCTGGGTATGACGATAATCGGAAGATTAGAGTTTTTGAGGTGCGTGGAACCGTCTCTCAATTGATGTTGTTTCCAGATCCACCTTGACCCTGGGGGTGGGTAACATCTGTTAGGACCCCAGCTATGGGAAAATAGTGAGCTCTCAAACAGGACACTATGAAAGCGCATAAATCATTTTTCTTGTGAAATTACAACAAATATATTTTGTGTCAGACTAGAAGTTGATATGTTAATATTTTATGTACTACTTTGAACATTTGTCTTTTCCGGCGCCCTTTCCCGCCAACTGTTAACGTTTGTTCGCTTGTCAGTGCTATTATTTTTACATTCTTCTCGCGAATTACTTTAGTCTGGCATAGTAACGGCTTAAAGCATTCGTTACATAACGCATGCCCTGAATATATTTAAAAACCACTGAAGAATAATTAATCATTTTTAAAACTATGTTGATCGCATTGTACTTTGCTGCGTCCGACGTCTTTGAATCTTTAAATGGTTTTAGCAAAGAGCGAATGATGAAGTAGATCATACCTCGGAGCACTCTTGTCATGTATTGATGGTGAAACATATTCCATTGTTAATTCCCGAGGGTCGGGAACAGAATTGATAAAAAAGCAACACAGTAGTTTAACAGGAAGTTGTAAAAACTTAGATATGGCTCCTTTGTCATGCAAGGCTTCGATAGATCAAAATCGGTATATTTGGCATCGTCCGTCTTATTTTCAGGAACTGTTTGTTAGGTGCAATATTCTAAAATATTGTTGATGCTGAATGTTGTCTTATTCAAGGTGTCTTTGACACAAGATGGATGTATTTGGCATATCTATCTACTCTTAGAGAATTCTTTTTCAGGTCTCAGTATCTAAGATATTGTAGAATGGAGATTTTAGCTAATTCAAGCTTTCTGTAGAAGATTTATTCTTTAGTAATGTAGATCTCTTCAAATATTCTTTTTAGGTTAAATAAATCTAAATACCCTTCATTTGAAATTCAGAAATATTTATAACTTCTGTTAAGCAACAGAAATATATTTTGCATGTTTCCTCTTTTCAAATATTCTTTTTAGGTTAAATAAATCTAAATATCTTTCATTTGAAATTCACAATTATTTATAACTTCTGTTAAGCAACAGAAATTTATTTTGCATGTTTCCTCTTTTCAAATATTCTTTTAGCTTATATTTTCTGCGCATTCTTGTTTTGAAATATTGGGTTATTTAGAAATTCAGTTTGCAATCTAGGTTTATTTTGAATGGTTCATCTCTTCAGATTTTGTATTTAGGTTCCTCTTGGTTATAATAGCTTATTAATTGATTCAGTAAAATGAAGATTTATCTTTTCTGGAAGTTTCCATCACCTTTTGCAGTTACTGGTTGGTTAGTATACCATAATGGATCATTCATAGCACATCTAATGCGATAGTTCAGCGTCCATCTATTTTCCAATTATGATTTGTCGGTGGATTCATTGATAAGGGAAAATTAAATCATGAAATAGCAAAACATTTCTCATGTCCTTTGTTGATGTGAACGGGAGATTAATGCGATGGACTTATGTCATTTTGAAGAATTGTCCGTTTGATATGAACGGCCGCAACTTCAACCAGGATACATCCTTATTTTGAGTAAACCGTTTTCAACCGCTAAAGCATCGATAATCATGCTTGCTCCCACAGATGCTAGATATTTATCAAAAGAGATCAATATCCCAGCTATGCTAATCCCAATACGTTTCATTAAGCATTTTACATTTTTGAGTAAATATTTTTGCGATAAAAAAGAACAGAAAAGAGAATGAAGAAAAATAACTAGACAAAACTGAATGATAAAAAACGTGCTGAAAAATATCAGAGTTCATACGAAACCATTTACTACGAAGTGTAGACAATTCTTTTTTTTTTACAATAATGTTCACACTGTAGAAGGCGAGTGGATTACACATTAAGAAGTTTGGTTTGGTTTGGTTTCCGGCATATCAACCTCAATAGGTAATTTAATGTCGACGAAATTTTTATTGTTGGTAATATTTTTTTCCTTCAAAAATATATTCCTGGTATTATTTTGCGTTTTCAAAAATGCATTGCTAGCAATACTTTTTTTCCTTTGAAAAATTCATTGCTGATAAATTTTTTACAAGAATATATTGCTGGTACTAAAACCTACTTTTAAACTTTCATAGGGTTTTGACCACTTTTGAGGGGTTAACTATTTTTCCAGAGCTGGGACCCTAACAGGTGCTATCAGCCCGGGTCGGCGTGGATTTGGGAACACCAGCAATTAAGAGGTGGTTCCATGCTCCTGAAAACCTTCTGGTCAGATGCCTTGCTGTCGGATGTAGTTTGTCGTCTTATCCCGGACGCGTATGTAGTTTATAGACATAACCAAGACGAAGATTACGAGATAAGAAGCACAGTTTATGGAGATATGTGCAGAAGATAACGGTTAACCCTCGACTTGAACAGGTTAAGATTATACTCATATGGGAAATATCCTCTTAGAAGTCGGTTATATAAAGTAGCTGTTCATGGGGAGAAACATTTTGAACGGAATTTACATCTTATAATGGAATATAAAAGAATGAAGTTGATTTATTACAATGGTCGTTGCATGGCGGGTCTTACCCTAAAGGTTAGGACTGCTCCAAATAAGGAATGTTCCATGTCTGAATACTTTCCCCTAAAGATAGTGAAACTATAATGGATAAAGGATAATGACTACGGATAAGAAAATAAATTCTACTGGGTGATGAAGAATGTTTTAGTTGATGTTACTGTTAGAAATATTAAAGTGATATGTTTTTGTCTATATTTCTGAGATGCGGCATTATGTACGCTATTTACATTATTCGAATTATTGTCCTTATCTTTGACGCCATATTTATTACAACGTTTAAGCTGTTGTACGCTTCGGCCTTCTTCCGGTGGTTGGAATATCGAGCTGAACTCTTTATTTCGCTCACTGGGGTAGACTGTTCTAGTTCCACGTCCCCTGTTTAATGGATGTTAGTTGTTATCTCGTTAATTCCCCTCTCATAGGTCTCCACTGACCGAGTATTGAACTTACACTCTTTGGGTCCTGTCTAACCAACGCCTTTATCCACTGTGCCATGTGTCCTTCGGCAGTACATATTCTAAAATTGGAACGATACAGAGAAGATTAGCATGGTCCCATGCGCAAGGATGACTCGCAAATTCGTGAAGCGTATTAGTCCTCAAGGACACATGGCACAGTGGATAAAGGCGTTAGTTAGATCCAGTGACAGTTCTATACCAGGTTAAGGCAGTGGAGAACTTGGAGAGGGGAATTAACAGGAGATAACTGACAACTGACATCCATTAAACATGGCACGTGAAACTAGAACAGTATACCCCAGTGAGCGAAATAAAGGGTTCAGTTCGACATTTCAACCACGTGAAGAAGGCGTACAACGGCCGAAACGTTGTAATAAATATGGCGACAAAGATGAGGACAATAGTCCGAATAATATAAATAGTGTACATAATACCTCAACTCAGAAATATAGACAGATACTGAAGGGCCGAAACGTTGTAATATATATGGCGAGAAAGATGAGGACAATAGTCCGAACAATGTAAACAGTGATATGTTTTTGTTATTTGGTAGAATTCTTTGTGATTATGTAGCGCCAATCTGTAAGAAGAGAGATCGTCTTCTTTTATGAACGACTGGAAATTTAGTGTGCTTATGTAACATTTCACATTTGACTGTTTCGTACCTTAGCCCATTTTATTAATTTTTTCCTAGGTTTAGTGCGGTGGTGATCTAAGTTACGCTTACAAAAGTGTAACAGATATGGCACAAGGTCGAAAATGTGGCGCATCCAGTGAGGATCGAACTCACTACTCGGTTGTAACGGATCTTGCGAGACAAGCTTGATAGCCATTACATCACGTCGAAGTGCTTAAAGATTTTGTAAGGGTAGCTTAGATATGGCACAAGGCCAAAAATGTGGAGCATCCATTGGGGATTCAACTCACTACTCAGTTGTAACTGATCTAGCGGCATAAGCTTGTTAACAATTACATCACGTCAAATTGCCCTGCTCTTCTAAGCGTAGCTTAGATGAAGCACAAGGCCTAAAAAACGGAGCACCCACCGAGTGGTAAAATAACTAGTCATGTCGTAATTGTTCTTACGAGATAAGTTTATTAACCATTACAACTGGTCAAGGTTACACTTGGTTTGTTACAGTAATCTAGTTATAAATGCTTACTAGTTCATCAACAACATTTTAGTATGGACGTCCATTCATGAACTCTTACTACGTGAAACCATTCACAAATTGATGTAGGCTTCATAGAAAAATGGTTTTCTTAATTTCCAAAAGCAAAGAACATTTTCATAATAAGTAATAGGTTAGATGCAACGTCAGAACAATTATATAAGTTTTCATTCTGAATCGTTGATTTTTGTTCGCTCAATGATATGGAATGGTTACAATGCGTCTTATTATCACCGTGGTTAAGGATTCACGCATTATCCGACTGTAAAAAGAAAAATGACTAGGAACAAAGGACATTTTTACAATCAAACAACTTCTTTGCTTATTCTTAAATCAATACCAAGCAATTGTTTTCATCCGAGCACTCACACCGGCACAGACGGAATATTTTAAGACAGCCTTCATTTAACTGTTATACTTCTTCATAGTCTCGTAAAAGATGTGATTAGATTATGTGCATTGCCTTCATTCGACCACTTAAGTCACGTACTTTTAATCGCTCAACACTGATTTTTAGCTCTTGTGGGTGGAATACCAGCAAATTTTTTTACAGGATGTTTAATGCAGGCGGTTATGGCTCTCCACAGTTTATTTTCTTTATTAATCGATAATTGCCATGACTTCATGGGAAAGGTACTAGAGTCATTACCCATTTCCTTCTCCACATATTTGAATTCAGAGCAGTCTTTGTCTTCGGATGATTTATTCTGTTTGTCTGCAATGGCTAGACAGCCGAGTCTCCTCTACTCTTTGACCTACATCCGGGGAAGAAGAAATAACTTTATGCATTTTCCAAAGGTATTTATACGGAAACGAACACACCGGACTTTCCCGGAAATTTTTACTCTACTATCGCTTTTCTGCTTGTTAATAACGCTTTTTCCAACTATCTTATAGATTACCATATTAGACTTTTTCTTGTTAATAACGCTTTTTCCAACTATCTTATAGATTACCATATTAGACTTTTTCTTGTTAATAACGCTTTTTCCAACTATCTTATAGATTACCATTTTAGACTATTTCTTGTTAATAACGCTTTTTCCAACTATCTTATAGATTACCATATTAGACTTTTTCTTGTTAATAACGCTTTTTCCAACTATCTTATAGATTACCATATTAGACTTTTTCTTGTTAATAACGCTTTTTCCAACTATCTTATAGATTACCATATTAGACTTTTTCTTGTTAATAACGCTTTTTCCAACTATCTTATAGATTACCATATTAGACTTTTTCTTGTTAATAACGCTTTTTCCAACTATCTTATAGATTACCATATTAGACTTTTTCTTGTTAATAACGCTTTTTCCAACTATCTTATAGATTACCATATTAGACTTTTTCTTGTTAATAACGCTTTTTCCAACTATCTTATAGATTACCATATTAGACTTTTTCTTGTTAATAACGCTTTTTCCAACTATCTTATAGATTACCATTTTAGACTATTTCTTGTTAATAACGCTTTTTCCAACTATCTTATAGATTACCATATTAGACTTTTTCTTGTTAATAACGCTTTTTCCAACTATCTTATAGATTACCATATTAGACTTTTTCTTGTTAATAACGCTTTTTCCAACTATCTTATAGATTACCATATTAGACTTTTTCTTGTTAATAACGCTTTTTCCAACTATCTTATAGATTACCATATTAGACTTTTTCTTGTTAATAACGCTTTTTCCAACTATCTTATAGATTACCATATTAGACTTTTTCTTGTTAATAACGCTTTTTCCAACTATCTTATAGATTACCATATTAGACTTTTTCTTGTTAATAACGCTTTTTCCATCTATCTTATAGATTACCATATTAGACTTTTTCTTGTTAAGCTAACCAATAGCAACACTGAACATACAAAAAAAAAAAAAAAAACAGAACAAAAAAACAATAATATTAATATTTTCTAAAATATTCAGATGCATAGTAACTGTAAGCAAGATAAATTTTCATTTAGAAACATAAAGAAATACACAATTCCAGTCGATAAAAACAAGAAAATTAAATTAATTATTTATTATAAAAATTTAAAACCGCTAACCTCATCGTCAAAAATAATACTTCACCTGCAAAATCTAAATTACAGAAAACTAATATTATTTACGAATTTACATGTCCCTTAAAAAATTCTGTTTCTGACCAATCTAAATTTGTAAATAATTATATTGGGTTTACTACAACATGTTTGACAAGTAAACTGATCTCTCTGACTATAGTTCAATTAGGTCTCGAATAAAAACAAATGGAGACCTACATACTCGTTGATAATATAAGTATAATAGCCTCATCGACATGTACAAAAAGGCTATAAATATTGGAAGCGTTAATAATAGAAAAGAGAAAAAAACAACAACATTCAATAATATCAACTATGAAGACGGCCACGATGTCTTGAATGTGTTTGGAAAATAAAATATTTTTAGAACTCTAGATACATATGTAAAATAATGCATATATTTAGTTAAAAGTAAAATAAAATTCATCTTTGATAATAGCTTAATGATAATAGCTTAGGGCAATTTTTATATAATTTATGTGCGGAAAAGAAAAATATGCGAACACATGAGAAATTATATAAAAAAAAAACTCAAACAACGCAATATATATATATATATATATATATATATATATATATATATATATATATATATATATATATATATATATTAGTGGTCAATACATACATATATATATATATATAATATTAGTGGCCAATGCATATATATAATTCCCAAGAGAATAGAATCCAGGTAGAATACAATCTCCAGGACAGAGTAAGAATATATATATATATATTATGAAATAGACAAAGTCCGACAATTACTTAAAGACATGTTTGTACATTCTTTTTATATATACAAATATTTTAAGTAAATACAGTATTAAACATTTACCGGCCTAAATGTCCGAGAAATTTTCATAGAAAATATTCGTCCGCTGAACCGTCATAGAGCTGGACGTGCCTTAACCGTTTCACCCACAGAGGAGAGTTCGGTTAGCAAAGTCGATTTTACTACCTTTAAACTTCAATCTCCCATAATTCTCTCAAGTACATTCATATCTGCTCATGCCGTATCCAAATGTAAACAAATGACGTCACACATTATGAAATGGACAAAGTACGACAATTATTTTAAGACATTTTTATGTTCATACATTCTTTTTATAGATACAAATATTTTAAGTAAATGCTCTGTTTATAATAAACCGTATTAAACATTTACTGTCCTGAATGTCGGAGAAATTTTCATTCAGGTCGGTAAATGTTTAATACTGTTCACAATATATTAACCAATACACGGACAAAACAATAATGATAGTCTCTTTATGTCTGCATGGAAGATTTCCAAGCAACGACAAACTCGCATATATATATATATATATATATATATATATATATATATATATATATATATATAGGTAACTATACTCGTCTCGAAAAGGTTTTAAAAAAAGAAAGAGCCAGGAACATAAAAGTCTGTCGAAAAATCGGACAGATACAAATTTAAAGCCCAAAGAAAAACCCCGACACGAGTAAACAACTAACTAAAAAGACCTCAGTACAACCGTAGAGCAGACCTAGATAAACCTAGTGAGCCAGACAAATCTAGCCAGGTTTCACCTAAGCGGATCATCAGCGGATCGTGAAGCCTGGGTAGGTTTGTCTGGCTCACAAGGTTTGACTATATATATATATATATATATATATATATATATATATATATATATATATATGCGTGTTTCTGTGTGTTGTGCTTACGTGTGTGCGTTTACATGTGTGTGTGTGTGTGTATAGATGAATTTTGTGGAAATCATTTCTGAATCTTCGGAATCATGTTCTTCGTGTGGTCTCTTGGGCCTTTCTTTGTCCACAACTGCCTTGAGTGTTTTTTAAACTAGATGTTGATTTTTACTTGGTTGTTCTCTGTGCATCAGTGGATTTGCATTGGACGATTCAAATCCATACTTGTCGGCTATTTCATCATACTTCTTTTCCTACTTTATATTTAGGATAACCATGATATCGAATTATCTACGATTTACAGATGGGCTCACGAAAATATTTTGGTTAAACTTTGCTTTTTTTTTCCCTACTTCTTTTTTCTATTTTTATGGATAAAAACTGGTGAAATTTAGAGACGAACTGCAAGCGTATAGATTTTTGTAAAATGCTTTCGCTTTTAGATCTGTGAAGCCATTCATTCGTATCTTTCGACCTGACTGCTTTCGGCTCGCGGTAATAGAAGTCAATATTTTCTATTCCGTTGGACATCTTGTGAATAAAGAAAGCAATACCGTATCTGTGTCTGTAAAAAGCGATAGAGATGAGATCTGAGATGACCTTGCTGAAATTCGCCCACATTGAAAACTCGTGCTTTTAACGGGTCATTTTTCAGCTGAAGGAGGTCATTCGTAGCCGGACATTGGAAAGTTAAAGTGACCTCCATTAACACAGTCATTGAAGCCCACAGAATTTATGGCAATCTTTTCAAGCACCAACAATATCGACTACTAATTCAATATTCTTAAGATCCCGTTTCTTCGGTAGGTTGCCTGCAGGTCTAGAGTGGTCCACAGGAATGATTTTACCGTGTTACATTGATTATGAAATTGATTACTTCGCTCCGATAACTCTTGTAAACATAAGGAAATTACTGGACTCTTTCTACTTAATGTATTGGGTAGGTGCGGTTTAGTTAAACGAACCTCAGTGTCAAATCGATTTTTATATATAAGTTTATTCATATGCCAACGTAATTTAGGTACAAGACAGACTAAAAAAGTTTGTCTTCATCTTGAAGAATATAGAGTTAGGTGATTGGATTTTTAATTCTGGTTTCAATAGTTACTTTCAGTTTTAAGGGGCTCCTGTAGAACGTAACAAATACAAGAGCTTTAATCATTTCCTAGTAGTGCCAGCAAATACCAAGTTCTAGGTCGTTGATTTTAACTGTCGGAATAAACTTGCCTTAGTTACACTGCATTGCCGGGCTACAGGGCTTCAAGTGCCCTCTCGGCGCGGATAAAAAGAATAGATTCATGTCTTTGCCAAAGGGAATTAACACAAACTTAACATAAACTACTTTTCTTTATTTACAGTGGTTTTCACACTGAAAAGGCTCTCGAGGTAAAACGTTGCAACTGATGGGGATATGTGTGGAAGATAACGGTTAATCCTAGACTTGAACAGGTTAAATTTGTAGTGATCAGGGAACCGGCCTCTTAGAATTAGCAATTGATAGGAAGAGGCTGCTTGAGAGTAAATTATATCTCATCAGAGGGATATGAAAGGAAAGGGTGGTTCGGTAGAATGTGCGTAGCATGGCGGGTCCGTGAAGGTTAGGACTGGAGGAACTGAGTAGTGTGTAGTTTATATAATTCGTTGACAAGGACGGGGAGATGCTAACCAGTATTCGAACCTTTTTCGCCAATTAACAATTTTCTGTGTTGAACGCCGATCAATTGTCTATTACCCGATTTTCGGAAAGACTTTTGTCAGGTTTACTTAAAATCCTTAACTCGTATCTTCATGATATTTTTTTTAATTTAATTTGGAGTTTGGAAGGTAAATTTAAGTTACAGAGAAGATAGATATATGTCGTTTTTATGAGAGTAACCGTTGAATTCAATCAGGAATGGCGTCGTCTGGGATTAAGCATTATTCGAGTGAAGGTGACATTGCAGATTATAAAATCAAATTAAGCTAAGGCAGTTAGAATTGGCCACTGACTAAAACTTTTTAGTGGAATACTTTGACTGTTCCGGTAAATCCATTGCTTGGTGGCTTTTGCAATCGTTAAGCTTTGTAGACTTAATGAAATGAAGGCAGAAAAAAAACAACAATCGGATTTAAGATTTAATAAAAAAAACAACTCCATGTAATGATTTAATAATATATATATATATATATATATATATATATATATATATATATATATAGAGAGAGAGAGAGAGAGAGAGAGAGAGAGTTTTCATAAAGTTCGTGTGCACTTTAAAAAATTTATAACTTTATTTGTATTTGCGATAGAAATAATTTGTAAAAGGGATTAGAAAGAACTAAATCTATATTTTTTAAGGTTTTATTTTTTCCTCATGTCTTCCATCATTAGCAATACAAAGGGTAATACGATTTTGCAGTTCACGGAAAACATTTGCCAACTGATTTACAGTAATACCTGAAATCACATTAGTTATTTTAGCTATACTTAAAACTAGGTACATTAAACTTTATAATATTTTTTACAGATTATTTCTATCGCAAAGACAAATAAAATTATACATTTTTTAAAGTGCACATATACTTTATGGACATTTTCTCACTCTCTCTCTCTCTTTCTCTCTCTCTCTCTCTCTCTCTATATATATATATATATATGTATATATATATATATATATATATATATATGTATATATATATATATATATATATATATATATATATATATATATATATATATATATATATATGGGTTTCTTACGAAACTGAATTGTTTGGTTTATGTCTAGTTGGCGTTAGCTGCCAATCCATGGGACATGTCACATTTACAAAAGACAATTTTAATATTTTGCTTCTTCGCTTAGTTTAAATTTAACTTAGGTCATATTTGATTGGTTGATCAAAGTAAAAACCACAAACATTATAACTCTTTTTTTCTTTTTTTTTCGTAGAAAAACGCTGTATTTTTCATTTAAATCTAAATAAATCAGTCACTCGCCAGTAATTTATTATCGCCTGATGAGATGCATTGATACAGACTGAAACACGACTGCGATTGTGTAGCGATTTTTATAGGTTTTCGGTGTAATATCCTAATACACACACACTCTCTCTCTCTCTCTCTCTCACACACACACACAGACATATATATATATATATATATATATATATATAAAAGATAAGGTAAGTACGAATATGGGACAATTCCAACCTTCGTAACATTTACTTTAAAAGAGGGCACAATGCAAAGTAGAGCAATGTTATTTATTTATTTATTTTAGGATACACAGAAAACATATATATATATATATATATATATATATATATATATATATATATATATATATATATATGTATGTATGTATGTATGTATATGGAGAGTTCTATCAATGAGTGATGATTACGGTGGCACACGTAAATCGAATAAATGCAGAAAGTGATGTTTATGTTAACCCCAACCCTACTCGAGCATGTAAAATGATTTGCATGATTGCTGTAATCATGTCAACAATCGCCGTAAAAAAAACAAAACATTCACCTTAAATATATCCTCTACTGAATTCGGTTTAAAAAAAAGTAATAGCTCTGTACCTGTAAATACCTTCCAACTTAACGGAAGAGTTCCTTTTCAAACTTGCGCAGTAAGGTTCACTCTGTTTCAATCCTTAAATACAGTTTCTAAAAAAAAAAAAAAACAGTTCCTCAGCCATAATACACATGAATTCATTTTTGTAGATTTGTGACGTCCCCCGGTGTCGCTGCGCCAAATGTGACGTCTGCCTGGCCACGTCCGTCGTGCTATCCTGTCCTGTGACGACCAACTGGCTTGGTATTGGTCGCGGCACCAAATGTGACGTTCTAACCTTTTGGTGATTCGGATGGGAATCTGGTTAGATTCGGTATCAGCCTTGTCGTTCCCACCTCGCCTCCAACGTCTGGTTACCGAAGTAACTGTTTTGATTTCCAGTCTAACCTACCCACGTTGTTATTTGATCTTAGGCAGACGAAATCAATCAGTCACCGGTTCGTAATGCAAGCCGAGTTCGATCAAGCGTAACACCGCGCAAGTATATGTAAAATAAAATAAAATAATAACTCGAAAAGTTCAAATGTGTTAAAAAGGATAACAATATTTTATATCTGGTTGCTGAATACAGGACTGCGTCTTCTTCCCAACCTGCTATTATGGATTCGTGACACTTTGTGTTTGTTAGGCGAGTCTTAACATCTTAAGTTGTTTGTTCTTTAAGAAACTGGTTCTTGGTGTATCTTCAGGCGATTCAAATGTGTTAAAAAGGATAACAATATTTTATATCTGGTTGCTGAATACAGGACTGCGTCTTCTTCCCAACGCGCTATTATGGATTCGTGACACTTTGTGTTTGTTAGGCGAGTCTTAACATCTTAAGTTGTTTGTTCTTTAAGAAACTGGTTCTTGGTGTATCTTCAGGCGATATTCGTAAAACTTGGTGGTATGAGTCTAAGTCGTTCTTCAAAAATAAATTGTTCTTGGCTAGAAGTTGAGGTCGTGATGCCTGGAATCTTTCAGTCAGGTTTCTGCGAGGCGGGTGCAACTCCAACTGCGAACTTCACTCAACTGCCTCTCAACTGGAACTCGAACTGCTTTTCACTCGCTGCGACTCTGCTTATATGGACGCCGACCAAAACCGGGGTGGCCTTGTCGAGGTTTGAGGTTCCTTGATAGTTCCTTGATAGTTCTAAATCCACAATCCACTTCTTTGTTTTTGGTCAGGAAAATTTATTATTTTCCATTTTTAGAAGTCTTTCGTCTTCCCACCTTCTTCTGTTCTCATATTGGTATCTCACCATACCCTCAGAGGGTGTCAACGGGTTTCCCCTCTTTCTCACAGTGGCATCTCACACCTATCCCTTCAGGGGGGCGCAACAGACCTCCCCCCTTCTTCACATGATTACCTCCGCCTAACGCTCATGCCACCATTCAGCCAAAGAAAAAAAAATTATCTTCCTTTTTCATTTTTTTTTCTTTTTCTTTTCTTTCTCTTTCTTTCCTTCTGCCCGACAACAAACCCTTGGACTCTTTATCTTAGCCAAATGTCACTAGGACTTTATCACCCGTGGCCTTCGCCAAACAAGTGGGTGGTCAATTGAACGTATTTGCATTCTGTCGCTAATTAACTGTTCCGATAAAATAGTTTTGCTATCATAGCCCGCCCTGACAATAAACAGATGCTCCTCGCAATGATATTCTGCATATAGACAAAGGCTTAATCTTTCCCTTCATGGTGGTCAACGGACATTTTTCGTTTTTCGGTCAGCGGATGACCTATTTAATTTTTATCTTTTTACAATTCTGCAGGAGGTCGCTTGTCCAACTTGAAATGTTTACCATTGCCATGACAGATTGGATATATCTTATTCGACGCCCCGTAACATAAATCAGATTAAATCCGAAACATCCGCGACTTTACTCCTCTCGCCAATGAGAATAAAACTTGTAGCATCTTTCTTTGGCAAAAACAATAACATCGCTTAGTGTCCTTTTCGTGATGGCTTCTTATCACCTAAATTTAATTCTCGCCTTTCTTTTTTCTTCTTTCTTTCTAGCGACGTAAATAGTGTCACAGATTTTCTTTCCTTTCACGCTTTAAGTATTTTTCCATAGAAAATATGAAATTTCATATAGCCAAGTTAAAATTCTACTGACTTTGTTGTCACTTTCGTATGACACTTTAGCATGGTACAAATTTAAAATTTGGTTTGAGTCTATGATTAGCGCTTCTGAAACTTTCTTATGCGGTGTGTAAATATATCTGGCATTGGCTGCATTTTATTCTAGTGTACCAAGCTGCTGTTAAAACATTAATAATCAGCAACAATAAAAAAACAAAACATCCACATAAATATTAATATTACTTATATGTATGTGGATGTAAGCATATATGTGTATAGTTATGCTTATGTGCGCGAATGAAAAAGATGCTATAACCACAAGTCATCGTTCTGACTACAAAGCCATAGGAATTGTACCAGAATGGCCAGCCATGTGTGAATTAAAAGGAAAATAATAATAATAATAACCCTAACGTAAGCTGAAGTATATAAAGAAGAACCAGGCTTTACAGAAATTGTAGTGCTGTCTGTAGGCAGTGAAATTTCATAAAATTTAGTCGAAATAAATTTATTACTCACTAAGGATTTTAAGGTTTTTTGGAATTATTCTTATATATATATATATATATATATATATATATATATATATATAGGATTTAAAGAAAAAACAGACCACTTTAAGGCTCCATTAGTTATAATTTATTTAACCAGAGAATTTTATTTTACTCTGGATCTTCAGACTTCACTTTCAAACGTGAAATAATTTATTACTAATGGAGCCTTAAAGTGGTCTGTTTTTCTTTAAATTAAATTATTTGCTCTGACTTAATATATATATATATATATATATATATATATATATATATATATATATATATATATATATATCTGTTTGTGTGCGTGTATGTGTGTGTGCGTGTATGTGTATGTATGGACCTTGGATTAAAAACTAATGAAAGTCCTTTATTGATAATTGTTATCCATTTATAAATATGTCTAATAATTTTTAATCATTTTAGTATAGGTAAATAAAACTTCTCAGGTCTATTTTCTTTTGGCAAAACACGAACCATTTTCAAAGATGTTTTGTCCTCTCGTCAGTTTAGTTTGTCTTAAATATCACGTTTTTCGTGTTGATTTTATCGCGTATTAATGAGGGTGTTGCTGCTTTCGACTTCTTTTTATTATGAAGTATATTATATATATATATATATATATATATATATATATATATATATATATATGTGTGTGTGTGTGTGTGTGTGTGTGTATATATATATAGTCTACATATATGTATAACATATTTATATTTAGTACATATACAAGGTGCGATTGATAAATTGTTGCCATTTTATATTTTTTTCATCTCGTGCCTGCGCGTTGCTTGTTTTGAATTTTGTCGATTATACACTAAAGTACAATGACTTGGGCAGAATCTGTGAGAAAAAAGAGCATTATGGCAAAATATGGAAACGACCTGATGCACTATTTGTCATTCGCGCCGGAAGCTCCAATAGGAATATTTCAGTGTTTATGTGTCAATCTGAAGACAGTGCTGAGGATTTGGAAAGAGGTGGATGGGCCTGATGGTGATTACGAAGGTCCTTGATGTACTCACTAGTGATGGAGACGTTACACCTCCATTCCTCCTGCCACAGTGCCTCAGACTCAACACTGAGATCTACAGCAATTACCTTGAGGAGGCAGTGTTGCCCTGGGTAAAGAGAGTGGCTGCTGAAAGAGCCTATGTCTGACAACAGGACTCTGCCACACAAACAGGAGAACCAAGACATGACTGTCAGATCATTTCTGTGACCATATCACCCCATATATCTGGCCAACTAATCCTCAGACTGAAACCACCTTGATTGCTGTGTGTGGGGCGCAGTTGAGCAAGAGAGCTACAAATCTCCTTATAACACAAAAGATCACTTGAAGGGAAAGATTATGGTAGCATTCACCAACTTAAAAATGGAGACCATCCATGAAATTCCGATGTCGTCTGGAGGCGGTGGTTGAAGTCAATGCCAATTTTATTGGACTTTTTTTACTCTTTAGTGTTTTAAGATATTTGTTGTGTAATACTGGTAAATATTAGGTTGGTGCAAAAATAATTTCGTTTTCTGAAATAGTAACATATGTTAGAAAATGAAATTATTTTTGCACCAACCTAATATATCTATCAAAATGAGATGTCAGTCATATTTTAATTTTTGCGTAAATTAGACGACAATGTATTCATCGCTTCTTGTACACACACACACAGACACACACACAGACACACACACACATATATATATATAATATATATATATATATATATATATATATATATATATAGTAATACTCGTTTGGTAAAAAATCTCAGTGAGCTCAACTTGTTGATATGCCAAAACAAATCGGTAGCAGAGGAAAAAAATGGAAATAAAAAAGAAAGAACTAAAAACATCTAAACCGGGCGAATTAAATCGACCAATGCCTTAAGTCTTTAGTCCAAAGTAAAAAAAAAACCAAGCGAGTAGTAAGACTAAAACGTAGAGTACTCAATACGCTAAGTCGAGGAGGAATAATTAAAATAAACCCTAAAGAGCCATAAAAACCTACCTTGGTTTCACCTATAATGATCTTCATGTAAGCTTACGCTTACGATCTGTTTAAGTAAAACCTAGGTAGGTTTTCCTGACTCATTAAGATTTATTTTAGTCATATATATATATATATATATATATATATATATATATATATATATATATATATTTACCTACCTAACATCTCTCTATCACTGACACTATATTTTCTCTTTATATTTCTATTCACAGTACCGTATTTTGCTAAATAATCCCTAACTTTTTCCCCCGCACACATATGCGCCAGATAGATGGATAAATAGATAGATAGATAGATATTATGATTGTGTCCGAGGTTTCATGTAATTTTGTTGACTGCTTTTTATTATTGAAATAAACAATTGCTATAATTTTTCAAGTTTATATGGTATGCCACGTGGGCACATTCACGTGGTGTAATGGTTGGCAAACTTGTCTCGCTTGATCAGATGCCATTGACTAGTCAGTTCGATTTTCACTGGATGCCCCATACTTATGGCCCTGAGCCACAACTAATGTACGCTTATCTGGTATAGCATGTTTGCGTTGCTGGTAAGGATTTGTCCGATTTCGTATTACGAATTAGATTACTAAAAAATGTTTTGTCTATTTTGTGCTTACTGTTTAGTTTATTCCTGTAATATCATAGTTTAAACTATACATACGGTAATTGAGTGCACTTCCAAAACTCTAGGTGGTCCGGGTTCTAACAGCTAATTGGGGTGTGGGGACTGGCTGGTTACATTTCATGCATTGAAAACCAAACTAGTTACCTTCAGTCATTGCTAATCGGACACTTAACTATCACTAATCATGATGAATGGATGTCCTCTCGGGGAGGCTCCGTGCCTTGAGCGACTATTGGGCCTCAAACACAACCCAGACTTCAAGTTGAACATATACAATCAATCGCTAAAGATGCAGGAAAAATGGTCTGTCTTATTACCTCTGTGACACCATTTAGGGGCGCAAAAAAAGAAGGAAAAAGAGAAAGAAAAGAAAGAAAAAGAGAGGCGAGACTTAACTTATATGATAAAGGGAGGCCACCCACGAGAAATAACTTTTGAAAATGTTATTTTGATAATGGAAGACACTGGTGAGGGTTCTGTCGGTCATTGTCTTGGGGCTGGCTGGCAGGGTCCAGGTTGATACATTGTTTTGTTTAGATAGATAAAAAATTAACTGTGTCTTTGTGGCAAAAAGATTATCAGGAGTGGTGAAATTCCCTGCGAGGAAATTTTAAAGATAAAGTCACCTACGAGAAGAGACATTTGAAAATGTTATTTTGATAGGAGAAAACAATGATGGGAGTTCTGTCGGCCATTGTCATAAGTCTAAAGCTAACAAGGTCCAGGTAATACACAGTTCTTTTTGTTTTGTTTAGATAGATAAGAAAATTAACTGTGTCTTTGTGGCAAGCAAAGCTGTCTGAAAAGAATTTAATAAGTCATCTGTTGACAACATACAAAGAGAGCCATCTCTAGGTTGGGTCTTTGTCGATGGGAGGTGTCATTGAGAGAAAACACATCTGGGCTGTGTTGGAATTTGAATATGGCAGCGAAACAATATTTCGTTGGCGCCGAAGAATGAGTGGGTCTGGTTGACTGGCCTCTTGGTGCTGGCGAAAATCTGATTGAAGAATTCCATATGCCGTGACGTTAGGATAAGAATTGAGATTGTTACTCTACGGGTCGTATTGTCCTCTTGGCGGCCAGAGAAGAAGAGAGAAACAAAAGAAAGAAAAGGAAAAGAAAAAGATAATTTTTTTCTTTGAGCAAAATATATATATTTTTTAAGAAACAAGGCTAGTCTAGTCACGCCCACACTGTTGATCGACCATTGGTTGAATGCTAACCAGCTAGGCGGAGGTGATCATGTGACGCAAGGAGGCAGCTCATTGAGAGGTAGGTATGAGAAGTCCCTGCGAGTAAGTGGGGAGGAACGTTGACGCCTCTCTGGGGCATGGTGAGGTGTCCATATGAGAATAAGAGAAGGTGGGAGTAAAAGAAGACTTCCAAAAATGGAAATAATAAATTTTTCCTGACCGAAAACAAAAGAAGGGGTTTATGGATTTAGACTTATCAAGGAACCTCAAACCTCGACGAGACCACCCCGGTTTGGGTCGGCGTCCATATAAGCAAAGTCGCAGCGAGCGAAAAGCAGTTTTGAGTTAGTTCCCAGTTGAATTCGAGTGAGTTCCAGTTTAGAGCTCTGAAGCCCCGCTACTAAAAGCTGACCAAGATTCGCGCAACTTCCGAACTCATCTTCTAACCAAGAACAATTTATATTTTTGAAGAACGACTTAGACTCACACCACCAAAATAAGCTTTGTGAATTTCGCCTGAAGACACACCAAGAGCCAGTTTATTAGGGAACAGACAACTATGTTAAGATGTTAAGACTCACCTAAAAACCACGTGTCACCATCCATATAGCGGGTCGGGAGATAGACGCAGTCCTATGTATCCAGCAACCAGATATAAAGTATTGTTATCCTTTTTTTAATACCATTTTCGATTTATTATTTTATTTTATTTTGCACGTACTTGTGCGATACCGCCCTCATTCGAACTCAAGCTTGCAGTACGGCCCCGACGCTGATTGATTTCGTCTGCCTAAGATCAATTCACAACGTGGGTAGGCAGACTGGAGATCAAAGTAGTTACTTCGGTAACCAGACGTTGGAAGCGAGTTGGGAACGACGAGGCTGATATCGAATCTAACCAGATTCCCATCCGAATCACTTAAAGGTTAGATCATCACAATTGGCGCCGCGACCAGGATAAGACCCGGGATCGGCTGACGTCACAATTTGACGTAACCGTTGGATGTCACACCGCTCCAGTAATTACCTGACTCCACGTGCTATCATCACCTTAGAAGAACCAGATCAGGCCGTAAATGGAGTATTTCTGTCATATTTGGGCAGGTGCTGCTCAGTCCTCACATACCTTTTCTATAGAGCCCCAAAACGCCTCCACGCCCTTGTGGGGGACAAACTGCTTTTCAACCTCCAAACTATCTCTCATAGACGAGAGAATCTCACACTGCTCTATCGCTACTTCCCTGGAAAGTGCTCAAACGAGCTACATTCTTCAGTTCCACCAATTCTAATGTTTATGGGTAGGACTCGCCATGTTAAGCATTTTATAGCGAATCAACTTCATTACTCCCGTATTTCATTTAGTTCTAGTCATGCAGCTTCTTCCCTCAGATATAATGACTACCAAGAGAATAGGGACTAATCGGTAGAACCTAGAATAGTCCTTTAGAACACAAATCGAATTCAACATCCCTATTCAGTTTCGTGTCCTACCGTAAACAAAGATAATTTTTAGAAAATAATATTTTATCTATTAATCGGACATGTTTTAATTTATGGCTTAAACGTTATTTTTTATGGATGCCCATGGTATTTATTATATATTTCAAGAATTAGGAAATATCTGTGTTAAAAGGTACTATTCAGGCTTTGGTTTGAACGGTAGATTCTTCGTGAACGAGCAGTCAAAAACACTTCAGATCTAATGATAGTTTCCCTATGGGAACACTGATTCGATTCCTGTCGAGAACGCATATTTTTCTAATAAGATTTCTCGAATATTCAGGCCGGTAGATGGAAATAAATAAATATACTGCTAAATAAATAAACAAAGAATCTACTCAATTATGAGTTTCCATTTTACATACATACATACATACATACATAAGCACACACACACACACACATATATATATATATAAATATGGTGTAATAAAAATGCCGTATAGCATTTTCTATGTTAACATAACAGAATATCATCTTTGATGGTGAATATCTTTGTTTAAATGTCCATATAACGACTCTGAATATGGCTCCTGTGAGTCAAAACCTTAGATCAAGGAACGGCATTAAAAAAAAATATCCAAAAGTGGGACAGATTTTGTCTTTATTTTCTCCCAACATTATAGCAACTATACGAAGCTTAGAACGACTCATGATCAAAAATAATAGACATTCGTTGTCTGTTATACTTAACAATATATGTTTGAATATATATATATATATATATATGTGTGTGTGTGTGTGTGTGTCTGTGTGTGTGCGTGTCTATGTGTGTGCATATATGCGTGTGCGTATGTGTAAATAAGTATATGTCTGTGTATGTATATTTGTGTTCATATATATTTGTATTTTCTTCGTGTGCATTTGTCATTTGTGTGTGTCTTTCTAGGAGTGTATGTGTGTGTGTGTGTGTGTGTCTGTGTGTGTGCATATCTCTCTGTACAGCAGTTAATATGTGTATATGTTTGTTGCGATTAGTGTGTATATATGTGTTTTTTGTGTGTGACAGCACGTTTTTTTATTTAGACTCAGGAATTAAGATAAGAAGATTTTAAGATTTCTAACAGCATGAAAAATAAAAGCAATGTCAAAACCTCAACTGTGCTCCATTTAATAATTTGGAAAGAAAGCAGGGATTTTTTTTATAGAGGATTATTTTGATTGGAATAAAATCTGGCATCGCTGAACTGCCTCAATAACTGGAATCCAAATGGCTTCTCTGATTGCTGCTAATTTAACATGCAACATTATTTCCTTTAAAAGAAAATAAGTATGGAATATTCATTTATTATATATAATGTTCATCCATTCTTTAATAAATTCATTTATTATAAATTATTCATTCTGTATTGTATCCTGTCAGTAAGTTTTGAAATAAATCCCGACCAAAAAAGAATTCACTGCTGTGAAATGAAATCAAGATAAGAAAAGGAAAACAACGCTGGAAGATAAGAAGACTGAAAGAATCGGCGCACATGACATACCCTGACAACCTCTGAAGTAAACCTAGGATAAAAATGAACATTATATTGGAAGCAGTTATTAAGGCTAAAGTGTTTCAAAAATTCTTTAAAGCTACACAATAAAAAAACACAATAATAAAATCCTGAACAAACCCCCATGCCTGAATAATATTAATAAAAAAAACCCTACACGTAAATCAGACAATAACAATGAAAAATTGTGTGATTGTAGAAACCCAGAAGACTGTCGATTAGAAAATAAATGCTGCATCAAATCTATCGTATACCAATGTACGATCTCATCCACTGAGAGTCCTAATACTAATATGATATACACTGGGTCTACGAAGAATGAATTTAAAGCCAGATGGAAGCAGCATAAGTGCTCTTTCAACAATATAAATAAAAGAAATCAGACTTCTCTATCTAAATATTTTTGGCATCTGAAGGAAATAAATAGGACACCTAAAGTAAAATGGAGAATTATAAACAGGACTAGAACTTGTAAAACTTGGGATGACCCATGCCATTTGTGCCTCTATGAGAAACTGAACATTATTAAGTTTCTAAATAATAAAAATCTATTAAACAATAGACATGAGATAACGGTTTTTTACCGACATCATCAAATTTATGCATTGAATAATTAACTTAAAAACAAACATACAATAAAATAACATTTATAATCCATAGCCCCAATAAATAGTTTAAATACCCTACAAAAAAAGATAACCCCTTATGAAGTCGTCAAAAAGCAAATGTTACGGCAGTTTTTATATACACAAAACACTTTCATAAAGAAATAAAATAAAAAAAAAAATGATTCTCCATAGACACGTAAACCAGACTAGGCGAAAACATCTTCCGTTTTAAATTTAGACACACCCACCTTACCCTGACTTGAAATCTATGAAAGTAACTCTATACTGATACAAATTATTAACACCCAACACCCCTACGTATTTAAACAATTCGCCCTGGCTGTTACGATGAAAATTTTGATTTCATTTATGAATATGCTATTAAAACATAAATTTCAGAAATAAGTTATTCCAAAAAAAATTTCGCTTGAAGATGGAACAGAGCTTACTTTAATTCAATTTAATTCAAATAATTATATTGAAGTTTTCGGCTCTTGTTTTGAAACATGAGACCTCTTATGTAGCATGCTGGAATAATATTTTTAAATAAATAATTATATTTATGCTCTACTTTTGTATCGAACACTATTTTTTAAAAATAATAACAAAAATACTAAAGAACTTTGTATTATTTACCTAACCATTTCTTTCCTATTTTCTACATATTTTCATATATATATATATATATATATATATATCAACGTGTAGGAAAACGAACAGTAGGATATCATGGCGTTCAAAACATTAATTTAAAAATAGTGCTCAATACATAAAGTAGAGACGTAAATATTTATTTATCTCATGCAGTTATGTTACTCGAGTAACATCGTAATTCCCTACCTGATGAGACGACTAAAAAAGGTTTTCCCTGTTTTTTGACGTTGAAACAAAAATGTACAATTTTGTAGGGGATATGTGCATGTTCTAATGTAACACTGCATTATATATATATATATATATATATATATATATATATATATATATATATATATATATATATATATGAACACAAACATACACACATATATGTGTGTTTGTGTGTGCGTGTATGTACGTATTGATTTCATTTTATATGTATTTAGATGACTTATTCATGTCAATATTACCTTTTAATTTAGGACAAACAATTTCGACCAGTGCATTCTCGTTTGCCACCAGTAACCTACTCGGGGTTCATGTGAGTGAGTCAACGTGTTGTCAAGTTCAGCATTATGTTTAGCAACTTGGAGAAGCAATGATTATTTTCAAATTAGTCTATTTTTGTTGCTTCTTAGATCTGTCGAACTGACTTTGCTTTTGGGCCACAATAAACTCAGAACTGATCAATATCATCAGAACGTAACAATAACTCTCGACATTTTATTTAAATCCAAAGCCCTTGTGGCAGGATGAATGGAGAAATAATGTCTTTATCACTAGTGATATCTCCAGGCACCTTCGTAATCACCATTAGACTCATTTTTCCGAATCCTCTGCACTGTCCTCAGATTGACATCCAAAAACTCTTAAATGTTCGTATTATGAGCATGTAACTGAATTTCCGAGATAAGAATTCCTTAAAAAAATTGCTGAGGTTCACCTGCAGTATATTAGTTAATATGCATCTGTTCGTTTTTGTTCTTCATCATAGGCTTTCGGTTAATTCTTTTGTGATTGTCACGATTCAAAGATCTATAGATGAAAATGTGTAAACCTTGTTAAATTTTTCTAATAATTTCCTACTGACAAAAGTGGAAAACAATCGAACACCTTAGAATAAATAAAGACTATTGATCGCGACAGGTACTTGAATTAGGTTCAGTATGAGTTAAGATGAAACAGTGAGTTAAAATAACCAAAATAAGAAACGGTATTGAGAGAATCTTATGTAAAAAAAAATTCTTTACGATGAGTTTTGATCTTGTTTTACATATAATCTGTAATTATTATGAATTATTTCCAACATAATATTCAACGACATGTTTTGCATCTGTCTATATATTTGAGATGAGGTATTATGTACGTTATTTACATTATTCGGACTATTGTCCTCATCTTTGTCGCGATATTAATCACAACGTTTCGGCCATTCAGTATTTGTCTATATTTCTGAGATGAGATATTATGTACACTATTTACATTATTCGGATTATTGTCCTCATCTTTGTTGCCATATTTATTACAACGTTTCAGTCCTTCAGTATCTGTCTATATTTCTGAGATGAGGTATTATGTACACTATTTACATTATTTGAACTATTGTCCTAATCTTTGTCGCTATATTTATTACAACGTTTTGGCCCTTCAGTATCTGTTTATATTTCTGTGGATGAGGTATTATGTACATTATTTACATTATTCGGACTATTGTTCTCATCTTTGGTTGCAATATCGAACTTAACCCTTTATTTTGCTCACTGGTTCCACATGCCATGTTTTAATGGATCAGTTATCAGTTATCTGTTGTTAATTTCCCTCTGAAAGTTCTCCACTGCCTTAACCAGGTATTGAACTCAAACTTTTGAGTCCTATCACTGGATCTTACCAACTCCTTTATCCGGTTAAGTCAGTGGAGAACTTTTTTGGTACTTCGACCTCGTGAATTTCAGGTTAGTACTAGATTGCTATCCCGCCTCATAATTTCACTAACGAAATAGCTAAATTTGACAGTAATTTCTATGCTAATAGTTTCTTCTCTCGTACTTGTCACCTGTGAAATTTTCTTCCAACTTACTTTCCTGTCCTCTACGATTTTCAAATATTTAATTGCAACATAAATCACCATTTTCTGCCTTTCTGAAACCCGTTCTTTTATTGTCTTTTCTCAGCACTAACGTATTCTCATTTCCTTTCACTTTCAGTAATTCAATGTGTCTTGGTGCTTTTATCGCCTATCCTGGGGTGAATTGATTAAAATAAAATAATAGAAATTCAGTTTTCGCTTAAATAATATATCCGAAACTAAATTCGATAAATTATTTTGCCAACTAGAACATTGTCAATGGCCGATGAAAATGGTGGTACCAGATTTTGTTTTGCTGCCTTAGAACGGCGTCCGTTTTATTAGAAGAACTATTTTCTCTGACATGAGAGATCGATATAATTGATGACAAGTTCGTAGATTAATCCCGAGGTTCATCCACTTTGAAAAGATTATTAAATATCGATGTTAGACTGCGGCACGAAAACATATTGAATCAGCAAAAACAATCTGTTGTTTTCGTTCGAACTTTTGTCAAAATATATCAGTATTTACAGGACACACACACACACACACACACACACATATATATATATATATATATATATATATATATATATATATATATATATAGGGTGTCCATAGAGTTCGTGTGCACTTTAAAAAATTATAACTCTATTTGTATTTGTATTTGCGATAGAAATAGTCTGTAAAAATGTTATAAAGTTTAATGTACATCGTTTTAAGTAAGGGTAAAATAACTAATGTGATTTCAGGCATTGCTGTAAATCAGTTGGCAAATGTTTTCCGTGAACTACAAAATATATTGTATTGCTAATGATGGAGGAATATGTGAAAAAAAATATAGATTTACTTCTTTCTAATATTTTTTTACAAATTATTTCTATCGGAAATACAAATAAAGTTATAATTTTTTAAAGTGCAAATGAACTTTATGGACAACCGGCATATATATATATATATATATTTATATATATATTTATATATATGTGTGTGTGTGTGTGTTCTACTTCCTCATCATATTAATTCTGTAATTTATCAATTTAAATGTAGTTGCGGTGCCGACTACATAGGTAGAACTACACAACGCTTGGATGTTAGAATTAAGCAACACGTGCCTGCTAAAATTTATAATAAAAATTTTTCGATTGGTGATACCGTTCGAAATACATACGGGTCATCTATAGCGGATCATTTCATAAATAGTCCTGGTTGTGCGGTGGACTTCAGTGTGAATTGGTTTTCTGTGTTGTCCACTTCACACTCGTTGTTTCATCTGAAGGTGTTGGAGACGCTGTTTATCAGGTCTGGGCGACCTTCTCTTTGTAAACAGAGAGATTGTTTGCTTGGGCTTGCTCTTCTGGGTCTCTAGCATCTTTAGGTGTTACAACTGTCCCTTCCGTTCATTCACATCACCCATATTTTTTTTCTCTCCTTTTTCATAATTTTTCCCCCGTTTACAGCTCTGAAGAGAGGGGGCGAAACCGGTCGGCTGGTATTTTATTTTAATAACATCATGGTCCAATGTAAAAATATTCTTGTTTTTAACGCCGTAATATATATATATATATATATATATATATATATATATATATATATATATATAGATATATATAGATAGATATATAGATATATAATAATATTATAGTACTCGTCCGGGAAACCTTCGGTGTCTTGATTTGTAAATAATCGTACCAAAGGAGGACAAAAGGTACAAAAAAGAAAGAACAAAGAACATGTACGTCATCTGAAGACAATCGTCTAGCATCCAAGTTCAGAGTTCAAAGAAAAATACTCCGATATGAGTAAGTAAAATAACTAAGTAAAGTGTTCAATATGCTAAGTAGAGCAAACCTAATTAAACCTAAAGAGCCGAATAGGTAGGTTTATCTGGCTCTTTAGGTTTAATTACACACACACATACACCAGATACAGAAACAATGGCAAGATAAACCGCTTCATGGCCAATACTCTGCCCGTACCAAAAAAGCTGATGTAGACAAGCCTCTTACCCATCAGTGGCTACGTAGTGCAGGGTTAAAAGCTGAAACGGAAGGTTTTATCCTTGCTGCACATGATCAGTGCTTGTTAACTAGAAATTATCAAGCACACATATAGTGTTAGCCCAAAATTCAGGTTTTGTGATAATTACCCAGAAACAATCGATCATCTTGCATCAGGTTGCATTGGCAACCACTGAATATAAAACCCGGCTTGTCAGAATTGGCTAATATCTACACTGGAAAATCTGTAACTTATACGGTAAGGAAACAGAAAGAAATTGGTATGAACACCACGCAGATCCCGTTATAGAGATAGGACCTGTTACAATTTTATGGGACTACACAATACACACAGACAGAACAATCAAAACTAACCGCCCAGACATTGTTATTAGAGACTTCAAACAAAACAAGTGCCTCTTTATTGATATGGCAGTCCCTGCAGACTGAAATGTATCTGAAGATCTTCAAAAAACTATGAAAATACAATGACCTTGAAATCGAAATCTCAAAAATTTGGCACATAGGAACATCAATAATCTCCGTTGTAGTTGGAGCCCATACAAAAATTGTTTTCACCAGTACAGCCTACACCTTACAAAGGGCGTTTTCTATGTAATTTTTTTCC
>OZ010583.1:124995302-125102802 GCA_963932145.1 Acanthosepion lycidas
TTATATCTAAAGCGGCAATCTTTGTCCCAATGTAATCCTCCACATCGATAACATGATGATGGTGGGAAATTATATTTGTTCCGATATTCGTCATAATTTGTCCTGTATGTTGTACTTTTCCTCTTATTATAAAATTTTCTTTTTCTTTCCGGGGAGGGTGAAAAACGTAAACTTTTGTTTAACTTACTTATATGAGAAACAGCTGAACCTTCAATGTCCTTTGCGTCTTTCTTTATACTTAAACATCTCTGACAATCTTCCGATAATTGCTGTAATGTTGGACCCGGTTCATTTTGTAATTTTGCAAGCATTCTTCTGCGCATTTCACTATCTTTTGAAGAAACTAGTCCTCGAATAAAGATGAGACATTTGAAATTGTCCGGGGTTAATTACGATAGTTTAAAGTCGTCACAATGTTTATTTACGATTGCGGCAAATGTAGAATAATCCTCATTATCGCCCTTTACCAGGTTAAGGCATTTCCACCTCCTATGGAAGAGTGATGTTTTGGGGCTGAAGAGTTCTCTAAAACATGTCACTGCTTCGTCAAATATTAATTCGTTCGTCTTTTTTGGCAAGATATAATCCACGAACTTTGTATATTTTCAGTTCCTAATTTTCTAAGCAATAGACGTAGCTTTTTTGCTTCTGTCCAATTTTGACAGTCTATGTTAAAGATGCCTTCATGTCTTCTGAAGTAATCTCCAAAATTATTGTCCTCATCTAGAGAATATTTGAAAATCTCTATGGTATTCCACAATGCGTCTTGCGAAAATGTTGCTTCTTTTTCAATATCTAATTGCTTGTTGCCCGCTACTTTCAATATTAGTTCCTGGAGCTCTATTTGTCTTTCTTGATTTTCCTTTTGCGTTTGTAATAAATGCTTTCGCCATTTTTCTTCCATTCGTTTTTGAAGTTGTAATTGTTGATCATTTTGGTATTTTATCAGTTCTACCAAAATATTTTTAAAATCTCACATGATAACTCAATTTTACGTATTTTTTACTCCTCGTAACTCTTTGTTACTAATTTGTTGTGGACGAGGGACGGATTTTTCTATTTCTTCTTGTGTGATTTCGAATCGCTCGGCGCGAATTTGTTTTTTCTTCCCGTGTGTGTGCCATTTTGTTTGGTGAACGACGAGGGAAGATTTTTCTTTTGTTGATTTTTTTCTTTTCTGCGTGAGTATCTTTTCTTTTCCGCGTTGGTTCGAATCTTCGTCGCCAATTTGTTGTGGATTCTAAGATGAAATTCGATCTCCAATGAATGACAAACGCAAGAAATAAAGATAAGAAATTAAATGTATTTACACAATAATACAAAGGGTAATTCTGTTAGTAAATCCAGGAACGCGGTTAGTCGTAATAATATATATATATATATATAGTCTCGAAGTAGGACTTCCTTAGAGTCTACGTGCATGTAACTGACTTCTACAAGCGGTTACCTCACACTATTACTGTACCTCCAACTCAATCACAATCTCTGCTCACTCTCTCAATATCTCTCAATCTCCATATTCTGACTGACTGTGAGTATTTAACGGCAGCAATCCAAGTAACACTTTGGTTGAGTCCACTTATATGAAAAAGGGGAGGAGGACCCCGTAACATAATGTGACCTTGTTAACAATCTTAATATCTATGTACCACAACGGAAAATTTATCAGAACAATTATCATGAAAGTATTTATAGAAATGCATAAAGAAGCGATGGGAAAGTGACTGGAGCCAAGATGCAAGGTCATGTTCAATTATATTGCGCTATCTTCTTTCAATTTTATCAAGAATCTCTAAATATATAGTCGGAGAAACAGCCCATATTTATCAGCAATATTCAAAGCATCGGGTAAGAGTAGAGTTATAAATATGTAAGGTAGATTCTAGCTTGAAAAATATTCTTAGCAGCAGACATGGCTATTGGTTTAATATAATCTTTACACATAATGTCAGCAGATAATGTTAGCCCCAGAAGACGCAACGAGTCACTCTCCTGGCGGTTAGCCATAGCCACGCTGAAATGGGTCTCTCTGATGGTTAAGTTTTGTTTTGGAGGCACTAAAATTAAGAAGACGTTTCTTGTCTGAGTTAAAAGCAGACTGTAGATAGGATTTCTCTTTTAGATCAACTGCCATTTTGAACAAATCTGATTTACTATTGAGACAAGAGTAAATATTCATGTCATCAGCATATACACAGAGTTGAGAGTATTTTCTTTTAATTAAGGCTGAATCAGTTCGAAAATTCTCCCAGAAATACCATGAACTTTCAACTTGTGTAGAAGACTCGTATATCAAATCATGTCGAATGCTTTCAAGATGTCCAACGCAACAACTCGAGCGTCACCATTCTTATCTCAAGATTTATAGACATTTTCTGAAATCATAACACATCAGCAGTGGACCTAGAGAAGCGAAAGTAGGTCCTGTAGCGTTTAGAGAGAACAGGAGCAAGTTCAGGAGCACATTTCTTCAGGAATATTGCAGGGATACCACCAGGCCTACATGCTTTGTTGTGATTCAAATTAGAAATTATAGCAGAAACGATAGAGGGAGTTATATGCATATCACTTAACAGAAAGTCATTATAAAGTAGAAGTAGAAAGTCAGACAAAGATACTCCAAATGAGTCAAAAGTAGAGTTTGAAGAGATTTTACAAGTAGAACATTCTACTTTATCGGCAGTGAAGTGAAACGGAAAAGAAAACATAGTCTTATTTATTAGAATATTCATAGCCACCAGTAGTCACGAGAGCCAAAAATGTTAGAGATTATACAGTACCTCATTCTATCAATAAACAAAGACTTAGCCCCTTCGAGGACAAGTTTACATTTAGTACGTGCAGACACAAATAATCGTCTTTTGGGATAGGAACTGTGACGCTGGTATAGCCGAAAAGGTAATTCCTTGGCAAAATTCTCACTAAGAATATCAATCGAAGGGGAGTCTCGAAGAAAGTCAAGAAAAGAATCCCAATCACTATACTAGTAACAGAAAGACGCCTTGTGAATTAGAGGTTATTATCTAACAGGCGACTTAAAAAAGTAATGTCAATAGATATCTTTATCCGAATTGCCAAGAGGACAGGGTTACGATGCTAGACAGGATCTAAGAGAGGAGGTGGAGAAAAAACATCAAGAAGCGTGTTGATCAGATTTATTAGGAAATTGAATAGAAGAAATCCAATATTTGAGTAAGAAAATTGAATGAGTGAATATCGGTTACATCGGTAACATTAAAACCACTTGTGATTTTACAATCAACAAACATATTCTCAGGTGGATAGAGTGAGAGATCCATTTCCATCATAACGGAAAGTTAGTCCAATATATTGCAATACTGATAAAAGGGAGAACAATAAATGAAAAAAAAGTGATAGCTAACAGATTGCAATAACGAAAGTTGGAGACATGTGAAAGAATCATCTAGGGACTCAAGAGACAACTCTTTTGCCATTGGAAGTTTTTCGCAGATATGAACACCAAGGCCATGTATATGTATCCTAGCGTTTTCGGAAAAACCTGGAACAAAGAAATAATAGAAAAAGTAATAGAAGAATTTAAATTAGTTTCACAAACTGTGAAGTTACCTGGAGACCATTTCAAGAGAAGACATTCACACGTGAATGCAAACAAAGAAGAATCATCTGATTTTCCTATTGCTGCTGATAGAAAAACTAGTATTGCGAATCAAAATTGAAAGTGAAAGTGAATGTAAAAGTATTACAAATCTAAAGTGAAAGCCGCCAGAAGAGACATAGTATTATCTGTAGTTTAAAGTAAATAATTGTCAACCCAAAGGGCTAAAGTGTGTTCACAGAATGCTGTACGATATTACTTAGAAGACTGCAGTTCTCCAATGATGATGAGGGGGAAGAAATGCAAAGCGCATATAACAAAGGAACCAGTCAAAAATTCTATATAGTTAATGGTGTACATGCCTTATTTTAAAATGAGACATCGGAATCTATCTATCTATCTATCTATCTATCTATCTATCTATCTATCTATCTATGCTTGCATTCAGATGTGGAACAACATGACTGGGATGGAAGTACACTTAGCTGAGGACGAGATTTGGAAACTTTTATATTCATTTTGCTTTGCATTCTTCTTCTATTGAATGTGAAATTAAAGAAGAAAAGCCATTACATTTCAAATTGACGCTCGCTTATCACACTTTGAATAGATGAGCAATCCCTTAAAATATTGCAAACGTTTCACTAAAATAAAGATATTACTGAAAATAATCGGAATTTTTCCACAATGCTTTCGTATATTTTTAGCAAGTACTCATTGATAAGTCATGAAAGAAAAAACATTTAGAATAAAACTATGACTGAAAATCTTCAACATTTAAGAAATAAAAAAGAATCACTTAAAACAAAGACTGTCGTTATGTTGTGAGCGCAAGCAAATAGTAGAAGTAGGAAAATTACTAGCTCATTTGAAATTAAAATTAGGCGCACCCAACTTCGGAGCTTATTATTGAGGCATGAATAAAGTATTCTTCGCTTCCTATGTGATTATAACTCTCCACAACTTCCAATCTCGTATGGCTATTAGCAGTTTTTCTTCCTTTTCTCCCGTTCCCCGTTTCGTCATCCATTCACACAAGTTCGCCGGGTAAGTGGTTTCCTGCCTTCCGCCATGTCTTATTGCTTTCAATATGCTCCGTAAGGGTTATATTTCTTCCTCATTATGTATCCTGGAAATTTCAGCTCTCTTTTCTTGATTCTGAGAATAAGTGTTCGTTCTGTTTTTGTTTTCTTTAAGATTCCCATGTTGCTTACCCGCACCATCCATGGAATTCTCAGTATCCTTCTGTAGAGCCACAAAAATATGTAAGCGTTTATCATACGACATAGCGAATATTATATGACATAAAAATGGACAAAAAATATCGTCCCTTCTTTTCCCTGTACACATATATGCAAATGGTATATTTGTGGTAGCAAAAGCAAGCATGTGAAACAATTGAAATATCTAGGAAGTGTATATTAACAGAGGGTTCAATGTGCGAAACCAAAATCCAGAAGCACTTTGGGACTACGAAAGATTGCTTCAAAAAACTATGCAAAGTATAAAGAAAAAGGAAAATTTCGCTTACATCAAAGAAAAGATTGCTAAAATATTATATAATATCATAGTAATGACTGCTGGAAAATCATCTCGCTGATGAAGAAGAGGCTTGAGGCAAAAGAGAGGTGGTTCTGGAGAAGGATACTGAGAATACCATGAACCGAACATGGAAGCAACAACGAAATTTGGAGGAAAATAGAAACAAACAGGAATATATCGAAAAGAGACAGTTGGATATTCTAGGGCACATAATGAGGAAAGAGTGCTTGGAAAATTTGCAACTCACAGGAAAAACTGAAGGCAAGTGGAACAGAGGAAAACAGCGCATAATTTGCCTAGTTTGTGTAAATGGATGTCATAATGGAAATTAAGAGATATAGCAAAAAAGAAAAAAAATACTAAGATACAAAACAGAAATTGTGGAGAGCCATAATCACCTACGTACTGAAGGGACATGGAACATAGAAGAAGAATGATAAAATTATTATTCATTTTTTGAAATAGTTTTCTAAGAATAATGTCATTTTATTTTCTATTATTATCTTGAACAGAGAAATCCTATTAACGTATCGTCTGCTAAATGAGAAAGCATGATGATGTAACCATGGCAAAGTTATAAAGGCGGATAAGAAATAATGTATTTCCGAAATTCATCGAAGTGAACGGTTTCGTAAAATATATCAGATGTTATTGAGTATGTTAAAGAGTCCACAATAAAATTGGTATTTACTAAGCTTTTATTAATCTATTCAAATAGTATATTCAAATCATTTTTATTTCTCTCAAAACTCTTTTAGTGATATTCATAAAGCGATATTTATTTTTAGTACTTTTATTTTTTACTAATGTCTTCTTATTTCTCACTTGATTATTGTGTAATCTCAATTTACATGATTTTCATTCGAATTAATGACATTATCTTTGTCGCCCTGGGTATGAGTATATACAGTGTCCGGCAGCAAGGCCTCAGATCGGGGGCGGGTAGGTTTTGAAGAGCCTCGAACCATCTCTTAATTGCTGTTGTTCCCGGGTCCACCCTAACTAGTTAACCCCCAAATTGAGGTAAAAACACTATGAAAGCATAAATATAATATTTTTATTGTAAAAATACCATCATTATATTTAAAAAATTATTACCAGCAAAACGTCAAATGTATTGCTGATAATTTAAAAAAACAAACTCTTTACAAAAATACGTCAATGAAAACTGATATACAAACTGCTTTCTTACAAGGAATACATATTCTATTTATACGAAACTTTACTTAGTTTTAAACTGTGTATTCGAACAGTTTATTAATATGTTTATTGTTTATTTACTTAATTTGATTATTATAATTTATTATTTATTTATTTATTGTTTTACTTTAGACGTTAGTTATCTTTCTTTTTTTGTTTAGTTTAAAGTATTCTCTTTGTTTGAAGTATATTGCATTATTTTAAATTATGTTATTTATAATCCGTATATTCGTATTCCTGTTCATATACAGGGTGATTGAAAAGTAACTCCCTATTTTATGTATGGTGGACTCTCCATCATACTATAAATTTTACAAAACGGGAGAGTCCATCATACATAAAATAGGGAGTTACTTTTCAATCACCCTATATATATAGCCTTAAATGGGCGCCTCGATGTGGTGTAATGGTTAGCAAGCTTGTCTCGCTAGGTCAATTACAACTGAGTAGTGAGTTCAATCCTCTCTGGATGCCTCATACTTTCAGCCTTGTGCCACACTAAGCCACGCTTAGAAAATCACTTGTATTTTCGATGTAGTAATGGTTAGTAAGCTTGATCAATTACGATTGAGTAGTGAGTTCGATCATCACTGAGTACCCCATACTTTCGGCCTTGAGCCACAATTAAACTACACTTAATAAATCACTACATAAGCATATACAACTATTATAGGCTTGTATACGCTTTGCCTCTGCTAATCTCTCTTCACTTACCACTTTCCATAAGCCCTCAGTAGCCTACGTTAGAACGTGTAACACATGCTCTGATGATCGCTTATGACGTCTAATAGATAGTTAGCATGAAGTATTGATTTCTGTATCCACACATTGAAAACACTCTACTATATATATATATATATATATATATATATGTGTGTGTGTGTGTGTGTGTGTGGCTAGTCACGTGTGATCACAGCAGAGATGTCAGGTGCAAACCTCTCGGAATACAGCCATATCAGAAATACCTGCAGGTTACTTGTGTGAGCTTAGTGACAAGGTTTGTAAGTCTGTTGCGGACTTAAACATCACATGATTCTACACAGAGACAGGTAAGTTTACAATATAGCTAATACTGACGACCTTTATGTTTGCCAAGTGTGTAAGAGAGGTTGTATAAGTGAAGCTGGCCTTAATAATCACTTACGGGCCCATAAGGGGCTTTTGCTTACGTAAAATGAGAGAAATAAAATTCTAAATGAAAAATACAAAAGAATCGTATATATTATGTCCGTCTTTCTCCATTTGTTCGTTCCGACAAATGGAGACAGACGGACAGGCATACAGTGACAGAGCCTATATATATACGCTTGCTAACATCGGTAAGTCTGCTATTAAATTTAAAATTAAGTATTAGGCCTCCATCAGTGTTTGCAAATAAAAATAGCGTTAATAATAGAAAGCGCATTGTTTTTAGTTTCTGCTTGCTTTTAAGAAGCCGAGGAAATAACAAGATGCGTGTTTCGTGAATGTGAATAACAATGTCTTAATCTAATTTTGTTTTAATCGAATTCATTTTCATTTTTCTATGTTCCTACAAAGTGATGTCTTATTTTTTTAATTTTAGCTTTCATTCTTGTTATCAAAAGAAAATAGAACGGTTGAAATTAAAATAATGTCAGTTTCTATATTTGCACATATGAAAATTATGTTGAGTGTAAGACTGAACCTTTTCCTTTCGAAGAAACCTCACACGGTTTTGTTACTTTTTTTTAACGGCATTTCAACTCCTCTAGGTTTATTTAATGCAAATATTTGTTTAATGGGGTTAAGATTAACCCTAGAAAACTAACCATGGATATATAGTACCCAGCGCAAATTTTCCTATTTTTAATTACAATTTTCAGTATCTGATTTTCTTACCAAAATAATATGTTTTTCAGTTCCTATTAATGTTAACTCGAAGTACAACACTTTGAAGTGTCTTCAGGTAAAATATTTCAAATAAAGATTTATATTTAATATTTTTTTTGATATTTTCAAAATCGGGTATGATATACCCATGGTTAGTAGTGGTGTAACTTTAATTAATGGTTAGTGTTAATCGGTTTTAGCTTGAAGGTTGTGTTAATTTAAACTTTTTGAAACTGATAGGTTTGGTTTTCTATGATAAGTTTATTTTTTTCATGATAATTTATTTAATCATAAGTTTTATTTTTTGACATTCTAAGAGATAATAAACTATGCAAAGCAGGAACTCCTACTTCCCTGAGATATTTCAGATAACCGCATATTCAGAGTTGGTAGAATATATCCATTTTTAACTTATGTAATTTTGCTTTCAATATTTTCAAGGGATTTGAGATAGAAGCAAAAACTTTACTAAAATCAAATACAATAATGAAGAGACTGAGATTACTGAGAAAAATATTTATGAAATAAAAATTAAAAATATCTACAATCATCAAAAATTCAAATGCAACGCCAATCGCCACCTTCTGCCCCCATGGTTTTTTTATAGTCCAGAACGCTGAATGTTTCTCACTCTCTTTCACTTCCAGTTGTCCTCTTGCGTCTTAGCTGCATTATCGCCTTGCTTGGGTGAAATTTTTAAAAACATCTGTCAGTAATATTACGATAAAAATTGATTACATTTATTTAAATTTTCAGCAAAATGAATTGTCTAAAACATACGCATTATTCAACAATGACCTTCAAGGTACGAAATCTCTAATGTAAATATCTACACATTAAAACGTATAAATCTCTTGAAGGGCAGCAGCTTTTTTGTACACATCGGCTTTCTGCTCAAGCAACAATATTTTTTTTTAATTGTATGTCATGTTTGATTAGAAAATTAATGCAAAAGAAATTAATTTTCATCCCGCTTTTAACGTCGAATATTATTCATCGAAAGAGAATTAGAAGAGAGATGCACCTGGTCCGTTGAGAATGTGGTTAATTAATTTAAGTTAATTAATTTTGATTAATTTGGACAGTTTGTTGTCGTTCGTGTTATCAGGGATTGGCCACAGGCTGGTAATCTTATTAAAATATTGAAGGATGATTTGGTGGGTGGGTGTTGAAATGCTGGTGAAATAATTATAGACAATAATTGGATGAGAAATCACACATCAATTAGATTGGGCTTCGTCGGAAATATTTTTTCTTCTTCCTATTTTTTGTTTTTTTTATCGATTGAAATTTTGTCATAGTCTTCATTTTCCACAGTTTCAGAGATAAATCTACCGACTTTTCTAAATCAGAAATCTAAGAAGAAACGAAATTCTTTTTGGGCAGAAACGGTAGCGTTCTGTTCATAAGAATCAACAATAGATCAGTTAGCTATTCGATAAATGAAGAATCGTAATCAATCGATATATGCTGGTCATAGAATCTTCCACACGTATGGCATTTTAAGACAGCTCAAAAAAACAAAAAAAAACAACAATAAATAAGATAAATCGTCATGGAGTCGGCTTAAAGAAAAGAAGGTTTCAAATTTTGCTGCTTGATCATACGACATCATTATCAAATTTTGTTTCAACTGGCCGGTGAGGATCAAGCTCACGAGTCATTAGTATAGTCAGCCAGAGTGAATTTGCTAACCAATACCCTTTGCCGTAACTCTCAGATTTGTCATTTACGAAGTTTAGCTTAGTTTGATGCAAGCCCACAAATCTGCGTCACCCGGTCAGGATCGGACTCAAGTCGCAGGTGTTATACTCAGCCAGAGTAGCCAAACTTATAATTACTCTTCGCTTAAACGCCAAGTTTTATCATTTACTAAGTTTATCTTAGTTTAGCACAGGGCCACTAATCTGGGGTGCTCAGTGAAGATCGGGCTCAAGTAAAAGTCAACTAGAATAGCCTCTCTTGCCGTTACCCTTTGCCGAGGCTCCAAAATTTGTCATTTATGAAATTTAGTTTAAGAGAAGACCTGGGGTACCCAGTGATGATCAAACTCAAGTCACAGTTGTAATACTCAACAAGAGTAACCAAACTTAAAATTACTCTTTGCTGAAACGCTTAAGATTTGTCATTTACTAAGTATAGATTAGTTTGGCATAGTGCCACTAATCTGGGGTACCCATTAAAGATAAGATTCAAGTTTCAGTACTACTGGTCAAACAGAGTAGCTTCGCTTATTTACACTTGGCCGAAACTCACGGATTTTCATTTACTAACATTGGCAACCAGTGAGAATCGAACTCTGCAACTTTGTAATGGTCGAGCAGATTAGCTACTCAGAGGTTTCTTCAATTCTAGCGGACTCAGTGAAGAACGATTTTATCTCAGTTGTGAGGACACCTCGAGGCTGTGTAATGGTTAACAAGCTTGTCTCGCTAGAACAATTACGACTGACTAGTGAGTTCGATTCTCACTGGGTGCTCATAGTTTCGGCCTTGTGCCACATCTAAGCTACGCTTGGAAAATCCTTATGTCAGTTGTGATTATGTGATTTGTTAACCACTGCGTTATTGTGAGATATTTTACTTTGTACGTTTAACTTAGTCGTGTATAACTTCACAGTAGTACTTTGCCTAGCAAGGGTCGAACACGTAGCACTTGATTACAAGTTATACTTGTTTACATCGGTTCTTCGTAAAATAATAGAATGTGTGTAAAGTAACCGCTTCTGCTGCATTTGTTCCAGATCCAGATACCTTCGAGTTTTTAATAGATGGAACAGGATGCTGCCATATTTGGCTTGGTGCTCCTGTTATATATCTCGAGATTCTAGGCAATGTCCAAAGAATAGTCCGCAATGTTACCGGTCCTGACCTGACATCTCGACTTCCGTCACTTTTCCATCGCCATGACATGGCTTTCCTCTGTCTTTTCTACGAATATTTTCATGGCAGCTATTCTAATGAGCTATCTTACTTTGTATCTCGACCACGTGAATGTACGCGTACTGCTAGAGTGGCTACTAGGTTTCATGGTTTTACTACTGAAAACGATACAATTTAAATACTGCAATTATTTCAACCATAAGTTCTATGCTAATAGTTTCTTTTCTCACACAATTTTCATCTCTCCGATTTCTAGCTTCCTAGTCATCTACAAATTTTAAAGATTTAAATGCAATGTAATTACCATCTTCTATATTCCCGAATCCTGTTCTGTTTTTTTTCTCCTCATTAAAGTCTTCTCACTCTCTTCTACCCCTAGTAAACCCTTACTTCTTAGAGTTGCTTTGGATTAAATCACTCAAAAAAATGACCGAAAGTAAGGGTGGGGAGGAAAATTCCTGAATATTTGACAAAAACCTTGTTTCAAAAAGAACACTTTGAGAGGATTTTCTTTTCCAAAAAAAGAATAATCCTCCCAGTCGGTCTATTTGAATCTCAAAGATATGGAAAAATCAATGTCAACCATTTAATTGTAACTGTATGTCAGGCGGCGTAACGATTATAACCGCGGGAACTGGAATCAGCGTACTGAGTTCAAATCCCAGCGTCGTCAATTGCGTTCACTTTCTCACAAATGTCCGTGGGAAAGGTGTAAATCAAGCTTTTCTATTCCCAAGTAGGGGATAAATAGAGGAGTTATTTCGGCTCTTCAGGTTTGCTGACTATCAGGCTAAGAAAACGACAACTCTGAAAAAAACAAAAAAAAAACAAAAAAAAAAACGAGGAAACAAAAACGAGAAACAACTCAACTTTCTTTCTCAAGATGTTGTAAATATTTATAAATAATAGGAAAAAAAAAAGAAAAATAAATCTCTTGCGAACCATGATCTCCTACGATTTAAAGATACATACCAATTAAAGTGGATTAATGGATTGTGTCTCGGACTGAGAAATCGGAGAGCCGAGTTCGAATTGCAGTCGGATCCATTATATTCATTTATGTGCTAATACCCTTGGGAAAGGTATGAATCCTCTTCTTCTCGCCCGCAGCTATAGGTAAATAGCAGGGCAAACTGGGTTCTATAATCTTGGGTGGTGTATGAGAAGGAAAAGCTCTGAATTCAAAACCGGCCTGTAGAGAGTTGGGCTCCGGCAGGCCATCTTACCCAAGAAACACCATTTCTATGTGTAGCCTGCACGCGTGGTGCCCTTACGAGTCACAGGGCTTTATTTATTTATTATTAGCAATTAAAGAGAAATTCTTTTTCATTTGTATGATTATAAAATATATAAATCATTTGTGCCTCTCTTCTTTTAGTGAGATGATTTTATCTAAATCATTGTTCTCCACTTTTTGTTACTACTGTTAACCCAGAAAAAGGCACAAGAGCCACTCAATGTAGAGAGTCCCTACCATAATGCAATATTTCTGTGGAAGAAGCTGACTGAGTGGAACTTCTTCCTTACGCATGGAATAGGAAGGTAATGTAGCTGCTTGAACTTCCTCACTGTTTTCGTCTGCTTCTGTTCCTTTCGATTCGCCCTTTGAGGTTAAAAATGGATATGCATAAATAATAATAATAATAATAATAATAATAATAATAATAATAATATGATGGCATTTTGTGCCCGCCTTTCAACATGTAAGCTATCGTAAAGTTCATACAATTTCAAATAACATTTTTCTTTTATTTAATTTTAAGACTCTGATTTTATTTAACTTTATTATTATTATTTTTTAATTGTCTTTTATTCTTTTATTTCATTATCCATATTTAACTTTTTTCCTCACACTTCCTGTGCAAAATTCCATCCTTTTTTGCTTCAGGATAATGTTTCTTTGTCGATGTGTGCCTATGTATAGGCGTCTCTCTCTCTCTCTATATATATATATATATATATATATATATGTATGTATATATATATATATATATATATATATATGTATGTAGTGATGTTGGACGGTTTCGCTTGTCACTTTTTCTATGTCGAGCAGAAGCTCATAATCCCTTCCAAAAATGCTTCTTATATTTTAGACTTCGTAGATGCCGGGACTAGTAGTAAGGCTTTCCAATAATACCGGAACTAGTAATACTTGATCAAGTAGTAATCGCCAGATAGTATAATAAGAAGATGATAATCGTAATGCGTATAGTAGTAGAGTAGAGTAGAGAGAGAGAGAGAGAGAGAGAGAGAGAGAGAGTGCGTGTGAATGTATAGCAATTGTGGATAGGCAAGAAGAGTGAACAGTGATCGTATAGTCATCACGATACTTTCCATTTATTCACTTCCTTTATGATCACCTGATCTACTTAATAACGGAATCGCTCATGTTACTCGGTGATCTAGATTCAAACCACGGTGTCAGCAACGGCACTCACTTTTATACGACACAATGTAATGAAACAAAGCTGCCAGAAAGTATTAAAACATGTTTTTAATCATTTTACTACAAATTAGGTAATAAAAAGCCAATAAGATGCAAGGGATTACTGAGGAGTAAAAAACAATAGATTAAAAGAAACTGAGAAAACGTTAATGAGAAGAAAACCACATCTAGCTACTGATGAAGATCAACGTTGCTTAACTTCATTAATCGTACGGGAACCGGTGTTTCAACGTTTTGTGATTTTGAACAGCTTCGCTTGTCAATTTTACTATGTCAAGCGAAAGATCGTTATCACTTCCAAAAAGTAGTAGAGTAGAGAGAGTGAATGTATAGCAATAGTGGATAGACAAGAAGAGTGAAGAGTGATAATATTTATTTGTAACAAAATACAAAATATGTCAAAAGGACAAAAGGGAGAATGAGGAAAAGGAAGGTCTTCTTCTGTCTTATCGTTAAAATGAATTAGCCACAAACACTGCTGATGTCTTCGCAGTCGGCCGGCGTGGGTAACAGTAAATCTATAAAGAAAAAAAACCTTTTCCTTTAGTTAATCTCTGTGGTTTAACTCCGAGGGACGTCAACGCTTTAATGATGATATCTTTTTTTGGATCGACAACATTTTCGTGGACGCTTGTCTCTCACAAAGACTGACACAATCATTTTTTCAACGTTCTGTAGTTCATCAGGATTTGTCAAAAACCCATTCGCTGTGACCAGATGTGCGTAACTCTTTCTCCCGGAACTCTCTGATATTGATTTTGCATTTCGGTGGGGACGTCCAGCAAGTGGGTGTCTCTCCGGCCGCTACATTTCCTTTTATGTTTTTGTTGTCGTCACCTTTTTGGGTATGATTTGCTTAAATTTTGGTCGTTTTCGGTCACCATATTATGATCAGAAACATTGGTTTTCGACAAATTTTCTTCGTCATTTGCGGCCACCATACTTTTGGTTAAATCCTGACTTTCGCCGATAACTTCTAAATTTTGGCCCTTTTAGTCATCTATGACTAATTCCTTATCTTTCTCATTTTTAGGTTACTTATCGGGAGGTTCTTTCTTTTTTTTGGTTCCAAATAAATTTTTTAACTGCTTTCTTGGCACCCATTTTTACCTTTTTAAACACTTTTTTTTTACATAAAACGGAAATGGAAAGAGAAAATTAAAATATAAATAAATAAAAAGATGAATACAAAGAAATCACAATAAAAACGGATTCAACAAGACAAAATGAAAAGACAAAAACAGACAAGCGAAAAAAGGAAACGCAAAAGACAGGCGAGAAAAAAGTTAGACTTTGAATATGGAACAAGGAACGAATAATTAAATAAACGGTAAAGACAAACTACAAACAAGAAAATACACACAAAAACGGTTACGCAATAAGTTTCTCTTTTTAAAATAATACAATAAAACGATATGGTACAAAAATAAATACGAAACAAGAAATACGTAAAAATAAAACAATTTTTCAAATACAAGATGGCTGCCGTTAAAATGAGTCGGACCAAAAACGAACAAATCGCGAAAAATCAAATTAAGAAATAACGGACATTTTAAGCAAAATAAGCACGAAAACTTAGAAAATACAAACACACAAAATATTTAACAAACAAAACACAAGATTTAAACAGATATTTACGAAGAAAAAACAAAAAAACGAAGTAACACGTAGAATTAATAAGTAAATAAAGGAATAAAGTCGGACGTAGAATAAAAAAACAAAGAAAAAAATAAAGTTATGCGGGGTGGGTTAGAGAAAAAATTAACCGGGAAGAAAATATATTAAAAAATAACTATAAATTAAGAGAAAAATAAAAATTAATAATAAAAGAATGAGAACTACATGGGGTAAAGTAAATCCCGGGGGAAGGTAAAAAAAAAAAAAAGAATAAAAAAATGAAATCAAACATTTGACAAAAACAGTCAGTAAAAAGACGAACATAAGAAAATGTAAGTTAAAAAGAAATTAAAGAAACGAATATTTTAAATCAAAAACAGTCCAGTGAGTAGCATAAAACACGTCTGGTGATAGTCACCGGTCGTTAGCGGTCTGCAAAAAAAATGTATCGACCGTGAAGTGGAAGACCACAGTGAATCCAAGAATGAATACTGGTGATATTCCCAAACCACCCCAAGCAGTCGGATGCAGCACAAAGCCGAGTTTAATGTAGGGTATCCGAGCCCGTAGGCTCGGTCAAAAATTCCTCGTAGAGAGGAGTGAACAGTGTTCAGTCATCAGGCTACTTCCTGTTTTTTCACTTCCTTTCTGATCACGTGATCTAATTAATAATAGAATTACCTGTGTTACTCAATGGCGATCTAGTTTAAAACCAGTGTCGGCAACGATATATATATATATATATATATATATATATATATATATATATATATAAGTTGATCATTTGTCGGATTATATTTTGTTCCTGCTTTTCAACATCATTTTTATATCATTTGAAATTATATTTTTCTTTTCTTTAATTTCATTTTAAGTTTCTTTGACTTTATTTAACTTTAATTCTTCCATTTTAACTTTTTTGATAAGTATAATAGTATATTCACTCCTGGTATTTCATCTGGTAGGGATCACTGATACTTAGTATAAGTATCAGTTAACACTTAGTATAGTCAATACCATCTCTATAGGCAAATGCTACCTACTGAATACAGTACTCAATGATAAACTCTATGGACATCTGAATATATTGCTCCCTATCTCATAGGGTGGACGAGCTCTCTAGTCTTCGTCGAAAGTCACCCGAGATCTGGTAACTTGAACAAAAATTAACCCCTGGCAGGAAAAAATTACGAATCTCCATGATTAGAACCAATTTTCATACTGGATCTGCCGTCACCCGGGACAACAAGGGCGGCGTACCAGTCTGAGGCCGAAAGATCTGTCAGTGGAACAAACTCTTCTAACAACGAAGAGACAGTTGGTCACCAAACCCGTAATATTTCCAACCTGGGATCAAGTGACTCAATGCCAAATCAACTAATAAAAAGAAATCGAACGAAATCGTGATGCGAAGATTATCAACCAGTCATGACATCATTTTTCACTGCACTCTAAAATCCACAAAAGAACATAACAAATATTGAAAACTATGGTAGGAAGTGAAATAAGATCTGGTCTCAAACCCAAACATGCTTTCCAATGTCCACAGGGGCATCGTGCAAAAGAAAATACTCTCAAATGCAGAAGTAGATAAGATCAAACTAGAGAATAAAATAACCCATTACTCGAACAACAATGAGATGAGAACGCAAATAAATTATATGACAGAGGACGAGATAAAAACTAAAATAAATAAGATACGAATTAATAATCTCCAAGGAAATAAAACCGAAGTATGTACCTGTGACATAATCTGTAGTTATCCAGATGATGTCACTGTAGATAAGTCCAAGTAGTCGACAGAGTAACTCTCACATAAATCTCAGACTGAGACCAGCTCTCAAAAATTCATATGACAAATTCCAATAGACATGTTGTGCAAATACACGACGCTGCAATGGGAACACTGTTATCACTGGGAAACATCACCGTAAATAACAATGTTATATACGCAGCGGCATTAGCAGCTCGTAGGAAGCTATTGGTGGGGGGAAGACAATCAAAAGAGTAAATAACAGACAAAATGAGTTATCAACAGAAACCCAAATATCTCAACACGTAAATTCAGGAAGAACAAGCGGAAATATAAAATTAAATGACTAAATGAAATTCCATTAATCAAGGAAATGCTGAAACAGAAAATGCAGTTCAAGGCATAGAGAACAAGACGATACGAAAAACGTTGTAACTTCTGTCGCCAAAATAACATATTCCCATTTGAGCTTTAGAAAATTTATAGGAAAATTGGAAAACATGTCGAAAAGCCACTATATATTGATTAAACGCAGAAATTTTGTGACCATATTTGGAGCATCCCAAAGGAATATTTAGAGCAGACCAATGCAGAATGGATCCAACGTGAAGAAGAACGAATGCTGCATAAACCACTACAAGAGTGGGAAAATATAACCTCAAATAATGTTAGGCAAGCTCGAAATCCCCAAAATGGAAATCCCCAGGAAATGACAAATTTTGGGCTATATCTTCTGTCATCAATGCATAAACCCTTGCTTAAACTATATCAATGGTTATTAATAATCCCAATGAAATACAGGCATGGATAATTGAAGGTATTACATATCTCATGCCAAAAAAGAGCGATGACACAGATGACCCGAAAAATTATAGGCCAATAACAAGTCTGTCCACCACATATAAATTGATCATGTCTGTCCTGACGAAACGTACTTACTCTTTTCTTGGAGCAAAAAAAAAAAAAAAAAAAAATTCTTCCGCTGGAATACATGGTATGCAGGAGAGGTTCATATGGTTGCAAAGATCAACTAGTCATAAACAAAACGATCCTGGAAAATTGCAGGAAACGATGTTGAAATCATAGCGCAGCAGTGATGGATTTACCCTATAGGCTTTGATAGTGTGCCACATTCTTTGATCTTAAGACTTTGGAAATGTTAAAAGTTTCCCCTATAGTAGTAAATTTCCTTAAAAGCATGGAAATGTGAAAAACCACATTATACCTAAATCACATATCCGACAAAGAAACTTTCAAGAAGTCTCCCTGTCACCCTGTCACCTCTTCAGTTTTGTCTGTCCTTAATCCCCCTTACACATGAACTAAACAATAATAGCTATAGTTGCAAACTAATCAAGAAAATACTCAATCACCTACTTTACATGGATGATCTCAAACTCATTGCCAAAGACGACAATCAGTTGAAGGGTCTCCTCGATACTGTAAAATGTTTCAGTTACGATGTAGATATGGGTTTCGGATTAGATAACTGTGCAGAAGTAACACTCAAGAAAGAGATAATATAAAAAATACACTGAATAGATTTAAATTTTGTCACAAAGATTAGAGAACTGGAACAAAATGATGCCTATAGGTACCAAGGAATTAACGAAAAAGATGGAATACAGCAGACCCAAAAGAAAGGAATACTACAGGCGTGTGCGTCTGGTACTAAATACTAAATACCGAGCCGAATTCAAAAAACAGAATATTAGTTATAAACATCTTGGTTGTCGATGTGGTAAAATACAGTTTCAACATCCTTAACTGGACCATATTTGACGTTAACCGAATGGACGCCAAAACGAGAAAGCTTCTCACCTGCTACCGTACGCATCCATCTCAAAGGAGATGTTCATCGTCTTTATGTGCCCAGGTCCGAAGTAGCCAGAGGATTAGTTCAACGTGAAGTCTTACAAAACTACAAGAATTGACCTTCATGGATATCAGGAAACTACAGAAGACTGGATGATGATATGTGTCAAAGAACATGAAAGTGGTAAGCGACTTTATTCAGTTATAAAGGAAGTCAACAAGTTCAAAATGGAGTTTCGAGGGGGGTGAAGAAATACATGTAAAGCATAATACACAGGCCGAAGCTGCACATTCTTAAAAAAGAAAGCAAATGGAAATGCAACCGACAAGATACAGAAATGATGGCAATTTAAATCGCTTCACGGTTAATATTCTAATGTTTGCTAACTAGAAATGATCAAGAACACATAGACGATCTTGTATCAGGTAGCGTACGGTATTGGAATCCAATGAATATAGAATCCGGCATGGCAGAGTGGGCCAATATCTGCACTTGAATATCTGCAACTTTTACGAAAAGGAAATTGCAAGAAATTGGTATGAACACCACCCAGACACAGCTACATAAATAGGGCCTGTAACAAATTTATGGGACTACATAATACACACAGGTGGAACAATCAAAGCTAATCACCCACACATCATGATTAAAGACCGCAAAGAGAAAAGGTACCTCTTTATTGAAATTGCAGTCCCTGCAGACTGCAATGTATCTTTGAATGATCTTTAAAAACTATCAAAATCTCCAAAATATGGTACATGAAGACATCAACAATTCCAGTTGTAGTTGGAGCCTTCGAATTGATTGGAAAAGATTTCAATAGACTCATAGAAGGGATTCCTGGTAGCACATGCCTTAAAGAAATACAAAATGTTTTCACTAGTACAGCCCACACCTTTCGAAGGGCTTATCTATCAAAATTATCTGTGATTTTTTTTCTAAAATGTTAGTAGAAAATGTCATGATGCATTTCTGACCTTAGGTCTCTGCTCGGGACCCAGAAAAATGAGTATAGTTGAGGAGTGATCTACGCTATAAAGTTCGATTATTATCATTCGTATTAGCATCGGCAAAATTAGCATGTTTTTGACTTTTGGTTTAAGTCTGTTTCGATTTTTCTGTTTTTTTCATATGTAATTTGTGAAAAGTTTTATACAATTAGTTCGAAATTACATTTTTCTTTTCTTATTAATTTTATTTTATTTATGTCTATTTTACTTCATTTTATTTTAATTCCTAAGTTTATTTTCTATTTTGTAATTCAATTCAAATCCGCCTCATCTTTTAATGGATATTTTAACTTATACTAAGTTTAAACTTACTGCAGTGATTACCATTTCCAATTCATATCCCTAAGTTACCTCCGTGAATGCAGGTACTGGATGACGAAATCTGAAATCCTGGACATCAGAATATAACTCCATCCCTGGATAGAACGAGCTCTTTAGTCTTAACCGACAGTCGTCCTAGAGCTTGTATCGTGATCAAAATTCCCCCTTGGCGGTTAAGGATAAAACGTAAAAAAAAAATCAATCCTACATATGTACAGAAAGACATATATACATATCTACACACATATGTTTACGGACACACATTCACATGCATTAGCTTAAGTACAGACAAATATTAACACACACACACACACACACACACCCACACACACACACATCTATTAAATTGGTGCAAAAATAATGACGTAATAATATCGTTTTTTGACGTATTTTTTAACGTCAAAAAACGACGTTATTACGTCATTATTTTTGCACCAACCTAATATCTCTCTCTCTCTCTCTGTATATATATATATATATATATATATATATATATATATATATATATTAGTGTACACATATATGCACAGCATAAATATGTATACACACATACACATATATAATTGCAGAGACAGTTATATGTATATGTTCACATATACTTATGTAGACACCATCATGTACACGTTCACGACACGCGCAACTATATGAAATCTTTTATACATGTATAGAGTCACGTGTATATACACATACATTTGCATACCTATTTATATTTACATATTTGCATATTCATTTATTTACATTAAATTATATATATATATATATATATATATATATATATATATATATATATATATATGAGACTATTTGGTTTAGTTTTGTATGACTGTACTTGCCCAATCAGAGAAAGTTTCACTGTAAATCAAAAATCACAAAATGTTTTTCATAGGTTATACTAGAACCACACACTCACGGAGATTCATCTGCCATCTCTAGGATCGATTGACATTGTACAACACGTTAATAAGTAGCATAAGAATAATCATGGTACAAAAACAACCATCTATATCTGAAATTATTATACTTCAAGATCCTGCATCCTCAAATATATATATAAATTATAAACATGCCTACATCACACCACTCATTAGTTCTTCGGAAATCACCATTCGTCTCTATCTACACTGATAATAACTTGGACCATATTTCTTCCGAAGTTATTTTCAAATAATTTTTGATGGAATTTCCTTCTTATCTGAGAAGGACAATACGTAATTTGGAAAAGTCAATAAGTAATTAATAAACACAAAATATCGGTTATTTTTTAATAATATTTACTTTAAAGAACATTTTCTGTGTAAATACATAAAATGAATATATATATATACATACATACATATATATATATATATATATATATATATACACACACACAGATATAAGCTCAACCTAATATATGTTTAAAACATGTTTAAATGTAACTTGTGAGTCATTTTGAAAGTTTTGCTTTGTATTATATCTCTCTTTGCTAACAAGAATTTCTTATTTGGACTTATTGAGTGCATATGTGTGTGATAAGATATATATATATATATATAAGATATATATATATATATATATATATATATATATATATATATATATATATATATATAAGATATATATATATATATATATATATATATGATAATATATATATATATATATATATATATATATACATATGTATATATTATTTTTTTAGAATACATATGTATATCTACATTATTTATTTTGAGTTGAAACTTGAAAGAAATTTACAAGGAAGCATGTGTTTATTAAGTCGACATGAACTTAGCGAGAATTTCGTCATTGCAGTGACAGGCATTATTAGAAAAAAGCTTTTCCCAAAGAATTTTCTTTTGCAGATTTTTTACTCAGCAGACAAAAAAAATCTAAAGAAAATGACTTAAAAATAGTCTACGTGAACATTCTTTCTAGATAATCGAGTTTTGTGGGGCTATGAACCCTTTTAAGCCGGAAATGTGGACATGGGTGACAAAGAAGCCGCAGATAGAACGGGGATAACAAGAAAAACTGAGAAATGCTTTTTTATGTCTTTTATTAGATTTTTAAAACGTAAAATTGAGGAAGGTGAAATTATTCGTGATGGTAAAAGATTTAGTTTTAAATGCAAAATAAAGAGAGCGTCGGAGACAGAGCGAGAAATTGAGATAATGAGTAAAGGAGGGAGAGAGAGGTTGAAAGCCGGAAGAAGTATCTCCTCAATTGGTCATGTGTGTATACGAAAGTGTAATTTTGAATGTGTGCCAACGGAAATGTATTCTGGTATGTGTGTGTGTTCACATAAACAGATGACCTGAGAGAGTGGGAAATTTGTCGGCCGAGCTATGAACAGTCATATACTAAACACACTTTAAAAGAACGAATGCGAACTGGAAGATTAAGTTGCGCCAATCTGCTAAGTATAGAAGATTCAGTTTAAATTGTGAACCTGCACTGGAAATTCTCGTTCTTTTGTGCTGATGAAGTTTTAACAATAGTTCCGGTTTGAAAAAGACATATATGATACACATCAAAATATATTTTCTTCTATATAGCGAGAAGTTATTTTTGCTGTACTCTCGTAGTTAGCAAGTTGTGTAGAATTGTCACTACATCCTCTGCGGTTGTTTGGAGAACTATGATCGCAAGGACGCAGTGTGACGCATTGAATGTCTTCAGGACAATTCCTCAATTCTTCATAATTTCTCACCGAAATTCAAAAGTTTTCTTTTCCCCAGACGAAAGGTTGTAAAAAATGGCACAATGCGCTTCTCTGTATCAGCAAAATTTTATTTTCTACAAGGAAATGTTGCTGATTACTCGTCAACGATGGAGAGGGCACAATCCCTACTATAGACTTTTTAGGCCATCTGTTTGTTTCTAAGATAAAACTATCATTAAATCCTCTTGGAACTAGGAACACCTTTTTTTTGCCTTCCGCTTTGTTGATTTGTCGATTAACGAACCAATTAAAAGACATCGTAACATCCTGTCTTTTATTTCCAACAAACTGTTTAGCTGTTTATTCTACAATTTTTATTCTTATTCTTGGCCTAAATTTTGTCTCCTTTACTTTACACCCACAATGGCACACTTGTTCTTGCACTGACTGTGAGGTGGGTCAGAGAGTTGTTCTTCCATAAGCTAGATTGTCATTTCGCCGGTGTTGGTGCGATGCTGGCAAAGTATCCAAATGAACATTCTGACAATTATAAACCAGGTTCTGGACGGTTACGTTCAATAAACACTCGTCAAGGTCGACGCAGCTGCAGACTGAAAGATGTCCAAACAGAGATCTAAGCAAATGTGACCTCAGGATCTTTAAAACGAACAGGTTGGAATAATTTGCTTGTATCAGGATTTTTGTCAACCTACCCTTGTATTAAGTATCGTGTCTTGAGTTGGTCAGCGATAGTTGGGTAGATTGAGTCTCTGTCGTGTTCAGAGTTAAGTACAAGTTCTGATTAGGAACATGTAATATTTATCTACATGGGAAGCGATAATCTTCATCTGTGTTACATAATACAGTACACACACTACCCAACAAGATATTATAAATATTTCTAAAACATCAGCTAAAATTAAAATTGTATAAGTATCTCTTTTGATCATGAGAACCATTTTTTTTTATCTTCCAACAGCATAGCTGATGCTAGCCTCCAGGGGAGTTACAAATTGCGCCTTCTGGGACTAATGTTTTCAGTTTACATGAAATGGAAAGAGTATATTAAAAGATGACTAAGTCTGCACCTGAGAAAGCTGATTCATTATGTGGTGTTAGACAATTTTTCTCGCCAGAATCTGTGTAAAATATTTATAAGGTTATCATTCGTACTTTGCTTTGAATATTGCTGTCACTTTAGTTCTGGTGCTCCTGCTATATATCTAGAGATTCTTGATAAAAACCAAAGAAGAATATGCATATGTTATTGGCAATGTAGCTTCCCTGTACCTTGGCAATTTTTATATATATCTGATCCTGAACATATTTCTAATGAATAATGTATTATAATCTAAAAACTCCGGAATATCTATCTATCTATCTATCTATCTATCTATCTATCTATCTATCTATCTATCTATCTATCTATGTCAGTCCTTTTCATATCTATCTATCTATCTATCTATCTATCTATCTATCTATCTATCTATCTATCTATCTATCTATCTATTATAAAAGGCTGAAACACTAATATTGCATGGTTATAATTTATTACATTGGAATCGTAATTACGATCCAATTCATCAAACCTACAAATTCAAAAAGAAATTGGAAACTATAAATCCGGGTCTCAATTTATTTTTTTTAATTTGTAGGTCTGATGAATTGGATCGTAATTACGATTCTAATGTAATAAATTATAACCATGGAATATTAGTGTTTCACCCTTTTATATTATATTCTTACTCTGTCTTGGACATTGAGTTCTACCTGGATTCTATCCTCTTGGAAATTTATATATATATATATATATATATATATATATATATATATATATATATATATATATATATATATATTCGACACATGCAAGGCAGTACTGGAATTAAGACGCAATGTACTGCTGGGAGAATGAAAAGATTTTAGAAGGCACCATAAATCCGATTCTAAACAGAGGTCAGGGGATAAATCCTATAATCCTGTTGAAAAGACCAGGTAAACCGGACGTAAACGTATCTACCCCAATTCAGGAAAAAATAAATAAAAGTTCAGAGTTCACCCGTTGACGTTAGAAGTATAGAGCTGTAGTAGACTTTAGAAGGAACCGGAAACCCAATCCTAAACAAGAAACAAAGGATAAACCTCTACTAATCTATTGCATCTTAATACTAGTTTTATTGTGAAAACTTTGAGTTGTATCATGAAATCTTAACTGGCATAGAGTCGACTGAAAGCTTCTGTTGAGTTACTATTCGAGTGGCTAGATTTGTATTTCATCGATGGTTGATTCGATATTGGCAAATTGATCAAATAAGCGTTTCTTCAATTGTTGAGCAGGTCCTGATCTCCTGTGTTACACAAACACTGACCAGGACCGAGGTAGTGTTAGACTGCACGGTGTCCTGAGCATAGATCATTTCAAATGTAGTTCAAGGAAAGTCAATACGAGTTGTTGGGAATCCTTTACTCTACACTTTAGTGACGTCGCAAGTGTGTCACCATTCGCGTGGTTCTGTAGTGTTCAGTGATGAGACTAGATCCTGTATTCTTGAAAATAATGGTCGTCTGCGTGTGTGTCGTAAACTTAGAGAGTGAGAATTTATTTTTCTAAAGTATAGAGTACTATGTAAGCCGCCAAGTTAGTGTATGGTGTGCTAGTCATTTAACTGCTTCTCCTTGTTTCTTTTTATACTCTCTCTCTCTCTCTCTCTCTCTCTCTCTATATATATATATATATATATATATATATATATATATATATATATATGAATTAATTACATAACAGAGAAATTCCAAATAACCTCTTGAGTATAGTCTATTTCAACTAACGCCGAATGCGTCAGGCTTATTCAACTCAGGCAGTGGACTCTCTCTCTCTCTTTATATATATATATATATATATATATATATATATATATATATATTGCTAGTATGCTAGCTGTCTCTTCATTTCTATCAATCTATGCTGTGTAACTTCAGGACGTGGGCGATCGACTCTCCACAATCTTCTATCCCTTGTCGTTTTTAGTAAAGTTTCTAGTTTTACCACCCCAACTGACATATGCTCGTTAGGTATGCGACTGCTTTCCAATGTCCATTTTGCTTTTTTCGTGCTTCTTTGCTCAACTGACAATGTTAGTTATAATGAGAAAGTTTCATGTATGCAAGCATCACAACCCCACCTAACAATAAATAAATTGGCTTACAAGTAATTAAAGGCCTATAACATGACTACAATTATAAATTCCAACAGAACAACATGCTGAAGAAATCTATTGCATGTTAGAAAGTCAAGAATTTATACGAAGTAAAACCGAAGACAAGGTAAAAAGCTGGAAAAATGTCTGCACATTGCCAAAGTTCAGCACAAATAAATGTTCAACATCATTGGCAAATGTTTTATGTAGAAATGTCCAATCTTGATAGAATCGGAATCCTTCCCAGAATTTCCATAATTAATTAATCTAGAATTCTTACTATAGTATCATAGAATTAAACAGACTTGCGGTTACTTCATCTCAAGCGAAAGACGCCAATTGCAACTAGTTTGGATATAAATTAGGTTGAGTTACTCGAACTACTAATCATAAGTGGCGGTTAGATATAAATTTGGAGTACATTAACTTAGTTTTTGAGCGTCAGTTTCAGCGTATGCAAAGCATCAAAAGAAAAATGCTGTTCTTCTTCATAATAATGCAAGGCCGGACGCTTCAGGAATATCCCAGTACAATTCACTTGGTTTGTTCGACCTCATACCCATATTCATCTGACTTTGCAGTAACCGATTATTACCTTTTTGATTGCTGCAAAATGCGTATGACGACGACAGCTTCCTCTAATGAAAACAGTATAGAGAATTTTTTGAAGAAATACTTGTAAAATTAAACTCTAATATATGGAAGGCCTGACCGAAAAAGGGTAAAAGTCATCGAAAATATATGGTGAATATGTAATTAAAAAATTGTAATTTGCTTTAATTTTTGAAAAAGAAAATTGATAAAGAAAAAAAAAGTAATCATCTATCTTCTATACAACTGTTCCTTCAGAACCTTTTCTTACATCTCCTAAACATCTTTCTGACATTCATTTACTCAAGCACTCTAGGTAGCTTATACGTTATTTTCCCCGTTCCTCTAGCATTCAATCTGCCCTGTGAGTATCAAATTTTCCAAGCCCCCTTTCTTCATTATTAACTGCCTTTTTCTGATATTAATGTAAGTGTCCATTTTGTTTGAATTTTCTTTAAAACTTCGGCTTTCTTTGTGAGAAGATTGTCCTGCATTCACAACCATAAAAGGAGGACTGATACAACGTAACAGTTTCCCCGTATTCGATTTGCTCCTAACGAAATTTTCCTGTTTCTTAATACTTTGCTTAGCTTTTGAAAGTCACTCTCTTTATCCCAGTATGCCTTCAGATTTCAATGTCGTACTTTCCGTCCGCTGTTAAAACACTTCCCAGATATTTAAATTTTTATACTTGTTTTGTTTTAATATATGTCGCCTTTATAAATTGCTGAAAACCATGCATTCTGCCTTCTTGCAATTGATCTTTATTTTTTCTTCTCGCCTTCCGTATTGTAAGAAATATAACACTTTTATATATATATATGAGTGTGTGTTTGCTACATTATGAATATTTCTACATATATATTGTATCGATTTTTTTGTGATAGAGGCAGATATTTTTCTTGTATAAAACGCGTCCAAAGCAGACAAGTGTTCACTGTCAGTGAATAACCCGCCATAATCTTAAAGCCTTCAGAGAATTCCGAGAATAAAAATAAACCATTTCAAACAAAAGCAGTAGGAAACCAAAAACAGTGGCAGCTGCAGCAGTAGTAACAGAAGAAGAAAAGGAAGAAAGAAGAAGAAGAAGTAGAAGAAGAAGAAGAAAGAAGATGGAGAAGAAAGAATAATAAGGAAGAAGAAAAAGAAGTAGAAAGAATATGGAGAAAGAAAAAGGAAGAAGAAGAAGTCAGAATAAAAAGAAGAAGAAGAAAGAAAGAATTATAAGGAAAATGAAAAATAAGGAGGGATTAAGATAGAGAAGAAAAAGAAGAATAAGGAAGAAGAAAAAGAAGGAGGAAGAAGATAGAGAAGAAAAACAAGAAAGAATAATAAGGAAGAAGAAAAAGAAGTAGAAAGAAGAAGAAGAGGAAGAAGAATAAGGAAGAAGAAAAAGAAGGAGAAAGAAAAAGAAGGAGGAAGAAGATGGAGAAGAAGAAAATGACAAATGTCACAAAATAAATAGAAGAAAAATAATGAAATGCGACAACATTAGAGGAAAAGAGAAAAGAAGTGAATGAAAAATAAAAGAAATAAAGAAATACATCAGTTGAAACGGAAAATGTAGAAAAGAATGAAGAAGATTGAAATGCATAAGAAAAGGAAAAATAAGGATAAAGAAAAGAATAAATAAATGAGTTTGGCAAAAAAAAAAAAAAAAAAAAAAACGCAAGAAAGAGAAAAAGAGAACAAAAGGTGAGCAAAGAAAGAAAAACTTAATATAAAGGAAAAAAAAAAGCTTTAACCACTACAGCAAGATAAAGAATGATCAGCAGTCAAAGAAGATAGCGACAAGAAAAAAAATGATTAAATAAAATTAAACGCTAATTACTGAAAAATGTCGAAGGAAAAAATATAAAAGGAATAGATGAAAAATGTAAGCCAATGCAGAAAATTAAAAAAAAAATAGAAAAAATAGAAAAAAAGAAAACAAGCAGAACAGAAAACCTTACAGTGGAGAGAGAAAAACAAAGTGATTCAATGCAGAAGATGTAAAAAGAAAATACACAATATATAAGTAAGAGTAGTTGCATTGAAATGGAATAATAAAATTTGCCTTTGAAATATTAGACTGAAATATGCTTTAAATCTGATTGTAAAGAAGGAATAATGTGAGTCTAAGAGAACAGCCACAGCGAAGCAGAAACAAAAGAACAGTAAATGAAAAAATAAGAAAGTTCTCTGAAGACGAAAAAGTGAATAAAAATGGCGGGAAGCATTATTATTGAAAGACAGTCGTCTACGTTGACGTGAACGGGTAAAAAGAAATGGCGGACGTGAAAAGAATGTTTGAATGAAAGAATGGGTGAATGAAAGAAATGTCGAAGAATGCAGTAAGCATAAAGAATTTTTCGAAATAAAAACGTATTTGAAAATGATAGAATAACAAAGAGAGTGAAGGAGAGAAAGGAATTATAGAAAGAAGGAAAAGGAAAGGGTAGAAAGTTAAAAAGAAACATGCATGAAAATAGAGATGTGAAATACGAAATCATTAAGTAACACACATACACACATACATACATACATAAATATAGTGATTTTCCAAAATTTTAAAAATATCATTCCAACACGTTGAAATCATACAAATATGATTCCAACATGTTGGAAGCATATTTTTAAATTTTTAAATTTGTAAATAAATAATTATATTTATGGCCTACTTTTGTATCGAGCACTATTTTAAAAAAATAATAACAAAAATAGTAAAGAACTGTGGATTATTTACCTAACGAGTTCTTTCCTATTTTCTATATATTTTCATACACACACACACACACACACACACACACACACACACACACATATATATATATATATATATATATATATATATATATATGTTAAATTTTCTAATGTTGTCCCATCGCTTACTAGTTAGTAAATTATAATGTTTATGCTCTAATGAATTGTATTGACCACTGGAGAAAAATGAATGAATCAAACGACAGAAAGAAAGAAAAAAAAAAATGAGGCTAAACGAAAAAAAAAAAAGAAAAAAGAAGGATAAAAAAATAAAATAAATGGAAGAATGAAAGAAAAAAGAAAGAGAGAAAAATAGATAAAAATAAAGAAGGAAAAGAATATAGAAGAAAGAAAGAAAAGAATAGATAAAAAGGTAAAGAAAAATAGGGAGAAGGAAAAGAAGGGTTAGATAAGAAAGAAGAGGGCAGAGAAGACGGCAAGAAAAGTAAGTAGAAAAAGCAAAGTATAGAGAAAAAGAATGAAACAGATATAAAAGAAGGAAAGAAGATGATAACGAAGAAAGAAAATTATAGAGATTAAAGAAAGACAGAAAGAAAGAAAGAAAAGGGTAGAGAAGGAAAGAAAGGGATAGGGATGAAGAGAAGAAAAAAAAACCGAAGAAAGAAAATGAAAGAAAAAGAAAGAAAAGGATATAAAATAACGAAAGAAAATATTGAGAAGGGCGGTAGAAAATAATAAAGAAGAAGAAAAGAAAAGATGGAGATTAAGGAAAGAAAGAAAATGATAGCGAAGAAGAAAATAAAATGATAGAGAAGAAAGCGAGAAAAGGATAGTGAAGGAGGAAAGGAAAGGTTAGAGAAGAAAAAAGAAAGGATAGAGAAAAAGGAATGAAAATAATAGAGAGAAAGGAAAGAAAAGGATAGAGAAGAAGGAAAGGTTAGAGAAGGAAAAAGAAAGGATAGAGAAAAAGGAATGAAAATGATAGAGAGAATGGAAAGAAAAGGATAGAGAAGAAGGAAAGGTTAGAGAAGGAAAAAGAAAGGCTAGAGAAAAAGGAATGAAAATGATAGAGAGAAAGGAAAGAAAAGGATAGAGAAGAAGGAAAGGTTAGAGAAGGAAAAAGAAAGGATAGAGAAAAAGGAATGAAAATGATAGAGAGAATGGAAAGAAAAGGATAGATAAGAAGGAAAGGTTAGAGAAGGAAAAAGAAAGGATAGAGAAAAAGGAATGAAAATGATAGAGAGAAAGGAAAGAAAAGGATAGAGAAGAAAGAAAGATTAGAGAAGAAAAAGAAAAGATAGAGAAAAAGGAATGAAAATGATAGAGAGAAAGGAAAGAAAAGGATAGAGAAGAAGGAAAGGAAAGGTTAGAGAAGAAAGAAGAAAGGGAAGAAAGAATGAAAGAAAGAAAGAAAGAAAGAAAAGGATAGAGAAGAAGAATGAATGGAAAGAGAAGTAAAGGAAAGGTTAGATAAAGAGAGAGATAAAGGAAAGTACAGGATAGAGAAAAAGGTAAGAAAAGAATAGGTAAGATGGAAAGTAAAGATTAGTGATGAAGGAAAGAAAAGAATAAAGAACAAAGAAAGAAATGATAGAAATTAAAAAAAAGAATACAGACGGAAGAAATAGAGGGGTAGAGAAGAAAGAAAGGAAAGAATAGAGAAGGAAAGAAAAGGATTCAGGTGAAAGAAAGAAAAGGTTAAAGAAGAAGGAAGTGAAATGTTTAATAACAAGGGAATAGATAGAGAATAAAAAAGAAAACGATAAAGAAGAAGGAGAAAATAGAGAAGAATAAACGAAAATAATAGAGAAGTTATGGATAGCTTAGATGAGAAAGAAAGAAAGAAAGAAAGAAAGAAAAGGATAGAGAAGAAGAATGAAAAGGAAAGAGAAGTAAAGGAATGGTTAGATAAGAAAGATGGAAGGGAAGAAAGAAAGAAAGAAAGAAAGAAAAGGATAGAGAAGAAGAATGAAAAGGAAAGAGAAGTAAAGGAAAGGTTAGATAAGAAAGAAGGAAGGGAAGAAAGAAAGAAAGAAAGAAAGAAAGAAAGAATGAGAAGGATAGAGAAGAAGAATGAAAAGAAAAGAGAAGTAAAGGAAAGGTTAGATAAGAAAGAAGAAAGGAAAGAAAGAAAGAAAGTAAGAAAGAAAGAAAGAAAAGGATAGAGAAGAAGAATGAAAAGGAAAGAGAAGTAAAGGAAAGGTTAGATAAGAAAGTAGGAAGGGAAGAAAGAAAAAAGAGAGAAAGAAAAGGAGAAAGAAAGAAAAGGATGGAGAAAAACGTGAAATGTTAGAGAAGATGGAAAGTAAAAGATAGAGAAGAAAAGGAAAGATAAGGATAGAGATGAAGTAAAGGAAATGTTTGATATAAAAGGAAGAGAAGAGTAGATGTGAAGGTCAGAGATGGGTAGAGACGAAGGAAAGCAAAGGTTAGATAACAATGAAATAAAAGTATAGAAAAGAAGGAACTGAATGGCTGAAGTAATGAAAGGAATATAGATGAAAGAAAGATGCAAAAAGTGAAGAAGAATAGAAAAGGATAGAGATGAAAGAAAGAAAATAATAGACTTGAAGGAAATAAAAAAGATAGAGAGGAAGGTAATAAAACGATAGAAATGAATAAAAGAAAAGGATAGAGAATAAAGAATGAAAAGAATAGAGAAGGAAAGAAAAGAATAAAGAAAGAGATAACAAAGAAGGAAATTAAAGGATAGAGAAGAAGGAAAGGAAAGAATAGAGGAGAGAGAAAAGAAAGAATAGAGAAGAAGGAAAGGATAGAGAAGAGAGAAAATAAGGGATAGAGAAGAGGGAAAGGAAAGAATAGAGAAGAGAAAGAATAGAGAAGGGGAAAAAGAAAAGAATAGAGAAGAGAGAAAAGAAAGGATAGAGAAGAAGGAAAAGAAAGAATAGAGAAGAGAGAAAAGAAAGACTAAAGAAGAAGGAAAGAAAAGAAGAGAGAAGAGAGAAAAGAAAGAATAGAGAAGAAGGAAAGGAAAGAATAGAGAAGAGAGAAAAGAAAGAATAGAGAAGAAGGAAAGGAAAGAATAGAGAAGAGAGAAAAGAAAGAATAGAGAAGAAAGAAAGGAAAGAATAGAGAAGAGAGAAAAGAAAGAATAGACAAGAAGGAAAGGAAAGAATAGAGAAGAGAGAAAAGAAAGGATAGAGAAGAAGGAAAGGAAAGAATAGAGAAGAGAGAAAAGAAAGAATAGAGAACAAGGAAAGAAAAATATAGAGAAGAGAGAAAATAAAGGATAGAGAAGAAGGAAAGTAAAGAATAGAGAAGTGAGAATAGAAAGAATAGAGAAGAAGGAAAGGAAAGGAAAGAATAGAGAAGAGAGAAAAGAAAGAATAGAGAAGAAGGAAAGGAAATAATAGATAAGAGAGAAAAGAAAGAATAGAGAAGGAAATGCAATAATACAGAAGAGAGAAAAGAAAGAATAGAGAAGAAGGAAAGAAAGAAGAGAGAAAAGAAAAAGATAGAAGTAAAGAAAAGGGTAGAAAAAAAGGAAATATTCGAAAAGAAAATCATAGAGAATAAACCAAGAACAGGATAGATTAAAATGGAAGAATATAGATGGAGAAAGAAAAAAATATAGAAAAAAGAAAAGAATAGAGATGAAGGAAAGAAAGGAAGAGATGAAAGGAAGAAAAGGGTAGCGAAGACGGAGAGGAAATGTTAGATAAGAAAGAAAAGGATAGAGGATAAACAATGAAAAGGATAGAGAAGAATGAAAGAAAAGAATAGAAAAGAAGGAAATAAAAGAGTAGATATAAGTTAAAGAAATGAATAGAGAAGAAAGAAAGAAAAATGGTAGAGATGAAGGAGATGAAAGACTATAGAAGAGGGAATGAAAAAGATAGATGTAAACGAAAGAAAAGGATAGAGAAGGAAGAAAGTAAGGGATAGGGAAGAAGAAAAGAAAAATATGGATGAAGGGAAGAAAAGGATAGAGAAGAAGGAAAGAAAAGCATGCGACTTGGATGAAAGAGAGACAAAGAGAAAAGTGGGAAACATCGAAAATAAGAAAATATATGAAAAAGAAAGGAATATATAGAAATGTAAATCAAGAAATGACGATAAATAATTTCAGAAAGAAAGTCCAAAACAAAGTAGACATCTTAAAATGAAAACAAAAAATAAAAGTGATATAGGTATGAACTAAAATTTATAAAATTATTTACCATAGCCAAACAAACGAAATATTTATAACGTCATTTACAGCAGCATACATAGTATTGTCGACAGTAGTAATTACAATTTGAGCAGTAGAACAAAAAATGACGTAGGTGTACAATATGGCTTCAGTCCGTTTATATCGAAAATACCTTAGACAGAAGGTCGCTCTTTATACTTCATTTGCATAACCGGTATACATAAAGGCAAACGTCACCGGAAATGAATGGTCACACACATGTGTGTATACTGACAGAACAGAAAGAAAAAAATAAATAGAAATTGTGATATGTCATGGCACAACCAAGAAAATGTAATCAAAAGTTCATCAAGTTTAGGTTTCTATGTTTATTTGATAGTCATAATACTTTCTAGAATATTTTTGGCATTTCAGGATCTCACACATTAGTGATACTATCTCACAAGTGATTGTATCAAACTGCACTGTCTTTGGGAGAACGTTAGACGTTGACAAAAAGTGCGACTCGGTACAATATGGTGAAACAGTCTAGCGCAAATATCCCTTATACTGGAGGGACGTACATGGTTTCCTTTTGCTTAATTACTCAGTATCCAAATTTATTATCCAAGGCTATGTTTTCGCAATTTTATGTGTTGTGTACCTTCATTATGTAAGCGATTATGTCTCACCACTTCCCCCTATTCCTTGTAGCTCTAAAAAAGTTTCGTTCCTTTGCCACCTCCCAGACTACGTTCCGTCATCCACTAACTCAAGCCCACCAGGTATATCATTCGTTGCTTTCCCTTGTCTCTTTGGTACCTCTTTTCGACCTGTCAGTATCAGATTCTCCAGGCCCTGCTTTCTCATTAAGTGTCCCAGAAATTTCAGCTTCTTCTTCTTGATGTTAAGTATAAGCTTCCTCCTTGTTTACATCCTCTCGAAAACCTCATCGTTTCTCATATGCTCCGTCCACGGTGTCTATGGTTTTCGCAATTTTATTTCATGTATCCTGTCGCTTCAGGACGTACACGATCATGGCTCTCTATTTCCTCCTATCCTTTGTAGCTCTAAATAACTTTCGTCACTTTGTCACCTCCCGAAGTCAAGTTCCGTCATCCACTTGATTAAGCTCACCAGGTATGTCATGCGCTGCTTTCTCTTGTCTCCCTTTCCCTCTTTTCGGCATGTGAGATTCTCCAGGCCCTCCTTTCTTATTAGGTGTCCCAGAAATTTCAGCTGCTTCTTCTTGATGTTAAGTATAAGCTTCCTCCTTGTTTGCATCCTCTCCAAAACCTCATCGTTGCTCACAGGATCGGTCTACGGTGTCTACGTTTTTCGAAACACAATTGGTATTAACCAGTGATATGAGAAATAAATACAGTGAATGTCATCAGATGCCTGCCGTTTGTAAGAATTTGCAAAAAGGATGATCAAGTGTTGACTCTCCTTAAAACAGTGAAAGAGTTTATTGAGGATATCATAACAGAATTTATTAGGTTGGTGCAAAAATAATATCGTTTTTTTGACGTATTTTCTAACGTAAAAAAACGATATTATTTTTGCACCAACCTAATACTTAAAAAAATGTGCCAAGGCTATATTTCGCAAAGGAAATCTATTCAACAAACACAGTCATCCTAGAAACAAAATAGTTACAATTTGGGGGAGTTATAAGTATTTAACTAATTAATGAGAATAAATGTTATAAAGAATGTTATCACTGAGTAAGAGCGATACTGAAAACAAGATTAAACAAGAGAAACAAAGTTCAAGGTATAAAAACCCGAGCCATGTCTATAATCACATAGAACGTTAACATTATTAATTGGTCCTTCACCGAGATAAACACAAATAGATAGTAAAATGCGAAAGTTTTAAACAATACATAGTACGCACTCACTCAATATAAGACACTGATTGTTCCATCAAGTGATCTGATATCATTCAACTGTAAGTATCAATGAAAACTGCAGCCGTGAGTTTTACGGCAATATCACGTTGAAACACCGGTGCTCGTACGAAGTTAAGCGACTTCGAGCGGTCTGTGAATAGGTGGGTGATCGCTTGAGAATACCAGATGCGGTAAGCTTGGATGTGTGGCTTGGAATTGGAAGTTGGAGAGCGGAGTTCCAATTCCAGTTGAAGTCGTTATATTTATTTATACATCATTAACCTTAATCTACTTCCTTCAAGATATCGGTTTATGAGTAGGAATTGTATCAGTAAATCTTTATTACCTTCAAAATGTCTTAACATTTAAAACGATGTTCTGGATTTAAATAACCTGAAATAGCTTGATGTGCCATATTTTTGCTTAGTTGCAGGAAACAAATAATTGCATATTAAGACTGATTCTGACAAAAAGAGGAAACCAGAAAAAATTCTGTGATCAAAGATTCCATAACATATTTTCGGATTATGTAGAAGCTGAAGCAAATACTGCCCGATGCCTTAAACTACTGGTGCCTAGGTTCGGGTCTAAAGTGAAAACCAATGTTTCCGCTGCAAATTTACCTTCCTTCCTTATTTGGAACATTGACGAAAGATAACCTCCCTGCTGTTTTATTTTATTTTATAAAGTCACGGCATATAAAAGAAGTACTAAACTTAACAAAGAATATAAGAAGAAATAAAACTTACCGTTAATATCGGTTGCATCATATGCTTGTGAATTTCATTTATTCGGCTGATAAATCATAGCTTGGACATGTAGGTGCTGAAAAAAGTCGTTCTAACAGACATTCGTACTCGCAATAAATAGAATTGGACAAGTGCTGAAACCCCTTAACGAGGGCACTGGACAATTACAAAAACGTTCGCCTACGAAACAGTCGAGTCCAGGTGATGAATATAACACACACACACACAGAAAGAGAGAGAGAGAGAGAGAGAGAGAGAGTGAGTGAGTGAGTGAGTGAGTGAGTGAGTGGTTTAAAAACAGTAATTTGACTTTGTTAACAGACCGCTTCATCTGTAGCTAAATGGTACAGCACGTCAGGCTATACAACGGTTCCGTGTAGGATACAGGTTCGATTCCCGTCGTAGGACATATTTTCTATGGAATATCTTGGATATACAGGCCGGTAAATGTAGTTAATACTGTTTATTATTAACAGAGCACTTACTTAAATATTTGTATCTATAAAAGTAACGCATGAAAAGAAAATATATTAAAATAGTTGTCGGACTTTGTTCCTTTGATATATATATATATATATATATTAACTCTCTTATTTATACAATGTAACCCGGATATAAGAGAGTTGTCGGGGCCGGAGAAGAAGTCTCTTATATCCGGGTTTGGTCTATTTTGTTTACATTAACACAGGCTCTAATTCTTATATCCGGGTTTCTCTTATATCCGGGTTACACTGTATATTTCCGAGCTTCAAAATCTTTCTGTTTTACTTATTATAATTATCATCCTTCTCCTTTATTTATATTTTGCACTCCAACGATGTTGCTTAACTTATATTTTGTCATTTTTGTACTTCCTTTGGGCAGGCAGTCTGACATGATCATGTCGTGTTAGGAGGTAGTTTTGAGGTGGATGTGAATAATCCGTGGCTAAAGTCGACTTGCCTCCAATGATAATGTTGCGGTCCGTTTGGTAGGATTACAAAGGGATAATTCACTTTGAGCTTCCTTCAGTCGGCAAAAAAATAACAAAGAAATATTGAGACCAACTCATCAGGCGTTATTCATGTAAAACGGCCGATTTTGGCAAATCGAAAGGATCTCATTTCCCAGTGCAACAACACAAGACCGTATATTACAAAACAGTCCTTGCAGAAGCTAAAAAAAAAAAAAAAAATTAATGGACGCCACCCTTCAGCACTACCTGTATTCACCTGAGTTTGTATCTTCGATTTTTCGTTTGTTCCGGTCTCTATAGAACAATTTAAACGGCAAAAAAACTGACTAATTACAAAAACTACCACCCAACAAAAAAAAACAAAAACAAAAAAAAAAACAAAAAAACAAAGTTTCTACGAAAACGGCATCAACATGCTTGTAAAACGATAGACGACATTTATGTAAAAAAATGGAGACTATATAATTGACTAATAAATGACTTTTTGTGAGTTTGTAAGATTATTTAAAAAAATTTGATCGGCACATTTCGGAATTTGATATTTAATCTTTTCTGTTTACTTGTAAGTGAACGGTGCATGTATGGACAGATGGGCAACCAATATATATATAAAATCAATATAAAAATCAATATATATATATATATATATGTATGTATGTATATGTATTAGGATATTACATCAAACATGTGAATAACGTTACACAAATGCAATCATGTTTCGATGTGTATTAACACATCTCATCAGGCGTTAGCAAATGACTGGTTATTACATAATTTATTGAGATTTAAAACCTCTTTTCCCGCGAAAAAAGAAAAAAAAGAAAAAGAGTAAGAAAGAAAGACATAAGATAAAATCTCTCTTCCAGAGAAAAGGAAGAATAAGGAGAAAGAGTAGGAAAGAAGAGGGAGGGGATAGTTGTAGAATTTGATTTGTTTATAATCAGATCCACCAATCAAAACGGTCTACGCTAAGTAAGAGCTCATGACCTATAGATTTAAAATCGTGGACAACTTAGACGTTATATTCGATACAAATTTAAGTTTGTCAGAATGTCAACATAAGTCAGATGACATGTTCTATGAGAAAGGAAACGATATTTACAAAAGACACTTGACAAACGGCATACCTTGTGTGTTCAATCATAGAATTTCATAATTTTATAGTCGGTAAATTATATGGCTCTTTAAGAAATAAATGAAAAAAACAAAAAAACAAATGATTTACGAAAATTGCTAAAATATATATAGATCAAACAAAATATTTAAATAAATGGATTAAAAAAATCTTTAAAAATATTGATGTTCCTTTTCTCTGGAAGATAGATGGTCTCTTGTGTCTTTCTTTCTTAATTTTTTTCTTTTTTCCTTTTTCGAGCGAAAAGGGGTTGTATATGGTTTTAAATTTTAAATCTCAATAAATTCCGTATTGACCAGTCATTTTAAAATCCCTGATGAGATGTACTAATAAACATCGAAACATGATTGAATTAATGTAGCGTTATTCACATGTCATGATGTAATATCCTAAAATAAAGAAAATTGCTCTACTATTAGACTGAGCCCTCTTTTAAGTTAATGTTACGATCTTCGAAATTTATATTCGATTCTTTCTTGTTTCATACACACACACACACACACACACACACACACACACACACACATATATGTATGCGTGTGTGTGTGTGAATCGTCATTACAAATATTATAAAGCAATACAGTACTCCAATTGACCCGAAAATAAAAAAATCAAATTAATTATCTACTACAAAAAAATTTAAAACAACTAACCTTATTCTCAAAAATAACAACACCAGCAAAGCCAAAATTACACCGAACAAACATAATCCAAGAGTTCAAATACCCGTTAAGGAACTGTGTTCCTTATCAAACCGAATTCATAAATAATTACATCGGTCATACGACTACATTCTCATCCAGACGAGTTACGTTACACCTATCTGACCACAGCTCTATTAGAACCCATCCAAACACAGACACAATTTTACCAGACTCGATTCGAAACATGCTATAGTAAATACAAACCTCATCCACATGTAAAAAAAAAAGATTAAAAATAATGAAAGCCTTAATAATAACTACGAAAATGGCCACACTGTGCTGTGATAGGAAAATACATATCTCTATAGCATTAAAAACATACACACAAACCATACACCTAATTGAAAAAATAAAATCATCCTTGATAATGGCTAGATGTATAGCCGAAAGGGTACGGAATAATAGAACATTTGGACAGTTTCTACACACTCTGTGTCCAAAAAAGAAAATACTTGATCTAACGCAAGAAAATTTAAATAAAAAGCTTTGTCGCAGTACATTGTCTGTCGTCATTAATGAAAAAATGCATAAATGATGGGTTGCTGCTTAAATACCTAATATATATATATATATATATATATATATATATATATATATATGTGTGTGTGTGTGTATGTGTGTGTGTGTGTGTTGTGTGTGTGTTTGAAAATTTCAGATAGAGTATATCTGTAAAAGGACACTATGAAAAAAAAAATATCTTAGCCGACGCGTTTCGTCCTCACAAATGCCTTGATAAAGTCCCTCGGGTGTGTGTGTATATATATATATATATATATATATATATATATATATATATATATATATATATATATATATATATATATACTTTTTTATAAAAGGCACAAGCACTAAAACTTTAAAGGTAATTCATTAGGGTCGTAAAAACGGTCCAATTAAACAGACGTTCAAATTCTTGAAGTTCTGTTAAATTATGGGCCTGTTTTTACGGCACCAATGAAATAAATTATTACCTATAGAAGTTTTAGTGTTTGTACCTTTTATAACAAGAATTATTGCTCTATTTCTAACATATCTTTTTATATTATATTTTATTCTTCTATATAATATATATATTTATATGCTTTTGGAAATATCTACTAATATTATCATTATATATATATATATATATATATATATATATATATATATATATATATATATATATATATATATATACTTAAATGATATTTTTAGTGGATACTAGTATTTGAGTAGAATCTTTGTTTATTTATTTAACACTATATTTATTTTCGTATACTGGCCTGGATAAATGAGAAATCTTATTACAAAAATGTGCGCTCAAATAAAAGGTATCGAATATCCAGACCGGTAGTGCAAAATTAATAAATAAACAGAGCATCTATTCAAATACATATAGCCCCTAAAAAATAACGTTAAAGTTATAAACATTTATGGGATTAATTAAATCGTGACCTGACGATTATATCTAGCATGAAACAGCCTGTCGCCTCTAAGTGTTGACTTCAATGTTCACTTTTATATTTACACACGCTCTATCTCTGATATTGAGCACTATATCTCATAAATATAGCACACCTTAAGAGTATATTTCTTCATATATGAGGTTGGTGCAAAAATAATGACGTAATAATGTCGTTTTTTGACGCATTTTTTAACGTCAAAAAATGACATTATTACGTCATTATTTTGCACCAACCTAATATATATATGTGCGTGTATCTGTGTGTGTGTGCAAATATATAGAAAAATAGGAAATAACCGTTAAGTTAATAATCCGAAGTTCTTAGTATTTTGTTTTATTTAAAAAAAAAAAAAAGAAAAACAGTACTCAATACACAAGTTGAGCCAATATTATAATTTAAAAAAAAAAATATGATTTCATCGCTACATAAGAGTTCTCGTTTTCAAAAACAGAAGCTAAAACAATATATAAAAAAAATATAACTCACTGGTATATATTTCTGAGATACAAAATCTTTTTGTTTTACTTATAAGTATAATTCTTCTCTTTTACTTATATTTTGCACTCCAACGATGTTGCTTAAGTTATAGTTTGTCTTTTTTGCACTTCCTTTGGGCAGGCAGCCTGACATGATCACGTCGCATTAGGAGGTCGTTTTGGAGGTGGATATATGATATATGTGTGACCTGACCCGAAAACGCCATTGGTCACCGCTTCAGGCTTATGATGAATAACGCTATATTTTGTACCCAATGTCCAAAGAATAAACACGCATGCGCACACTCAAATTCTGTTCATAAAGACTGTTTCTCTTTTATTTTTAGACATATACACACTTTAAGTTAAAAATAAGTATGCTTTACTCATCAAAATGGCTACCTTAAACTGCTGGTGCCTAGGTTCGGGTCTAAAGTGAAAACAAATATTTCCGCTGCATATTTACTAAAAAAATACCCTCCTTCCTTATTTGGAACATTGTCGAAATATAATCGTTCTGTTTCTTATTTTATAAGGGACACGCCATATAAAAATTTACTAAGCTTAACAAAGATAATAAGAAGAAATAAAATTTATCGTTAATATTCGTTACATCATAGACTGGTAAATTTCATTAATTTATTCTTGGAACAAGGCAAGTGGTTGAAAACGGCTTGAAAAAACGTAGTAGGGTTTGTAAAGTAATCGAGCCTGATATGATCTGACGGTGGCTCTAGGTATCTCAAAGTCGCTCAGTAGGGTTTGGCATGGTAGCCTTCTCCGCAAGTTCAAGGGCTACAGTATCACTGGAAGAATATCAGACTTCATCAAATCTTTCCCGACAAATCATATAATGAAGATCATACTGAACGGACACGCTTCTAGATCATTTCATACTAATTTGAGGGTCCCTCAGGTCTGTAATATAATCGAGCCTGGTCCTAACTTGTCATCTCGACTTCATTCACATTCTCACCGATGTGAAGTGGCTTCCCCCTGTCTTTTCTATAAATATTTTCATGGTAACTGTTCTGGTGTTCTTTTTTCCTTGGTGCCTTGACTGCGTCAATTTAAGCGTGTTATTAGATTAGCAACTAGGTATCACCGATTGAAATAGCTAAATGCATCCGTATGTTCTATTTTAATAGTTACTTTTCTCGCACTTCTTGCCTGTAGAACTAACTTCCAATTTCTTGCTTGTCAAGTACAGTCTTCAAACATTAAATGCAACAGTCGTCATTTTCTTTCTGCATGAACCCTCTTCCTTTATTGTTCTTTCTCTTTCTTTCTCCGCACTAAACTTTTGTCTTTCTCTTTCAATTCCTGTAAAACCCCTTGCGTCCTAGTAACATTGTCGCCTTGCTTGGGGGGAATTAGTTTTATACGGAAAAGAAGGGAAGATAACGGTTAACTCTCGTCTTGAACAGGTTAAGATTATATTGATCAGGGAAACTTCCTCTTGGGAGTCTGTTTCGCAGCGGAATGGTTAGAGAGAAGAAGCTGTTTGTGTTGAACTTCTCGCATTTTGAATACGGAGGGAAGGTCGGTGGTTTGCTACTATGTAAGTAGCGTGACGGGTCCTAGCTGTGAAGTTTCGACCTTGCGGATCCAAGGAGCACAATCTTCAAAAATTTAAATGCAACTTCAATCACCATCGTCGGTCTTCCTGAAATCTGGTCCTTTATTGTACTTTCTCCTCATTTCTTCTCACTAAAGTTTTCTCTTTCACGCCTTGCGTCTTAGTGGCTTTATTGCCTTGCTAGGAGTGAAAAAAAACTTTGGTTAGCGGTTCGGAATCAGAAATCTGCAAGCCGAGTTTGTATTCCAGTTGAGTTCGTAACATTGCACAACCTCCTTTGGGAAATGCATAAATCTAACTCTTCTCCCATCATCTATGGTTAAATATTAAGGCAAACTGAGATTTTGTTATTGGTAAGACAACCTCTAAATTCTTAAACCCGGGTAGATGGAACTCATTAGCGTGAAAACACGTGTTCGTCTAAGAGAAGGAAAATTCAACAAAATCCAACGATTCCTTAAAATAACTCCAACACGATTTCGGAAACCTCACCAAGAGACATTATGTGCAACGAAGCAAATATAGAATTCTTTGGAGTAGATATTTTCAGAAATGTATGTTTTATTTCCTTTTGCGTCAAGGTTAACTATAAAATAGTCTAGAATGAAATGTGGACGATGTAAGAATTTCAATAGAAAGTTTGGTGATCTTTTACTTCAGTTGTTAACAGACATGTCTGCAATGTTTCTATTTGGATACGGCCGACATCTTTTGCGCGATAGACATAAAACGAGAACACACGCACATAAATACACACATACCTAATATCAAGAAAGTGGTATACGCCCATACCTCCGTGGTATTAAAAAAATAAATAATGATAATACTTATTAGGAGAAATGATTGTTAGAGACGTGAAAATACAATAGTGTGTGGATCGTGTCTTGAAAAGATTTGTCACAAAGGTAAGACTACGAAAGGACCTCAAAATGAAATAAAACTATTAGCTTGAGTCATAAATAATTCCTCTTTTTGTCGGTAAAGATTATTCTTCAATCAATAAGGTACAATTACATTTTATTGAATAATTCATTTAATATTATTTGCAATTTCTTTTGAGTAAAATACTGCTAGTTGTGATCTGAAAGTTTTCAATAAATTGGATTTTGTTTTCAGTAAGGAAAGTTTTTGTCATCAGTGTATTTTGTAGCAATCGAAACAAAAAGGTTTGATGCAAAGTCAGATGAAAGATGGCGGATAGGTAAAAGCAGATCAAGTGATTTCCAGCATTTTTTCCCGCGTTTTCTTGCGTTGTCATGCAGAAAAAGAACAAGCTTTATGGGCGTTTCAACCAAACTTTTCCGGGGACGTTGTGGGTAAACATGTTAACGTGGATTTAGTGTGCTGAAATATCAAAATAAACAATACCTAGACGAACCCACCTCACTCACAAGATAGATTTTTTCCATGGAACTAAAATTTTGGGATCGGATGTGAAGATTTATATATAACACCGTTTGTAAACACGTGTTATGATATATTAATGCAGCGGTTAGTTCGCTTGTTACATAGGTTATTACAAATGGTTACAGTAAACGATAATTACTTATGACTCAGCCTAAAAAGCTTATAAGCTTAACTCTGTATAAATGTTATTCTTTGTAACGTATTGGTTTTTATTTAATCATTCTGGTTCTATCATAGATATTTCGTATATAAATAACACTAAATATGTGTTGCTTTTATCTCCTCATTGTCCCTTTGAATTTCTCCCTTTGTCCAAGTATAAAAGCAGCGACACCGAAAGAAAAAATAATTTTTGTTATTGGGTTTCAAAACTACCATTTTATTCAACCTTTTGGTCCGACCAAGAAAGACAAACTGAAATCTGTATTATGTTTCCTTATGTGAAGCCATCTAACCACAGAACTCAAGCAAAATCTCTTCTTTGACTCCTGCTGAAGATTTCAGTTATTTGGTGGGTTTATATTCATTTTATATATTGTTAACGCAATATAATTTCGATGTACACTCAAAATAACGTCTCTGAATTACGTGCTTTGCTTTCACTCGACCACGTATGTTTGATATGTATGTAGCAATTATCTAAGAAGGATTTATGTTATTATTTTTCTAAGAGCATTTACAAATGGCAAAGGATGAAAAATAAATTGTCAAGAGAAGAATTTTTCTGTGTTTATTCAAAGCTTAATTTTGCTGATCTATTAATTTGTGAAAATTATTTTGTGAGATTTTAATATACTTGCAGTACAAAGAGATTTATCAACGGCATGGACAAAATTGATGTATACCTGAGTGTAATTTGGCATTATAAAACATTAGTCTGTTACGTAAGAGGAGGTCGAACTCGGGACACTGGGTCCGCATGGTAACAATAATTACTTTAGGTCTGTGCTAGGCGTTCAAGTATAGAAAATATATTATATAAGGAGAAATAAAAAAAATGTCTAGAACTGGATTACAAGCATATATGCATACGTATATAGCTATATACTCTCTCTCACACACACTCACACACACACACACACATATATATATATATATATATATATATATATATATATATATATATATACGTCATTTATTCATAGACATCATTGAATTGTTTGCTTTTACGTTCAACAAATAGTGACTAAACAGAACTGGTCGACCGTCTATTCTGCTTGCCATTAACGGCTTAGTAAGACTAAAATTCAAAGGCTAAGTCTTTTTTCGTTGAGTTGAATCGATTTTCCGTTGCCTATATGCAAAACAAAAAAAAAATAAAAAAAAGAAACAATAAAATAAAGCAACTCAAAAAGGACAATAAACGACGCCAATAACATAAGTAAAAATCTACTGCGAGAGAATTTATACACCGAATATTCTCTTGTATAAATTGTCCTGAACACTAAGTCTACCTTTTAGGATTTGCTTTGACCTCAGCTTTGACTTCAAAGATTCAAACATTTAACAAAAAGACCTTCTCACGGGTCAAGTTCTTGAATTAACTTTTGAGGATTTTTTATTTTTATTCTACGAGACATTTCCCTTAGGAAGTTGGCCATCATGATTGTCCGTAACATTATACACCTTTTTGCACAAAAAGCAAAAAAAAAAAATAATAATAATTTAAAGAATTATTTTGAGATAATAATAGTTTTTACTAATATAAGTTCTACTAATTAAACCATAAGTGGGGGAGAAGATGTAGACTCATATCTTCCCCTTAGGTGTTTGCGCGTATATGAATATAATGAACCCAGCTGGAATTGGATCTCAGCTCGCCAAGTTGAAGATATTAATCAACTCAGAAAATTATTCTATAGGCTAAGTTAGCTGTTAGAAAGTTGGCGTTTGAAGTCAGTTTGTGTAACTGACCTCCGGCAAGTCAACTTGTAAACCTGTACAACAGTGTGGTCGTAAAAGAACTAGAAATCCTACTAAGATATATTATTGGTAGTCATAGTTCTAAAAGTATAAAATATGCATATGTTACCATGTTGATGGAAAACACAATACGGAAACTGCTGGAATGCCTAGAAAAGGGAGTAAAGGAAAAGACTATCAATTGTAAGAAGACAAAATATATGAGTGCAAATCGAATAGCCCATGGTGTGTGTTACGATGAGCAGATGTCAAAATCAAGGAAGTATAAAAATAATTTGGAATTGTTTCAAGAGAGGACAGAAAATTTGACACCGATATGAAACTCTGAATTCTTCATCTGTCAATAACAATAATTTTATAATCAAGAAATATGAACCTAGAATTAAGAAACTTTACGGAATATATACAGAGTATCCATGAAGTTCGTGTGCACTTTAAAAAAATCTATAACTTTATTTGGTATTTGCGATATAAATAATCTGTAAAAAATGTTATAAAGTTTAATGTACCTAGTTTTAAGTATAGCTAAAATAACTAATGTGATTTTAGGCGTTACTGTAAATCAGTTGGCAAATGTTTTCCGTGAACTGCAAAATCGTATTACCCTTTGTATTGCTAATGACGGAGGACATGTGGAAACTTAAATAAATTTTCAATAAAATCTTAAAAAATATAGATTTAATTCTTTCTAGTCCTTTTTGCAAATTATTTCTATCTCAAATACAAATAAAATTATAATTTTTTAAAAGTTCACATGAACCTTATGGACACCCTGTATTTTTGCGCTAAAAGGTGCAAGAGTTCAGTCTGAAAAAAAAACCCCCAAAAACCCTTCCACAAAATCAACATATTAGTGTGTGCAACATTTATCTGTTAATAGCAATAAAAATAAAAAGGATTGAAATATCACCTAAAATATGCGTCCTGGTTAAGACGATAAACTTCATCCAACAGCAAGGCCTCTGGTCAGGAGGTTTTGAGGAGCGTGGAACCACCTCTTAATTGCTATTCTTCATAGGTTCACCATGACCAGGGGTGGTAGCACCTGTTAGGGTCCCAGCTATGGGCAAATAGTTAACCCACACACTGAGGCCAAAACACTATGAAAGCATAAAAACAGATATTCATCGTAAAAATTACCAGCAATACATTTTGTAAAAAAATATTAAAAGAAATAAACAATAAACCAGACTCTCGACTAAAACCCTCTTTACAAAAATATATCAATGAAACCTGATCTACAAACTCCTTATGAAGAATACAAATTCTATTCATACGAACCTATCTTTAAAAAAAATCATGTCGGCATTAATAACCCATTGAGTTTGATATGCCGTAAAACAAAAACTAACCAAGGCTAAAATATATACATTTACTACATTGTAATTTATAGTAGTTAAAAAAAGATTTTAATATATCTGAAATAGGATTTTCACTACTAATTCTACATTTGAGACTGACATTTTTTATCTGCTAATAAAATGCAATTAAAAATACTATAGTAATCTAAAACTTTCTTTTTTATATGGAATGTCGTTTAAGGATATAGGAATCTTCGACCTCCCTAGCTTCTCATTCTTTGTAGCTCTTTACCTGTGTTAGTCTTCTTACTATCCCTCTCACTACTCTGTTCTGTTATTCATTTAGAGAAGCACTTTGGGTAGGATATTCAATGTTTCCATCTAACTTACCTGCCTTTAGTATATCCCCTGTGAAATCTAAATAATTCTTTTCTTTCTATGTGACGTTTATGTCTATCCACAACTTTCTATTATTTGTATATATTAGCAATGTTTGTGTTACTATTGTTCTACTATCAAATTACACGTGCTTGTTAGGTTATTCCTCGTCTGTAGCTCTTGGATTCAATATTCTCCGTCAGTGTTAAATTTTCAAAGCGTTCTTTCCTCATTAAGTATTCAAGACATTTCCAAATATTGTCTCTTTCTGATTCTAAGTATAAGTGTCTATTGGGTTTGAATTTTTCTTTAGAACTGCCTCATTTTTCATCTGTTCCGACCATGTTATTTTCGGCATTCATCTGCAACGCCACATCAATGTTGCCTCAAGTCTTCTCTTCATCTGTTAGAAAATTGTCTACAGTTCACTGCCACATAAAAGGATTGATATTGCAGAGAAGTTAAACGCACTTTTCTAACGAAGTTTTCCAAATTATTACTACTTTGTTTAGGGAAGTGTTTAACAGGCAATGAGAACTGTGACACCGAAATTCGTAGATGCATTAAAAAAACAAAAAAATACCTGCCAAAAGTTAAATAAAATTTTAAGAAAAATGAAAATGAAGACCTCGTTAAAAAATTAATAAAAAAACAAACAAACAATATAACGCGTTTAAACTTCCTTAAACTAAAGACATGTACTTATTTATGGAACTAAATATACTATTTACATTATTCGAACTATTGTGCTCATCTCTGACGCCATATTTATTACAGCGTATACAAGACTATAATAGTCATATAAGCTTATGTAGTGATTTATTAAGTGTATTTTAATTGTGGCTCAAGGCCGAAAGTGTGGGGTACTCAGTGATGATCGAACTGTCTACTAAATCGTAATCGATCAAGCTTACTAACCATTACTACATCGAAAACACAAGTGATTTTCAAAGCGTGGCTTAGTGTGGCACAAGGCTGAAAGTATGAGACATCCAGAGAGGATTGAACTCACTACTTAGTTGTAATTGACCTAGCGAGACAAGCTTGCTAACCATTATACCACATCGAGGCGCCCATTTAAGGCTATATATACAGGGTGATTGAAGAGTAACTCCCTATTTTATGTATGATGGACTCTCCCGTTTTGTAAAATTTATAGTATGATGGAGAGTCCACTATTCATAAAATAGGGAGTTACTTTTCAATCACCCTGTATATGAACAGGAATACGAATATACGGATTATAAGCAACGCAGATAATGTACTTCAAACAAAGAGAATACTTTAAACTTAACAAAAAAAAAAGATAAAAAAAAGAAAGATAACTAATGCCTAAAGTAAAACAATAAATAAATAAATAATAAATTATAATAATCAAATTAAGTAAATAAACAATAAACATATTAATAAACTGTTCGAATACACAGTTTAAAACTAAGTAAATTTGCACTATTTACATTATTCGGACTATTGTCCTCATCTTTTTCGCTATATTTATTACAACGTTTCGGCCGTTGTACGCTCCGGCCTTCTTCACGTGGGTTGAATGTCGAACTGAACCTTTTATTTCGCTCACTGGGGTAGACTGTTCTAGTTCCATGTTTAATGGATGCCGGTTATCTCCTGTTAATTCTCCAAGTTCTCCACTGCCTTAACCAGGTATTGAACTAAGACTCTTTGGGTAATGCCACTGAATCTAACTAACGTCTTTATCCACTGAGGACATATGTGTATGAATGTCTGGGTATTATAAACCTAATAAAGGGTTCAGTTCAACATTCCAGCCACCTGAAGAAGATGGCGACAAGGTGAGTGTAATTTTCATACCTGTGTAAACACAAAAAAACAAATGAATAATTTAGACTGAAATCCATTTCAAATGGTTCGATGATTTATAGACTCATCGCGTTGAAACACAGGTTCTCGTATGATCAGCGAAGTTAAACAACGACACACTTGGTCAGTACTTATTTCGGTGACCTCTTGGAAATACCAGATGCTGTAAGATTAGATGTGTGGGTGGTGTAATGGATAATGGCTAGGAATTTTTAATCGGAGAGACGAGTTCCAATTCCCGTTTACTTACCCGGAAAATACTTTTGGGAAAGGTATGACTCAACCACTTCTCCCTCCAGTTACGTGTTAAATAGTAAGACTTGTGTCACTAATGCACTGCCGTTTCAAAAAAAAAAAAAAAAAATAAATCTAAAAAAAAGTTCTGCCTTTAAATAAACAATTGGTTGGTAAAACGTAGAAAAAGAATCAATCAATCAAAAAACTGACTCTATATTTAAATTAGAGTTTGGAATTATATCCTCAATAATAATAATAATAATAATAATAATAATAATAATAATAATAAACCTTTGAAATCGTCATTAAAATAGATATATGCTACATGATTGATTAAAATTCGAGAAGTGGAAGATTGGAATATTGGTTAAAAACGAATAAAGAAAGAAATATTATCAGCCGAAACGAATTTCAATGGCGCCCCTCCTACATTAGAATCTGTGACATTTTTATCTGCTGTCGATTTGAATAAAGTAAGGAAGAACTTTATAATTATCCATAAGAGATATATGTTATAGGTTGACGATTAAAATTCTATTATAGAAAGCGTAAAATTTATATCAATTCAAAAGGGAAAAAAAAAGATTATAATTGATTCTGAAGAACACTTCTACTAATTCACCATTGCAGTCTGAGATTTCTTATCTGTCAATAAAAGTGAATTTAAAAAAAAATAATATCCATAAAACACATACAAAAGTTGAAGTTCCACGACGGACTGAATTTCTACATGCGAAATTTTATCATTTACGTCAGTGCCTTTTTTTTTTTTTTTTTTTTTCCTAAGCGGTTCACCCCAAGCAAAGCGGGAAGCCACGAGCACGCAAGGCGTTACGGAGAGTTGGAGCGAGAGCAAAGAGGAGTGATATAGGAAAAGATGAAGAGAAGGATAGGGGATAGATCAGGGCAGCTGGAGACGTCGATTGACATCATTACATTTGAATAGTTGGAGATTATAGCTATCAGGGAAAGCATTCCGTTTCGTCCTGTCAATGAGCTACGGGGTTGTTCTATCACGCATATTACAATGCCCATAACGGGAGAAACGTTATATATATATATATATATATATATATATATATATATATATATATATATATATATGAAGTTCCCCAAAACTTTGTCGAAATACTTGCTTCCTAAATATTCATGTATATTGTCATCCGCAGACAGATTGTTTCGCAATCAGTCAGTGTGGTCAGTGTGGCTAGACGTTCGATTGCTTCAAGACGGGAAGCCACTAGCACGCAAGGGATTACAGTTTTTGAACGAGTGCAAAGTGATAGAGGAAAGGATGAAGAGAAGGATAGGGGATAGATCAAGCCATCCGGAAGCGTCGATTGACATTGCATTTGAATATATTATAGCTATCAGGAAAACAAGAAACGGGGAGGGTGTTCCACAGGAGAGTGCGTGACATGAAGCTATTGGAGTAGAAGAGACGGCTATATTTAACAATTTTGACAGTGAAAGGTTGAGAGCAAGATGCCAGCCTAGTAGAACGATTAAATTCATGAAGTCTGTGAATCAGCGAAAGCAGCTCATCGGAGCAGTTACCATGAAAATATTTGTAAAAAAACAGAGGGAGGCAACGGCACGTCTGTGAGAGAGCGGCTGCAGACGAGATGCCAGAAAGGAACTTCATTATGACTTACGGAGAAAAGCATTTGCACTGTTAATACTTCTATGTGTCTGCCATTTTTTTTATCTTGATAACAATGGGAATATGAAGAATAATAAATTTATTCTATCATATATCCACCATTCACCGTTTCAGAGACGGTATTGACATTATGGCGGGCACTAACACTGAGCTGGACGACCTGATCAACAAATTCTTTAAAAGAGACTGGAACTCAACGGAGAGAAATGCAAAGTAATGGCGAATAGCACAAGCAACACCAACGCCCGTGACAACATAGACGGCGATCCTTGGAAGGAAATATTAAAAAGATGGCACTTGCAATGGAGACATCTGCACACGTATCGTCGCATCCATAGTAGTGATGGTTAGACTGGAGAGGACATGGAAGAGCAGCATCAGTCCAAGTTCCAGTTCTACAAATCTGGGAGTCAGACAGGAAAAAGGATCCAGGCGTTCGTGAACAAATGCTTGAGAAATCTCTGCGCCTACTTCTGGGATCACAAATTCAATGACAATGAAATGAGCAAGGTCAAAAATCTCGTGGGCCGACAGAAATCTCAACTCGTCACTATTAAGCCCTCGGAGGATGGCAAGGTTTGGCCACGGTATGACAGCCTCTGCAAGAGCATCATACATGTTGAAGGTGGACGCAAGTGAGGACGGCAACGCAAGAGCTGGTCAGATAATATCAAAGAATGGACGGACATGACAATCCGGGAACTCCTGAGAGTCATCGCCAAAAGATCATCCTGGAGTAGGTTGTTTGTTTCTTCTGCCTTTCGGTCCCCCTCCCCAACGATTGGTGATGATGATATCCACCATATTCTGCAATGATTGTTACCACTTTTCGATTTTCGATACCTTTTCCTGAAAATTCCTCAAAGTTTCATGTAAAAACTATTCAAGGGGCTCTTGAATCTGGTTTTCATTAGAGAAAATTTTCCGCATCAATGCAATTGATACCAATCAAAAAAGTAATAATCAGTTGGTGCAAGTTCAGATGTATATGGCGGTTGGGGCAGACAGACTAACCCCGTTCCAAACTTTATCCTGTATTATTCTTGCTGTAGGTAGAATTGTGTTGTCATGGGTGATAATATAAATTTTCCTATTAAAGAGAGGTGGATTATTTTCAACTAAACATTTATGGACATAGTGCAGCTGCTCTACTCATAAATGTACATTTAGTGTTTCATTGCATTTTAAAAACTTGCAAATGAATAATACTGTAATGATCGCACCATACGCGTTCAATATGTCTGTTACGGAGCTTAGTTTTGTGGTAACTTTTGGAGAAAACTTTACAAAACACTGCTTTTTCAGTTGAACATTATCCTATGGAACGCATTTTATATAAGGTGTCTTTAGATATTTAAGGAACGTTTAATCAGGATAACAGATGCCTCATTAAATTGGTTCCGTAGAACGGAAATTACTTATATTGATTGATTGATTGATTTGTTTTATTTAGGTGTCTTATTTCGTTTAGTAAATGTATAATTATAAGCTCCCAACACCATCGAAACTTCACATTGTAACATCAAAGGTTTGTTCTTTCTTTAACCATGAAATTTTTTGTCGAATAATATTGATTTTCGACAGTACTTAATGATTCCTACTTCGCTTGTACTTATTTTTTATGTGTTCTTGAGCTAAGGAGATGAACTCATATAGAATAGGTTCTGTTAAAGAAGGGTATAAGTCTTTTATATCTAGCTGTATAAATTAGCAATTAAGAGGCAGCGGAACTCGTCTATTGTAGTTATTTAATCATAAATTATTAAATTAATTTTTATAAAAATATTTTGGAAAGTCGATTTACTTTATCAAAAAATATAATTTACATTACGACTTAATTATTAAAAATAATAAATAAGATCGTTTATATTTTGTATAATGCCTTTTCAAATGCTTTATTTGAAGAAAAATATTCACTAATTACGATTCTGATTCATAATAAATTGCTTTTATTCGCTTATATTTTTCTGGTGCTGAGTTGTCTCGGTCCTGAGTTGTCAAGTTTAGTTGTTCTGGCGCTTAGTCGGCGGTGTTTAGTTGTCTTAAACTGTAAAACGGACTGCATGCTTTGCATAACTTCTGGGACTCAAATCCCTCCCACTTCAACAAATATTTATGTACAAACCACCCCTAAAGATTCAGGAAAAAATGTTTTTTTTTTGTCCAGAAAGCACCTGGATTCATCATCTGTCTTTACAATAGTCAGATCAGACCAAAATGATATATTATTGCCGTAACATACCTGGAGTTTGAGAATACCTTCTTTCTCAGATTTGAAACATTTCAGCTTTGTAGGTAATTATTTCAAATGTGACAACTACTTTCTATACATGCACAGCATCATAAGTCTATTTCTTCGTAATCGATACAACCGAAGTAAGGCAAAAAAGCCACCAAGACGCAACGAGTTACAAACTATTAGAGAATATGAGATGAAAGTGCTATTAAGGAGCGAGGAAAATAAAAGAACAAGAATTATGAAGAGAGAAGGTAGCGATTGACATTTTAATAAAATTTTTGAAGATCAAAGTTAACTGGAAATAAATAAATCGGAAGAGAGTTCCACAAGTTGGAAGTGCAATAGAAGAAACTGTTAGCATAGAACTTACGGTTACATCTAGACATTTCAAGTATAAAATGATGAGACCTTGTCGCCAATCTAGTAATGCGTTTAAATACATAAAGTCTAGGTACCATAGCGGAAAGTTCATTAAAATAATTACTATGAAAGTATTTATAGAAAAGGCACTGCAAAGCTACGTCAGGTTGGCGGGAAAGGGACTGAAGTGAGATGACAGATTAGGACCATGCCAAATATTTAGATGAGTTATATTCCTTAGTACCCTTAATAGACAGTGTTCACTTCGTATAGATAAGAAAGAAATTCCATATATTCTTCCCGTGAACTGATACTTTGTTAGAATAGACTCCCGAAATGATGTCGCCTAGATTACTATGATCTTAGCCTTTTCAAGTCTATATATCATCCAATATCTGTTCTAATCTGCGTTTAGTTTCTCCTTGTTCACTTAGCCTCTACGTTGACTGGTTCCTGGACCTCGTATTACGTGAATATTAACTACAAAAGATGAAATTTCGATTAACGTTTGAGATTTCTCAAATCACGCCGCTGCGAAGATACTGAGAAAGGTCCTAACAGATTCGCGAGGGGATAATTCCCCGTTTATTACGATTTTAACCTCTTTAAATCTAGGGTCAAAAGCTATCTATTCTACAGACTTTCATAATCTTCATTTACTTCGTTTATTTACGACCAGGCTTACGGTCACATCACGTTGAAATCATCGAAGATAAGCATTGTCGAGCTTCATCAGTACCTAGATGGGTGACCACTTGGGAATAGCAAGTGCTGCGAGCTTGGATGTGCGGATGGTGTAACGGATAATGGCGCGGGATTTTTGATCGGAGAACTGAAATTCAATTCCTATTGGGTCATGATATTCACTCATTCATAAATAAGCTTTGGAAAGGTATGAATTCAACTCTTCTACTCAAGCTATGGGTTGATTAGTGTGGCAGCATACCAACAAACGATAATGAACATGTCCCCATTCACATAAATACAGTAGTAAATACTGTATGTTGATCTGCAGTTGTCGATTTGTCTCCAGCTGTGCTGCTCAAACTCTCTGCCTCCGGGCAGAGAGGATCCCTAGACAAGGTTATGTCGAAGGGCAGAGTCGTGACTCTGGAAACAGCTAACCAACCCCGTTTTATGCGTGGTCTACGAAGAATATTTGGCCGAGCCTATGGGCTCGGATACCCCAAATTAAATTAGGCCTTGTGCCACATCTGACCGCGTGGGGCGGTTGGTAGATATTCTGCAGTTGGATATTCATTGTGACATTCACTTGACTCACTTCTAACAGTTGACTACTTCTACGCGCTGCTGACAAATCTTATATGGGGTGTTCGTATCCTAAGTATTATCGTTCATTACCAATTTTCGTGTGATTATTCTATTCAGTAACCTTCCTAAAGGTAACAAAAATTAGTAAAACTTTTATCTCTAAACTATTTTTATCGTTAAAAAAAATTCTTACAGACTTAAAATATTTTCTGGATGTATTTAACTTGCAATGGGTTCAAGAATCAATAGGAAATGAATCAATGAATCCTCTTACAACAATACACCAAGCTTATTCAGTAACTTTTTAACATGATTGGCTCTTGGGTGTCTTGTGTGAAAATTCAGAAAAAAACTACTTCAACATTCTAGTCTGTGAATTTATTATCTGTCAGGAAGAAGAAATAGAACAAGAATTTGGAATCATCAAATAAATGTTTCACAGTCTAAATAAAGGATAAATAATCTATATGAGAAACCGTGATATTTCTTCCAGTCAGGAAAGACAAAATCGTTAAATTATATAGTTAAAAAAAATGCTACTACTAAAAAACAGGAAACTAGAAAGATTTTCTGTCAGTACCAATTAACTTCACAAGACATTTACAATCATCCATAATCGTTATATATTCTATAATACCCAAGAAAATTCTGCATGAAATACACTACAATTTATACCACTAAAGAAAGAAACATTTTAACAATTTATTCTCAAAAACCTTTCCCTATATATATATATATATATATATATATATATATATATATATATATATATATATATATATATATATATATATATATTCACCTACGCGCTAAAGTAAATTTAAGAATACTGTTTTTCTCCTCCGAGCTATGGGTAAATAGCAGGAAAGACTGGGTTTCTTTTGGGGCAACCGGTATAGGAGAAGGAAAAACTCTGAATTCCAACCCGGCGCTGAGGGTCACGGGATATATATATATATATATATATATATATATATATATATATATATATATATATATGTGTGTGTGTGTGTGTGTGTGTGTGTGTGTGTGTGTGTGTGTGTGTTTAAGCGGCAAATTCTCTTTTAGGCTATCTGTTTAAATAATTTGCAGACATTACCTATGCTAATTTTTAACAAAATCCGTTTATATTCACGAATATTCTTCCGTGTATTGATATTAAATTGGAAATAAAAGTGATTTAAACAGTTATAGCACATTTCTCATGACATTTAATATCAATACACAGAAGTTTATTCGTGAGTATGAACCGTTTTTATTACAAATTAGCAGGCATAATGTCTGTAATTTATTTAATAAAACATTATATATATAATCACCAGTTATCTACCATCGCCTGAAGAAATACAATCAATGTATTGAAACATGAAAGCTTTTGTGTAGCGGTTTCAACATTTTTTATTATTATCTTCATAAGAAAAATAATAATGAAAACAAATATGGCGCCAGTTTGTTTACATTGCGCAGATCAGTAAGAAAATTTCAGTGGTTGCGCAGGTAAGTATTGCCAACATTGTGTGAAAATTTTGTGTGAATTGATTGGACGGTTTTTTGAAATATTAGAAAAAAGTTATCTCGATAATAATTTGGAACGCAGTGTATATATATATATATATATATATATATATATATATATATATATATATATATGAATGGAGGCTGACGTCAATACCAAGCGGTAACAGTCTGTTTCATGCTTTAACGCAATCTTCAGGCCATGTGATTTGAGGTCTACTACATTACCATGACAGTTACGGTTATATTTCAAATTACAACCGAGGTTGCACTGTATTGTCTTTCTATAAAGAATGTTACATTATCTGCCTTGTATATAGTGCTTATATTTGCATTTTTCATTGTGCCATTTTACAAGGTGTTCGTTTTTGGTTTTCGATATTTAAGTAATGTAATAAAGGATTGTTTTCGTGTCTACATTTTTGTTGTCTCGTAAATAGGAGAGACTGACACACATATCAGAAAATAAGAAGTAGTTTATTTCGGAGAATAATATTTTACACGGTTGAGGAGACAGACTAAATGTAATAAACAGTTAATCGTTAACTATTCGGTATTTATTTACCCGAGACTTCCCCACAAGGAGCGATGTGGCACAAGGTCGCTTTTTTTGACGTGGGGTGTTCCGAGCCCGCAGGTTCAGGCAAAGCAAAGAAACAGTCTACCTCCGCAGAAGAGGCTCTGCTCTTCGGCAGAGCATCGTCTGTGTTACTCTCCGTCCAGCGGCAAAGACTCGACAAGCAGAGTTAACTGTAATCGTTAAATCCTCTTGCTCATTAAGAGAGAGTGCTGTTTAAATAGCACCATCTTGGTGGGTGGAGTGTTCAGCTACTCAATAACAATTTTAATATGAATTTTGATCGTTTATTTAGAAGTATGCGCTGATCTGGGATGGTGATTATAGATATTTTATCCTCTAGACAATGTGTGCATTTTATTTTTATTTACTGTTGTAAGCTGATTCTGTTTTACTTATTTTTCATTATTATTTAATGTAAGTTGTTTTTGTTTTCACTTTCCCATATATGTTTAACTAGCGTTGTACTATTCGCGTATTTACTAATTGCAAAGGAGGTTTTGTGTGCAAAAATATTTTTGTTTCCGGGGTCTTTCAATTTCTACTTTGTAATTTTTTTAATTATCTGCTGAATTTACAATGGTTTGGTATATTATATTGTTTTGCAATCATTTGTCATTTAAGAGACATTTGTTCTTCGCTCGGATGGGTTTATTTGTTGAATATATTCTGGGAATACTTGGTAGGGGGAAGTGCTTGTGTATATGTATAATGAATGATTTTCCTATGTTTGTTTTGTAGTTTTTTGTTGGGTTGAAGTATGTTTCTTTTTCTGTAAGGTTTTTGTATTGTATTGTGTGAAAGTGAGTGTTGTCAAAGATCTGCTATCTTTTAGGGCTGTTTCGTATTTCTGGCTTCGTTGAAGGTGGTATAAGGGCAGAATTTCCAGTTAATTGATTATGGTATCTGCTTAATTATTGTTAGCTGGTGGTTAGAAAATGTGTGCATGCAAAGTGGTTTGTCATTGAATTTCACATGGGTGATAAGTACATTTTCTTAGTTACAGTTTGAAATCTAAGAAATCTTTAGGTTTGTTTTATATCTATGTCAAATCCCTATTTTTGAAAATTTGTATGATCATTTTTCTAAAATTATCTGGATTCGTCTGTTTGTAATCGTACAGCACCCTCCCCGGCTGATCGATGAAGATCGCTTCGATCTCAGACCAGCCTTATCCCACGTTGTGATTTAAGTTTGATCATAAGGAGGCCAATACCGAATCGTCGCACGTATCTTCGTCTTGGGAGGGTCCAAGCAAAGCGAAGATGTACAGGAAAAAATAACACTTGAATAAATTGAACATAAGTAAATACTGTTTTATATCAGTCCTCTGTACAGTAATTGGTCTACATCAGAGTTCGCATGCAATTAATTATCAGCCAAACCCGCGTCTAAATCGGAGGTTATTGTTGACCTTGTAAAATTTGCTTAGCTGCTTTGGTAAAGTTTTTCACAAAGCTGAAGTTGGATGCTTTCGTCGACAGATAATCATGCAGGCCTCTCTCCTGTCTCTGATCTTGTCTCTTCTGCATCTCTTTTTTTCTCCGTAATTCGCTTCGTGCATTCGTATTTATGGGAAATCGCCAAAACTAGCGGTATGACGAGGTAAGATCATTTCCGTGAATCCCCTTCCGGCTTGATGAATTTTAATCTGAAATACAAAAAATATAAACTTTGCGTGTGAAAAAAGTACATATAATGTTTAAAAAAATATTCCGATATAAAAAACAAAAGTTACAGTTGCAATTGCAAATATATTTTTTGCAGTAAATAAATGACAGAATAATTGTTGAGTCTTTTTCTTAATATAACAGAAGTAGTAATTTACTCTTGGTGAATTTTAATCTGAAATACAAACAATGTAACATTTCAGTGAGGAAACTGTCTATAATGTTTAAAAAATTCAGACATAAAAAAAAGTCACAGTTGGGACTACAAATATGCTTTTTGCAGTAAATAAAAGACAGAATAATTGTTGAGTCTGTTTCTTAATATAACAGAAATAGTAATTTATCTTCAATTTTAATCTGAAATACAAACAATAAAACTTTTGAGTGTTAAAATTGTACCTATAATGTTACAAATATATGCAGATATGAGAAAGCGTCACATTTGGGACTGCGAATGTGTTTTTACAGTAAATAAAAGACAGAATAATTGTTAAGTCTATTTATTAATATAACAGAAATAGTAAGTTACTCTTGATGAATTTTAATCTGAAATAAAGTTGATAATTTTTTCATTGTGAAAACTGTACCTATAAATATTCAGATATGAAAATGTCACAGTTGAGACTGCAATTATGTTTTTGCTGTAAATAAATGACAGAAATATTGTTGAGTCTATTTATTAATATAACATAAATAGTCTTGATCTTTAATTTGAAATACAAACAATATGAATTTTTGCGAGGGAAATTATACCTAAAATATAAAAAAAATATTCAGATATAAAAAGATCATATTTTGGACGGCAAATAAACTTTATATTAAATATATAAAGGAATACTGTTTTGCAGTATTTTTTAATAAATCAGAAAATGTGTAGTCCTCTAGGAGAAGTTTATTGTGAAATACAGGTAATAAACATTCACGTATGACAATTGTTCCTATAATTTTCGACATATGTACTGATAAAAAAAATCCTCCTTTCGGCCTGCCGATAACTTCTTGCAGTAAATCTGTAACGAGATAATTTATTGGGTATATTTATTAGTATTAAAAATAATTGTAATTTTCTCTTGGTGAATTTTAATCTGAGATACGGAAATTATAAATTCGTGGATCAAATTTGTTCTTATAATATTCAAAATATTCGCATATAAAAAAATGTACAGTTGAAACAGAAAATATATTTTTTGCATTAATTTATTGGAATATTTTTTTAATATTGTATATTCAGTCCGCGAATATGTTTTCAATGAAATAGGTGGCATTTTACTGATAAATAGTGACTTAGCAAGTAGAACTATCGTAATAAAACTTATATAACACTAACGAACAATATTATGAAACAGTTATATGAAAAATTTTCAAATAATTTTTCCAACAGCCACTACATCAGGTGTATTAGATTGGTGCAAAAATAATGACGTAATAATGTCGTTTTTTGACGTATTTTTAACGTAAAAAACGACATTATTACGTCATTATTTTTGCACCAACCTAATAATATGAAAACCATGCTTATTAGATCAATAATAGGAATTAATTTAAATATAAGTATGAGTTATATTTTCTAAAAAATTGAATATAAATTACCCCCCAAAAAACATTATAAGTCAAATCATATAAAATTTCTTCCAATCCTTAACACGAATATTAGAATTTTTGTTGTATTAGCGACTTTACATAATAAATTGTTTCGTCAGACATTTACTGCAAACATCTTATTTGCATTTTCGACTATGACTTTGTTTTTCTCTCTAATTGATTTTAAACATTGTAGGTAGAATTTTCATGTATGAAAATTTTATTTTACATATTTTGGAGTGAATACTAAAAAGAACATACAATAGGAAATATTCTAATCACTTCTAATCATTTATTTAGACCAAAAATATATTTGCTTTCTCAGCTATGATTTTTCTTTCATTTGTGAATATATATCCCATTATATATATATATATATATATATATATATATATATATATATATATATATATATATATATATATATATATATATATATATATATATATCGATTTTATCAATAAAACCCTTATTAGTCTGACGAAGTCTGTTTAAATGTCGGAACGTTTGCGACAGCATTACTTTTCATTTTATCCTTTAATTATCCAATATAATATCTATAAATGAGAATATGTTATTGTTTATTCGAATCACTTCTATGAATACTCTATTTTGGAGTTAGATACTCTTTTTTCCGATAAGAGTTCTGGTAAAAAACAAATAAAACAGCGCTGATTTATCAGACAATAAAAAAAAAAAAAATGTTCTTCGTACTGCTCAAACGTCCAATACATTATACTCGGCTTTAAGCCATTTTTGCAAAGTTCTTGCCGTAAACGGTTCTTTAAGGTAAGCCTCCAACGTATTAGTACGCGTTTTGCTCGCTTAGTCTGGGGAGTTTTATTTATAAAACCAATGTTCGTCGTTGGGAAGGCGATTTTCTTTGTTCGCCCGATGAAAATAGATGACTAAGAATCTAAAACATAATAAAAACTTTGGATCACTGTTATTTATATGAAATTTTTCAACAAACATTGTTTATCTTCTTAGGGGATGGCTAATGGATAAATTGTATTTTTATCACGTATTGTAATGTACATTTAAATAGACTATGGTAAAAGAAATCAATTGAAGTCAACGGCCAGAGCGGAGCCTTCGTCCGATGGAATCACCTTTCACGTGCGTGTGAAAAAGGCGAACCTTCAGGTCAGTTCAGGAGGGCACATCTTGGTTGTGAAGGCAGCGGTAATTTAAGAGATGTGTTCAGTCATTTAACTTGCAATACGTACATGTTCAATGCGTGACATCTGAAAAGTTGTAATGTCTTATATATATATATATATATATATATATATATATATATATATATATATATATATATATATAAATATATATATATATTGTGTATTTAGCAAAAAATCCTTCATTTATCCATGTTTCATTAAAAACGACAGACAAGTTACTATGATTAGGTTTTTTATTTAATTTTTCTTGTGTTCGAACAAATGCTTTCATTTTTTCACACAGAGTGAATAGAAACTGTCCAAATGATCTGTAATTCCGAGCGCTATACTTTTAGTCATTATCAAGCATGATTTTATTTTTTCAGTTTAATTGAGTGCGTGCGTGATATATATATATATATATATATATATATATATATATATATATATATATATATATATATATGTTTTTAGTGTTATAGAGATGTTTTATTTACCGTTTATTTTACAGTTAGCACAATGTAGCCGTGTTCTTTGTTAGTATTAAGTATTGTATTTTTCTTTTTTATTATTATAGTTTCCAGCATTTTTAATCTATTTTTATAGGTGGATGAGGTTATTATGTTTGTATTTTCTACTAGTATGTTTCGGGTGGGATCTGGTAAGTTTGTGTGTGTGTGCGTTTAAATGAACACAAGCAAAATTAAATAAAAAGCTTAATCGTAATACCTTGATTGTCGTTTTAAATGAAACATATATATATATATATATATATATATATATATATATATATATATATATATATATATATTGATACTGATGAGCTGTGGATGACAATATATGTGTGTGTCTGTGTGTGTCTGTATACCCACTACTAATAATTTACTGAACTTTATTTTGAGAATATAGATGGAAGATCGCTCTTGCTTCTGTCGTGGATTCCGAGATGAAATCCGGTCTCAAATGAATGTCAAATGCAGGAATGAAATATAGCAAATAAATGGATTGACGTAATAATACAATTGGTAATACGGTTAGTAGATCCAGAAATGCGGTTAGTAGCAATAATAGTATATATACAGTCTGGGAAATTCAGTATCGAAGTATGACTTCCTTCTCGCAACTGTGACTCCTACAAAGCGGTTACCTCACACTCTCACTCTATCAGTGTATCTCTCTTCTAACTTTCGGGTATTCACCAGCAGCAGTACAAGTACACACTGGTCGAGTCCACTTGTATGAAAAAGGGGTGGACTCCATAACACTTTCCAAAGACAAATTCAAAGAAAATCTGAACCGATGCAGCATCCCCTTTTTTCTGAGAAAACAAAGCAGCATATCGAAGGTACTGGGGTCTGTTCTGCTTCGCTTTTAAATTTAACATCGGGATCAATTGAGTGCAAATATTAAAGAAATTCGGCAGCATGCTGATCATCTCACTGATAGCCACTGTAACTTTGTCGCATCTAGTAAAGCAAGTCTTGCTGTCCACTCACGCAAACATGTGGCAGTTTGTCTCTCAACTTCTCGAGAAAAATCGCTCAACAACATAATCCATCTGTCTACATGTTCGCAAAACAGCTATTGGCCTCGGGAGTTACATGCGTATGCATAAAATTTGAGCGCCTCTTTAATTTAGTGATCCCTCATTTGTTTTTCGCGAGAGGAGATTCCACCATATTTTTGTTAAATAAAAAAAAACAAAAAACAAAGAGAACAAAATCTCCTTTACAATTGGAAGTAAGATACACTTACTTTACTTAATGACCTTTTTAACCTACGAATTTTAATTAATTTTTAAAATTCGCAAGATTTTTCAAAATGTTTACGGTATCACTTTTGTAGTGGGGTACTCGCTAGTTGGGAAAAAAGAGCGGAAGGACATTAAAAGGGAGATGGCGAGAGATTAGGTAGAAGAAGACACCGTTACAGGAATTATATTATAGAGGTATGAAGGGATAGGTGGGCAGGAAAGAAAGGGAAACCGATGAGCTGACCTACATCGTAATGGTCACACGGACAAAAGGTATATATATATATATATATATATATATATATATATATATATATATATATATATATGTGTGTGTGTGTGTGTCTGTGCATGTGTGTGTTTGTCTGCGTGTGTTTCAGATATAAATAAAATATATCTGCAAAAAGGCAATATGAATAAAGAGAAAAAGTACGCATTTCTTTACACAGTTTTAAGAATATTTTAAAGAGTCTTTAAAAATTCAAAACGTAACGATATTTTACTTCTATTTATAAATACATGTTGCGAACTAAAAATCTTGCATTTAACCATTTAAGCTGGAAAAATTCCCCCTGACGTAATTTAAAAAATTCCGATATCTGCTTTCCTAGTGTCGTATTTTGATCCGAAATTCAGACCGAGGCTAATTTTCGAGGTCAGCAAAAGATCAAAATATTCAATGCTGATTTTTATTTTTGCCGCGCTCCCAAGCAGACATTTTCTCTTCTGTAATCATTGGCGCAACGAAATAAATTTTTAAGTCCTAATTTCTCCCCTCCTTCTCTTCCCTCTTTTTTTCTTATCTCTTCTTATTGTCATTTACTAAGCTTACCTATCAAAATGTCTATGTGAAAATCACTAGCGATGTACCATGAATTGCTTGACATTTTGAAAGTGTTTAATATATTTCAAGTCCTGATACTGACGTCACGTGATGCCTCTCCCCAACCACTTCAGTATTCAAATGAAATCAGACGGGACAGAACAATGATTATCTCGTTCTCCTATGAAAACGGACAGTAGATTCATCCGGCGCGATACAGCGAGGGAACATTTTCCTTTCGAACAAGCAATTCGTTGGTTTCGGCGCCGGAGGTTATTTGAATCAATCTTCTCCGGAGAGACCCTTCGTAATACAGTTTCAAAGAGACAGAGATCTCTGTTAATGGGAGGCCAACATATCAAAGAATAGAATTTAGATATTCTATAGATTAACGGCCACTGATACTGACTCTATAGAACTGATTAAATAAATAAATAAATAAATATATAAATAAATAATAACGATATTGATTACGATAATAATGATGATAATAATGATGGTGATTAATCAAATAAGGCCCTTTCTTTATACATCTCAGTATATTTAATACGTCTAGACCTTTCGTAGTTGAGGTAATTATAAAGATTTATTCACAAGCATATACAGACGTACAAGCACACACATATTTAATTATCTTCCCAAACCAAACCAAACCAAAACTATTAAATAAGCGATATAAACAAATTTTAACTACGTTAATAAAACACCGATTAAAATAAAAATAAATAAATATATAAGATAAGATAAGAAATTAAAATAAGAAATAAAAATAAACAAAAACAAGCAAAATAATTTAATATAAATATATAAATAAATAAACAAAACCACTTCCGGCAAAATAACTGCCAAAATAGACTACCCACAATGCACCACTGACCCGTATATATAAATAGCTAAGAAGAAAAAAAACAAAAACACACGTGGCCTGACGATTGCATCTAGCATGAAACTGCCTGTCGCCTCTAAGTGTTGACTTCAATGTTCACTTTTATATTTACACAAGCTCTATCTCTGATATTGAGGACTTTATCCCATAAATATAGAACACATTAAGAATATATTTCTTCATATATATATATATATATATATATATATATATATATATATATATATATATATATATATATATATATATGAAGAAATATATTCTTATATATATATATCGTGGACTCTCCCATCGTTGATCGACGCGGGCTGCTGACCCGCGGTTACCGGGGATACTTTTTACGGCGTATGAGGGTGAGGCACCTCAGTTCCTAGGAACCGACAACCAGACAACCTGCACATATAATTCGAGTATAGTAGTGAAGGTTTTGTGCCGAACCAGCCACACTATTTGAAGAGAGACACATGAAACCCCAAATGACCCTCCGCAGGTTTTGAATAGACAGTTGTCTTTTTTTCTATACGAATTTGCCATCCAGTCTATCCTTTCATACACGATCCAAGCCGCTATTCATTACTCCACCGTAAATATAAATATATATATATATATATATATGTAGCAATGTTTTTGAAAAGATTTTTTTTTATCTAATATGATCTCTTATTACTTTAAACGTCATTTTTAGAGGTTCTATGTCTGTTATTTTTATTTTATTGAACAGTGAAATTAATACAAGAATAATAAAAACAGGGATAGCAACTCAAACACGTAGACCACCTAAAAATAACATTTATAGCAATAAATTAATTATTAGCAGATGTAGCTTCCTAGCAGACTCAACGAGAAAGGTCCTTTTCTTAAATCGGTAATTCAAACCTTGTCCTTCAGGTCTGATCTCTGTCACCAAACTAATGGAAGAACATTTTGAAGGCCCATTTAATAATATTCCATTGTATTTTATAAAATGAGAAAATAAACAAAACAACAAATAAAAATGCCGATTGTATTGTACATCTTAAAAAAAAAAACGACAGACAGTGAAGACACGTTCTCATATAAGGAAGCCAGTATCAAGAGACCGAAATTAGAAAAACCCACACCTAACCATTAACCGATATTTACTTTGACACCTTGTATCCTGATTCGTCAAAAAAAAAAAAACAACACCTCTTACAAAAAGAAAAAAAAAATTGAATTCTCATTCCCCAACCAATTTAAACTATATAATACTATTAAGCTTATAACACGCTTAAATCATTTTTTCGAAAGTTATTCAACATCTCTTTAAAATGGAAAATAAACTTTAAATTTTAAGTTTAATTTAAGATTTAGGTTTTGGTTTCGAAACATGGTAATTTCTGGGTTGCGATGAATACATAATTTAAAATAATATATATATATATATATATATATATATATATATATATATTATTCGAAAATTATAACATAAATATGTTATACAATCACTACAAAAATGGTCATTTTGTTTCAACACTTCTGGTGTCTTATCAAGTGATGGTGTTGAATGTATAATAAAGGGTTTTAAAAGGTTCAAATCAAGCAAACAACCCTCGATAGGGGAAACGCTGTTACATAAGCTGGAATGACCAATCAAAATACAAGAATATGAGAATTCAAAAAAACTTGACAAAAAACTTTGGTTATAATAATTATTTAATACTTTAATGTTGGGGTTAGATTAAAATAGAAATCATTCTAACTAATAAATATTAAATTATACTATAAAATTCAAAATTCAAAATCATAAATTTTAAATTTTACGTTTAATCCATATTAAATTTAAAATTATAAAATTATTTAAAGATGAAACTGAGGAAAAATACATATGTTTTTGTATTTATTTTATTTTTATTGAAATTAAGTTGGAATAAACGTTAAGATCCAGTGCTGCTCTGAACTCCGTTACAACTTAGATATATTTGGAGTGAAGACATGGGCAGGGTTGGATGAAATCTTGCAAAAGACAATACATACAAATCAGATTATAATACACAAACACGTAGACATATTTGGAGATATAAACATGCAAAAAGACCCCGACGAGACAGGAAATATGTTCACGGCCCTTAAAAAAAAACGAGAACATACGCACACAATGAAAGGCAAACAAAAGCGACCACCCACCCACCCACACACACACACACCGACAAAGACACGCACATAAACACACATACATTGAAAAAGATACACTCATACATCCACCAAGAAATATTCAATTTTGAGAGTGTTATTAAACGAATTCTAACATCCTCTTAAAATGTAACTTATACGAGCAAAGATATATAGATATAAACGGTTGAATAGATGAAGTTCAACATGAGCAGAATAGAAAAACAAATATTCATCAATGAACACCATGAGGAAAAGAGACGCTAAAACATACAGACATGGATTGAAAAATAGATATATACGCATAATAATAAAAAAGAAATCTCCTAAACACAAAAATATATATAAATATCTCATATAAACCTATATACGCAGAAGTACACACCCATGAGTACAAATATATAACAATATGTGAAAGTAAATAAAAAAAAAATACATATAGACCTATGTGTGCACACATTCTTCACTACAGACAGAAACAGATAAAAGTATACCTACGCACAAACGTATAAACTCACATATACTCAAATACAAATATATATCCATTTATACACATACGCATACATGCACACATACATACACGCATACGTATATGCATATATACACACACGGAAACAAACATAAATATATCAACCTAAAAAAATATAGTAAAAAAAACAACAAATATACATATATACACATATATATACAAACATACAGAAACACACAAACATACATATACACACATTCACATATACAAACACACACACACACACACTCACACATATATTCATTTAGTTGTATGTATAATAGTTTATAACCTTTGGTTTTACGCTACAGTCTCAATATCGAAATAGAATGACAATGGCGTATATATTTATGCTCGAACGCATGGATGCGTATCTTTGCCTAGCCTCAGATTATTTATATGGGTGTGTTTGTAACTGAAATGCACAAACCTGTATATATATATATATATATATGCTTATGTATGTGAGAGTGTCCGCCCAAACAAACACAGAAGAAAATTACTCTTCCACATTACACAAAAAATGAAACACAAATAAGCATAATATCGATCCACGTTTTAAAAAATAAACCAATAATTGTTTGAGGGTCGCAAAAGCGTGAAACCCTGGGTTGCCAACTAATATCCATACAACTGAACATGTTAGCTCTATCACAGATATTGAGCACTTTTTACCAAGTACAGCACATATATATATATATATATATATACAAGTGTATTCCCCAACAATTACTATTTTTATAGAGTGCTCAATACAGAGCAGAGCGAATATAATTATTTATTTAAAAATTATAACATTATAAATATGTCATAAAATCACTACAAAAAGTTTTTTTTGGTTGCTCATTTCAGCTCATGTAGCAGTGTTTCCCCTTACGAGGGTTGGTTAATTAATTTGAACCTTTTAAAACCTTCATTCTACAATTTACATTCAACAACATCACTTGATAAGACACCAAAGGTGTTGAAACAAAATGGCTATTTTTGTAGTGATTTTATAACATATTTATGTTAGAATTTTTAAATAAATAATTATATATATATATATATATATATATATATATATATATATATATATATAGTGTATTGTGCAGGAGATCATTATTCAAACATATATTGTTAAATATTACAGACAACGAATATCTATTATATTTGATCATGAGCCGTTCTAAGCATCGTAAAGTGGCTTTAGTTTCAGGAGAAATTAATGACAACAAATTGTTCAACATTTGGATTTATTTTTATTATGCTGTTCATTGATCTAAGCTTTTGACTCACATGAGCCATCACTAGAGTGGTTATATGGACATTACAATAGAGATGTTTACTATCAAAGCTGACATCCTGTTATGTTTACATAGAAATTTTCTGTGCGACAATAACGGTCGTGGCATAGCAGAGGCAGGTCCTAAGTTTATAATGCGGTTCTATTACGTCATACATGACTGCGTGACAGAAAGAAATGTTATCAACAGAACCATGTGTTTAAATGCATTGTAACATGTGACTGGTTTGAAATGTAACTTTGTTGAGTTTGGGTTGCATATAAACACTTGCTTAAGCTCGCCATGTATGTCACGTGATTCTTTCCCGTGTTTCTCTTTCTCTCTATTCGACCTGTGAGTATCAGATTCTCCAAGCCCTCCTACGTGTCCCAGAAATTTCAGTTGTCTGTTCCTGATGATAAATACAAGTCTCATCCTTGTTTGCATCCTCTCCAAGATCTCGTCGTTGCTCACAGTCTCGGTCTATGACATCATCAGCATCCCTTTGTAGAACCACATCTCAGTCGCCTCGGATTTCTTCTTCATCTTTGAGGGGACCGTCTAACATTGTAATTTCACCAAGAAACTGAGTCAAAAGAATAATCTCCCATTCTTGGACGTTCTCGCAGAATACACTAACGACACTTTTACCACCTTTTATACATTGTATAAAAACCCCACGAGCAGAAAAGTGTCCTGCCACCCTTAATTTGAAGAGTGAATGCCCACTTAGATATGAAATAGAATTTATAAATTTATTTCCTTTATTTATTTCCTAATGAGAGCACATGTGAATTAATCCTCTCATCTACTTTTCCTTAAATAACTCAACAATGCAAATCAGACACAAGTCAACAATGATTTTCCTAACCATCTCATCAATCACCAGATTAAACTAATTTCCCTTCTAAAGTAACTCATAACGATGATGAACAAACATACAAAAATAATAACAATGACATCTTCTGCAAAATCCAAATGGACGTCAACTATAAACAAGATAAATATTCACTTTGAAATATCATAAATAAATACACTACCCCAGACGACTAGAAAAAGAATATTTTATTAAATATCTATTACAAAAAAAATTAAAACAGCTAACCTTATCATAGAAATTAACAACACACCTTCAAAATCAAAACTACAAAGAACGATCATTATTTACGAGTTCTAGTGCCTCTACAAGAACGGTGTTCCTGATCAAACAGAACTCATATATAATTACATCGGTCACACTACTATTGGCCTATCCAGACGGCTTACGTTACACCTATCTGACCACAGCTCCATCAGAACCAATTTAAACACAAACATACTTACCAGACTCCATCCGAAACATAGAGCAGAGAATACAAGCATAATAACGTCAGCCACATATAAAAAAAAAAAAAAGAAGATTTAAAATGATGGAAGCATTAACAATAAAAAAAGCCAACAATGTGCTGACTGTGTTCGGAAAATAAAACATCTTTATAACTCTAGATACATACACAAAACCCATACATCCAGTTAAATATAAAAATATAACCATCCTGGATAATAGCTAAAAGTATAGCCTAAAGAGACCGCCCCAAACAACGGCGACACTGTTCACAGTAAGAACTAAATTCTAACTATTAGGTTGGTGCAAAAATAATGCCGTAATAATGTCGTTTTTTGACGTATTTTTTAACGTCAAAAAACGACATTATTACGTCATTATTTTTGCACCAACCTAATATTTTTTTTTGTGTGTGTATGACAATCAACTTCTTTCTCAGACTCTGAAAGTGCAGATCGAATCTACGGTCTGTCAAGGATTACTCATACCTTTCAATCTTACACAAAATATATTGTGATTTTTTTGCTGTAAACATAAATTTGGTTGTAAATATGTAACATTTATGAGTATAATATACGGATATCTTTCCTTAGGCCTTTATAAATTTTACACTGTTCAATTATTAACGTTAAAAACGAACTATTTTAAGTTGCAAAATTGTACTTGGATTAAACGAAAATGACTTACAATATAATACATATTATGATACATTTCTACTTGCCATCAATTTTTGACAGCACGGGTACACTATATATATATATATATATATATATATATATATATATATATATATATATATATACACACACACACGAGGATCTAAAAATTTATATTTGATTATTTGGTCAGAATTTCGGAGGTGGGGAATTGTCAGACCCCCATCTCGCATGGAGAGATATCAACGAAATTACTTGCCATACAAACGTTATCTTCCAGAAATAGTTTTGTCTATTTCTAAATCAGAAACAATCTGTGTTGCATACATATATAGATGCATGCAGATAGATATATAGAAAGATAGATAGATTGATGGATAGGTAGGTACAGATTCAGTTATTAAAATTTTAGGGGTTATCAATCGATTGTTAAAGCCGAAAACATATTTTTCTCATTGTATGAATAATTCTTCTTTTCATTATTCGAGTGAATATTGTATTAAGAAATTTTTGATATATTAATGATTTTCAGATACAAGTCTAACTATTTAATCCATAAGTAGGTGGACAAGAGATGTTTTTGTACCTTTCGTAATGGTATCTGCGCGTTAGTGAATGTAACGAATCCGACTGGAATTCGAACTTGGTTCTGCGATTTCCAATTCCGTGACGTCATCTGTTAGCCGCACAAGCAAGCTTGCCATACCTCGTATTCCCAAACCGTCACCCATCTAGCTACTAACCAGGTTCGACGTTGCTTAAGATAGAGAGATTGAAGGATCAAAATTCTATGCTGACTACTAATTTCACCCCTCAATACGATCGTCAGGTCAATGTTCTATCTATATACTTCCCCTATAAATATTTGATATTCTAAATAATATATATATATATATATACACAGATAGAGAGAGAGATAATATATATCAATATAATTTTTATCTAATATTATTATTAAAATTTTAAGCATTACCCTTTCTCTGTGTCTGTCTCTATGTCTGCCAGTCTCTATGTCTCTCTTTATCAATATATATATATATATATATATATATGTGTGTGTGTGTGTGTGTGTGCGTGTGCGTGTGAGTGTGTGTATATTTAATTGTATTAACCAGCAAAAAATCTGCATTTCTGAAAATCAATTTGGAGAAATATTTAATTGATCGCCATATAAGAATCTATCGATTATTCACACGACCATTGTGTTGTCATGGAGCCTGAGGAAACCATTCGATCTTCGATTCGATCTCTTTTGATTATTTCCGCTGTCCATTTCGCTATTAATATTCGCTCGCGTTTGTGGTAGATAAAATTTTAGTCGCCTGCACTTTTCTTGGAGATTTGAAAATCTGTTGAATGTAGATGTGCACATAGACACACACACGCGCATGCACATCAAGCAGATCGATATCTGGTATTTTCTGATTGGGAATGAGCAATTTTATGTCAAGTTATAATCATAAATATATTGGTTTGCATGGCAGTATCTATGAGTTTACCATCTCTCTATTTCTTATGTACGTATACATACGTATATAAAGTTGTGCATTAGGACAGCAACCCTTCTTTAATACATGTTTCATCAAACAAGTCTGTCAGTGTACTTTTATAATTTTATATTTCCTGTACGCATACAAGTTTCTTCTTTTCTCGACTTAATGACTATAAAAATTGTCCAAATATTTGTCCCTTCCGAACAAATTCTGCTAAAATTATTTTTAGTTATGTTGCTACAATAAATGGTGCATAACTTCTACTGCGGTGGTATAAAACTTGCTGAAAAGAGCTATATTCTGAATTTACGTATACAGTCATTACATGTCTATATTTCTGAGATGAGGTATTATGTACATTATTTACATTATTTGGACTATTGTCCTCATCTTTTTCTCCATATTTTTTACAAAGTTTCGGCCGTTGTATGCTCCGGCCTTCTTCACTTCTTCTTTAGTTAGATCCAGTGACAGAACCCAAAGAGTGTGAGTTCAATAGCCGGTTAAGGCAGTGGAGAACTTTCAGAGGGGAATTAACAGGAGATAACTGATAACTGACATCCATTAAACATGGCACGTGGAACTAGAACAGTCTACCCCAGTGAGCGAAATAAAGGGTTAAGTTCGACATTCCAAACACCTGAAGAAGGCCGGAGCGTACAACGGCCGAGACGTTGTAATAAATATGGCGACATGGATGAGGACAATAGTCCGAATAATATAAATAATGTACAGTCATTACATTTTAACTGTTTTCATAATTAATATTATCCTGGATTGTTTTTGTTTTTGAAATAGGGCTTCCATCTCTATCAAACACTTTTTGCAGTAGGCGGCACGTATTACATTCATATAATATATATATATATATATATATATATATATAGATAGATAGATAGATAGATAGATAGATAGATAGATATAAAAGTGAACATAGAAGTCAACACTTAGAGGCGACAGTCTGTTTCATGCTATATGCTATTGTCAGGTGGCCTGACGTCAGGTGACCCAATGATTGCATATAGCATGAAACAGACTGTCGCCTCTAAGTGTTGACTTCTATGTTCACTTTTATATCTACACACGCTCTATCTTTGATATTGAGCACTTTATCCTATAAATATAGCACACCTTAAGACTATATTTCTTCATATATATATATATATATATATATATATATATAACCAAATGTTTAGAACAATTCTTTTCTCATGATAAAACTCCTTTGTCAAGACGATTATTGTCAAAACGATTTCTGTAACATCCTGCAGTTGTCTCTTTAACGAGATTTCAGCTGACAGCTGTTATCAGCACATGTGCAAAGTCAATTGCTGATTTGTGTCAAACCTGTGTTTTTTTTTTTTTTTCACAGCAAAATAATGTTTCTATTTTTCGTACAAATAAGAGACTTTAGAGACATCGCAATTTGAATAGTGAAATTCTATTTTTTCCTCAGAGCCCTCAAAAAAGACGCAACATTTTCTGACTTTTGTATACGATATTGTTTAGGAAAATGTGTGGCTAAAATCAGTGCGAAATGTTTTTTTCTTTTATCTTTCTTGAATTGTTTAGTAAAATTTAACAAAATGTATTTTTAACCGATGATAGTTTTGAGTTCCAGGTTGGGGATGATAGTTTTCACATAAATTTTGATATCTAATCTGAGCTAAGCAACAATTTACTAAGAGCTACAAAGAACAGGAAATGATGGAGAGCCATGATCGCCAACATAATAATAAGAAATGACAAACAGACGCAGAAGAATCTGAACTATATAGTTTTTTGTAAAAATTTCGTAACATTCAGATTATTCATTTTCCACATTGTTCGTCACTGGTATGTTTCTTTTCTTTCTATGCGCCGTGTCCTTTCAGGATGTAGGCAATCATGGCTTTCCACTTCCCTTTATCCTTTGAAGCTCTCAAAAAGTTCCTTCCCTCTGCCACCTCCCCCAGATCACATTCTGTCATCCACTTGCTTAAATTCGCTAGTTATGTCATACGTTGGTTTCCCTTGTCTCTCTTTCCCTCTATTCGACCTGTGAGTATCAGATTCTCCAAACCATCCTTCCTCATTATGTGTCTCAGGAACTTCAGCTGCCTCTCGCTGATGTTGAGTGTAAGCCTCCTTTCATTTTGTTTTCAACATTGTTTAAAACAACCACACAATTTATATCTTCATTCGAATGTATCCGTTGCTACTCCAGCTGATACATTCACATATGCAGTCGGTGTAATGAATAGCCGCTTGCAATGTGCAGTTGAAGGTCAGAGTTCCAATTCCAGTCGGGCCCGTTATATTTACTTACACGCAAGTACTGCTGGGAAAAGTATGAATTTATCTCCCCTCCTGTAGTAGGAATTGTATCTTGAAAAATTATGCAATATTCACTCCTAAAAAAGAATTATTCTTACAACCAAAAGAGTTTGTCGGCTTTAAATAACCCACAAATGGTTGATAAATCATCATCTTGTTGTACATTTAACATAAAGACAGATTTTACTAAGAACGACAAAGGACAGGAAATTGTGGAGAGCCATGATCGCCAACATAGCAGAGGGGCACGACACAAAAGGAGGAGAATATTTTTGTCACGAAACTCGGCATATAAAGAGAATTGATGCTTGTGAAAAAATTACAACATATATGTGAGTATTTCAAAAATTACTTTTTATTTCTAAATTTAATTCAAATAATTTTATCGCTATTATTTTAAATTATGCCACACTTTACGGCTATTCATTTAGAAAATAAAGGAGATATTGATATTGTATTGATCTGGACGTAGATTTTTTTTTTTTTTTTTTCGGACAATTCCGAATTTATTGCCTTTCAATACATTTTCCCCCTTAATAAATTACTTTCTCTTTTAATCAAAACTACTTTCTTTAAGTCTAAATATAATCAAACTAGTTACGATGAATGACTCAGGCACTAAGTGTATTGTTTAGCAAAAGATCGTTCTTATATTCATAAAATCTTTATTTAATTTACTAATGGAATATTTTTTGTAGTGTATATATATATATATATATATATATATATATATATATATATATATGTATGTGTGTGTATGTATGTATGTATGTATGTATATGCTTATATATATGTGTGTGTGTGTGTGAATAAAAAGAGACTAGCAGGAAAACTATATATAGTCAACGCGTTTCGTCCTCTGAGGGACTTTATCAAGGCAATGTCTCAAAGGACGAAACGCGTCAGCAGAATATAGTTTTTGCTCTTGTCTCTTATTATTCATCTTGTTTCTTCTACAGATACACTCCATCTGGGAAAATTTACAAACATACACACACGCACACACGCACACACACACATATATATATATATATATATATATATATATATATAGTAAAGATAATAAATCAGTTGTTGTATAATCCAAGTGGATTCTATCAATAAAAGATATTAAAACTGATCCACAAAAAGAGGCTCAATTTATTTATTACAGAGCAAATAATTAGTACACAATAAAATCCCAAATTATCTCATATGGGGAATATGCTTATTTCAACCGCTGAAAAATTCGTTCTTCTTATTCTACCCAGGTATATACTGAGTTCCTGTCGGAATTAGAAATTTAACTGTTGCGACAATTACAACAGCAAAACAAAAAACAAAAACAAAAAACGCAAAACTAATACAGAATTTATCGATTTTAATGTTTGAGTTGAACGAAAGTCAAGAGACAGCGGTCAGGGGGAGGGTGGAAGGTATTTGTCTTGAAGGGAAGAGGTTTTATAAAATTAAACCCGGATATTAAACTTATGGCATTAAATTGAGGTTTTATGATGAATGAAATGTTAATTTGAACCTAAGAGAGAGAGAGAGAGAGAGAGAGAGAGAGAAAGAGAGAGAGAGAAAGAAAGAAAAAGAGTTTTTTTTAAATAAATTATATTTAAAAATAAGATATATTGAAATAAATTAAAAATAAGTCATATTTAGATAATTTATATTAAAGTTAAGTAAAAAAATATTTAAAAAAAATTAATTTAATATAAAATGAAAAAGTTATATTAAGGAATAAAAATTATTTAGAAATAAACATATAAGATAAATTAAATTATATATTTCGATATCAATAAATAAAATTTTTAACTGCAAAGATAAGTTAAATCAAAAACAAGTTATATTTAACAAATATAAAGTTATATTTAAAAATAACTCTAAAATATATCGATAAAAAGGTGTAAGGGATAAAAGGAAATTGAGTTCTTAGAACAGGGGGCAATTATAAGATATTAATATAGTGTAAAAATGAAAATATAGAAATTAAAATTAATTATACGTTCGACAGTTGAAGAGTTAGAGAAATATAGAAGCTAATCTATAGTAAAAGTAAAATCTATATCATGTAAAATTTGATTTTTTTAAATATATATATATATATATATATATATATATATATATAGATAGATAGATAGATATTGCTTCAAGCCCAGATTGAAACCCGACTCATTTGACTTCAGCTTAGACCACCGGCGCACGCTACAGGAAAAGGGAATTTTTACCGCATTATATACGAGATCTAAGCATTACCGGTTGCCAGGGGGATCAATTCATAGCGAAGAGCTTTTAGCATTAATCAACAGTAGCCGACAAATTCCCCAAAAAAGTGCTCAGCCTACGAAAGGGAGCATGCATGCATGCATGCATATATATATATATATATATATATATATATATATATATATATATATATATATATATATATATATATATATATATATATATATATATATATATATATATATATATATAAAGTTTTCTGAAAGGTTCTCAATTCGAACTCGTTTTGAAATCAGTTATTTATATCTCGTCAATAAAATAATGATTTACACTATTTACATCATTCAGAATGTTAGAAGTTTTTAACACACTTATTTAGTTCATGAGGATGGAGTGTTCTAATTCTACGTTCATTGAATTTTTGGTATATCTCAGTTTCAATATCTGTCTATTTTTCTGGGATGAGATATTGTAATAATTTACATTATTTACATTGTTTCAAGTGGTATCCTCATCTTTATTGCCATATTCACAACGTTTCGGCCGTTGTACGACCCGGCCTTCTTCAGGATCTGTCTATCTTTCTGAGATGAGGTATTATAATTATTTACATTGTTTCGACTGTTGTCCTCGTCTTTATTGCCATATTCACGACATTTCGGACGGTGTACGTTCCCACCACGCATCCTTTGTAAAGTAAGGGATCGTCCACTGCTTACAACATCGAACGAAAGTTATGTGGCGACCCAGAGATATATGAACAAGAAATGATCCCTATAAGCAGCACCCTAGAACGTAACGCCCTGAGTACATGACAGTAGTTCTAACAAACTGGGTTACAAGGGTACAGGAGGATAACAACATTCAGAAACAGTGTTGGTCTGTCTACTCTATGTGAAGTTATTATAGGAGAAAATACAAAAGATCTGTGGCCCATAAAACACCAGGAAGACCTTCGCAGATACCTCTTCCAAGTAAAAATCTCCCACAGAGGAGAACATTACTAAAGACTGTGTGTATACCATCCCCGTGTGTACGTCAAGAAATATAAAGGAGAAACAGGCTGCCTTAAGGTAAGACTGCAACAACATCGTAAAGCCCTAACACGAAGGGAAAAAGAACACTCAAGCGTAGCTGACTATATATGGAGGGAAACTGGAGATCACCGCCCCACCCTGTCGGATGACGTTGAAATAATAGACAGAGAACATCACTGGAAAATATGAAAACTTAAGGAATCAACACATATGCTAGGCTATAAAAATCTCTTAAGCCGGCTAAACATAAAAATGAATACAATATGGAAACCAGTAATTATGAGTGCAAGAGAAAAACAATATAACATCAAAATTTCAATATGACCTCTTAAAAAAAATATTGATTATTAAGTTGACATCTCCGCTTGAATTTTGTTCATGAATTTAACTCGTGACTGTTTCTAGATAGGTAATCTATTTTACTTAAATTTTAGTTAAGTTAGTGTGGGATTATATTTGAAGGTAATATTAAAGATCTTGCTCTGTCATATACTGTATACACACCCATGTAAATATCACATATACACACCCATGTAAATATCACATATACACACGTTCCATTACATATTCAATCACTCATGCCGGTACCCATGTACCGATATACGCAGGTAACTTCATTTAACAGTTAAATTCATGCACAAAATTCAAACAGATAGAGATGTCAATTTAATCCTCATTATTTTTTTTTTAAGATTTTGTAAAAAAATTACTAGAAGTAAACTTATATTTTAAAATAAAATTTTGTATTTTCTATGAATATTTTTCCAATCGACTATTTCATAGAAAATCCCCAAAATTCAAAAAAATTTAAATCACTAACAAACATCAAATTAAATTATTTGTAGACAGTCTAGAGACATTCAAATTTATATCAAACATTATAATCTTTATGAACCCCCAAAATAACACTTTCAAAGTAAAGCAAAATAACAGCGTCTGTTTCTAGTTTTTTTTTACAAAGAAAATTAGTGACATTTTCTCATCTCTTCTCTCTTAACTTCCTTCTCTTTTTTTCTCTCTATGAGTTTTGTTCTTCGCTACCCCTTCGATTTCAATATATAACTTCCGTTAAGTTAACCGTTTAAATGTGTCAATATCTGCTAACTCACTCATGTCTTCACTCTCTCCCCCTCACTTCGTTAATTTACATATGTTTAATACGGCCCGTCAAAAATGTGTAAATTTTCATTTCATTTTTTGTTTGGAAGTAAAGTCTGATGATCCGCAATCCTTTTAAAATGGCTGCGGTGAAATAATTTATTACATGGAACCTTAAAGTGGCCTGTTTTTATTTATATATATTTCCAAAAGAAAAAGAACGAAAAGTAAGATTTCAGCGCTCAAAACATTAATTTAAAACAGAACTCAATACAAAAAGTAGAACAATAAATACTTATTTGTTATGCAGTGTTACATTAAAACATGCACATACCCACTACAAAACTATATATATATATATATATATATATATATATATATATATATATATATATATATTGTTGTAACCTAGAAAAGGTTACTGAATAGAATAATTAATGAACCATACTACTTATGACACGAATATGACACAAGACATATGAGATTCAACTGCCAGAAGTGAATTCCACATTGAATCTCCAACTGCAGACGAACATACAGTATTTACTACTGTATTTATGTGAATGAGGGCATACCCATTATCGTCCGTAGGTATGCTACAGCATATATATATATATATATATATATATATATATATATATATATATATATATATATATACTGTAATGGGAGGCTGAAAACAGCCGCGCCTAAAACGTATTAACACGAAAAAGTGCTCAATATAAAAAATCCAATACAGAAAATGCAGAGCAAAATATTTACGAAAACACTAAAAAGTCCACCCTGCTACCCGGGTTTCGACCGCAAGTTCTCCTAAGGCAAGTAGAAGGATCTAGAGTGTTTTTGTAAATATTGCTAAATGTATGGATTATTAATTTCGTGTCATGTAAGGCAGGATGCAGACTGGGGACAGAAAACTGAAGCAGAAGCAAAAAATGAAATGTTATAATCAGAGCGTTTTAAGAGCAAGCGGTAAATGTGACACCGAAATCCGAAAGCGAATAGGGAAAGCGAAATATGCTTTCCAAAAGTAAATTATTAAGAAGACGATACATTACGGCGGTGACTGAAGCTGAAATGACAGATTAAGATCAGTTACATTGCATATTATTCTTTGTATTTTATCAAGAATCTCTAAATATATAAAAGGAGAAGCAGACAATATGTGGCAGCAATATTCGAAGCAAGAACGGATGGTAGACTTATAAATATGTAGGATAGACTCTGGTGAGACAACTGTCTAGCACAACACGGGGAACCAACTTTCTTAGCAACGAACCTAGCAATGGATTCAATATAATCTTTTCACTTCATGTCAGCGGAAATCGTTAGTCCGGGAAAGGTGGAACGCGTCACACTTATCTATCTATCTATCTATCTATCTATCTATCTATCTATCTATCTATCTATCTGTCGATCTCAGTCTCTTCATATCAACCTCGGTCCTCATCTCTCTCTCCCTGTCTCCCCATTTCTAACTCTATCTAAGTCACTCCATATCTTTCTCGGTATCTATCTATCTATCTATCTATCTATCTATCTATCTATCTATCTCAGTCTCTTCATATCAACCTCGGTCCTCATCTCTCTCTCTCTGTCTCCCCATTTCTAACTCTATCTAAGTCACTTCATATCTTTCTCGGTATCTATCTATCTATCTATCTATCTATCTATCTATCTATCTATCTATCTATCTATGTGTGTCTTTGTGTATGTGTGTGTATGTGTGTGTGCATATACGACAGTAAGTTCACTCTCTAACATGTAAATATCAGATAAATTTTGCCATGACATTTTAACATTTTGACTGCATAATATTAGAGCTATCTACTTATGATTCAACACCATGTTAAGTGCATTGACAAAAGAAAGAGATCGTATTGAAAACATGGAATGTTGCGTTCAAGTCATTTATCATTATTAGGCCCTGTAGTTATTGAAATATATAAATACACACTGACAAAATACACACACAAACACACACGCACACAACACACACACACACACACACATATATATATATATATATATATATATGACTGAAAATATATAAAGATAAGGAGGTGTTTTCCTATGTGAAGAATAAAGAGTTCTTAACGCCACTCTAAGCAGAATTTACTTTATCTAATGATCCATCTGACACGAAGCCGTTCACACCCAAATCGCCGGAGATTTGAAAACGAACGTGCTGGTGTAAGATCGATCACTTGGTAAATAAAATATGCGCCTGCTTATGTTGCGCATGCGCGGATAAACCTGGACAAAGTGAGAAACGGTAATTTAACATTTTTTTGATATTTGAATTTGAACAACGCTGCAACGGGATGATATTTTTTTTACTTTTACTTCGACGCTTACTTTTTGAATGTTGAATGCTGCATATCTAAATGCTTTTAGAAGATTCACTTCGGATTATTCGTGTCTTTGTATTATTTGCATCAAGTTCAGTCAAGCTCAGTTTACGGAAAATAAATCGATATCGTTTTGACAAGCTTTCAAGAGTCAGGACACTACCAACTGCACACGAATCTGTCTGCCTAACTTGTAGAGTTGTTTCCAGATTTATGATTCATAGTCTTGAAAGTACAAAGGTAACATCACAATTACCATAATATCAAACATTTTTCCCAGAATTTTTTAGAAGATCCATTATTTTAAGACATTTTTATGTTTACACATTCTTTTTATAGATATCTACAAAAAATTGTCGGACTTTGTCCATTTCATAATGTGTGACATCATTTGTTTACATTTGGATACGCCATGAGCAGATATGAATGTACGTGAGAGAATCATGGAAAATTTTAGTTTAAAGACAGTAAAATCTACCTTGCTAAACGCTCCTCTGTGGCCAAATCGGTTAAATGCACGTCAGGCTATATGACGGTCCCATATAGGATACAGGTTCGATTCCTGTCGGAAGACGATTATTTTCTATGAAAATTGCTCGGGCATTCAGGCCGGTAAATGTTGTTTAATACGCTTTATTATAAACAGAGCATTTACTTAAATATTTGTATCTATAAAAAGAATGTATAATCATAAAAAAAAATCTTAAAATAATTATCGGACTTTGTCCATTTCATAATGTATGAAGATCTATTATCTTTACTATACGTTGCCTATTCATACCTGTATGTATTTCGAGTTTTATTCCCCGGCCTTCTTCAGAGTTTTTCTCCCATCGCTATATCCTTTTAAATAGACTATGGCAAAAGAATATTTTTAAAGTAATAGCCAGGGCGGATGGTCCAAACGATGGAATCAATAGCTACGTATCCGTGACTAAGGCGAATGATCCAACTGAAGGGCATCGATTTTTGTTTGACCTGAAAAGGCGTAGGGGTCTGCAATGAATACTCGCACCAACAAACGCTACGCTTGATTGAATACTTCGGTTTTCATCCCAGATATGGGAATGATCTCCTCAGGGCCCTAGATGCGCAGCGATTTTGCGACCACACCCCTTCACTACAGATAAATGAATGCATAATTACACCCATCACAAATATAATTGCATTAAATCCAATATCGTTCACTTTCAGAACTAATTTATTAATTGTTGCAACCTAGGGAAGGTTACTGAATAGAATAATCACAAGAAGGTTTGTAATCAACGATAATACTTTGGACAAGAACAATACATACAAGATTCGCCAGCGGCGCGTAGAAGTAAACTGCTAGAAGTGAGTCAAGTGAATTGCACAATGAATCTCCAACTGCAGGATGAATACCGACCGTCCTACACGGTCAGATGTGGCACAAGGCCGAATTTAATGTGGCGTATCTGAGCCCGTAGCCTCGCCCAAAATATTTCCCGTAGACACCGTATAAAACGGGGTCGGGTAGCTGTTTCTTGGGATGAGACTCTGCATTTCGTCATAGCCTCTTCTGGCGGATACTCCCTGCCCAGATGCAGAGAGTTTAACCAGCACAGCTCGGGACGAATCTCCGACTGCAGGATATTTACCAACCGCCCCACGCGGTCAGATGTGACACAAAGCCGAATTTTATGTGGGGTATCCGAGCCCTTAGGCCCCAAATTCCGCGTAGACCTCATATAAAACGGGATCGGGGAGCTGTTTCCCGAGACGAGGCTCTGCCCTTTGACATAACCACATCTGGGGATTCTCTCTCCCTGGAGGCAGAGAATTTTCCGAGTGTAGACCAACATACAGTATTTACTACCGTATTTATGTGAAAGGGGAGATAATCATTATCGTTCGTTGGCATGCTACAACACTGTTAAACTTAATAAGCAAGAAAGATAAATGCAACCTATATAAAACCGTAGACGACCTTATATTCATTGAAAGCGGTCAGAAATTTAAAGTTTCTATACTATTGTTCAGAGAATAAAAGGCCCAAAACCCACTCAAGGTAGAGAAATACTGAATAAGGTGTGTGATATTAACATAAGAGGATGGTGTATTGAAAATAGCGTGAAAATAGCGGATAGATAATCATTGATTTTAGACTTGAATTGGTTAAGATTGTAGTGTTCAGGGAAGCATCTACGCAGGAGCTGCTCAGCGTTCAAAACTCAAAAAGGATGGAAGGAAGGAAGGAATACAAAGAAGAATGAGGATTGTTTTCTCCTGTGTACCTGACATGTGGGACTAAGAAACCTAGTTCATCAGAACAGTTTCCATGGAAACAGTGATAGAGTAGCGAGAGACTTGCAACTTTTCATTTCTGGGAAAGTAATATGGAAAATAAAATAATTCCTCAACAACAAGTTCACGTAGAAATTCAGGAGTTACTGAGTGTGGAAGAATTAGGAACAGAAACAGTAATAATGAGCAGGAAAGGAAATGAATACTCAGGAGGACAAAATATAGCAATAGACATCGCATTTATATTTTTGCAAATTAATATCGGCTGGAAATCATGAAGCTTGGCGGCAGTTTCACAAGCGAGAGAAGAAACTGTTAGCATAGAACTTACGGCTACATCTAGTCAGCTCAAATGTAAATTTATGAGATCTCGTCGTCAGTCTGGTCCTGCGCTTAAATTCATAAAGTCATCAGCGAAGAGCTCATCGGAACAATTACTATGGAATCATTTATAGAAATGACACAGAGAGGCAACCTTATGGCGGTGAGAAAGTGATTGAAGCCGAGCCGCCAGATCAGGACCGGTAATATTGCTGATTCTTCTTTGGATATATATATAATGTAAACAGCTGACTAACCTTTGTATCTCAAATTTACACATTTAATATAGATTATGTATATATTTACGTCTGTGTTAAAACGCAATCCAGTCTAGTAATAAATAAATGGGAAACGTATGAGGCTTTCTCATGAATCTCGCTGTTCGCTGTTCTATCAATCCGCATTTTTCACACTTCATCGATTTCCTTGACTAAACGACAAACTTAGCGTTGGATCATTGACACACCTGTTCATGGAAATGTGTCAGAAATGAATTATCTTTTATTCACTTGTCACATGCCAGCCTTCCGCTCACACTGCCTCCCATCAATCATGAAAACTTGAGAGAGAAATTCGCTGACATCTGAGTAATGGAAGGTGAAAATCGAGTTAGCCGAGCATTCGCGCCGTTTCTTCTTAAAATCCCAATGGTTACTGCGCCGGAATGTTTGCTAGCCAACTGGAAATAAAAGCAATGGACAGAATTTAACAGTAAATGTAAGTAATCTATGGTGGGTACAACATTTTATTGTGTTTTTTTTTTTAAATTTTAATTTAATTTTATTTTTATTGTGGCTTTTTATTTATTTTTTAATATATTTTTATTGTGGCTTTTTAAAAATATTTTAAAAGTTTGTATTCAATTAATATAAACGTACACCCTTGTGTAAATTAATTGAAACAACTGCTTTAGTTTCCTTTCTTTCAACATACGGTCAGTTTTAGACCCATTGGAGTGACAGGGTGTAATCGATTTCTATTTTTCCCCATATGAGGTCATTTGCAGTAGTGTGCAGTAATATGAATCTATTTTCGGGGTGTATGATTTGGCCTTGAAAAATATTGCATCACCCGAAATTGCCTTCGATTTTTATCACGCCGAGGCACTATTGTCTAGAATGTCGATTAGTTGTCCTACGGCCCTTGTCTGTGATGGACGTTACTCCAAGGAAGCGTACTAAAATTTGTAGCGCTGCTCGAACACACTGGCAAGTCTTACTAGTGAGCAAATCAAACTATAGATTGGTCCGGAAACTCTCCTTATTTAAATCGAATCGAGAATCTGTCTCCAATCTGCAATGTATGACTTCGTGGAATGGACATACGAAGTACAAAAATGTGCATTGGGTCATGTTTCATTGGAAAAAAAACGAAAAAAGTAGATATTAACGGAATTATTCGTTTCGTTTAAATGAATTTGCACAGGGGTGTATGTTTTAAAACACGCCAAAAAAAAAAAAAAAAAAAAAACTTGAGAAAAACGAAAAAATATTATTCATCGTAGAATGAATATAACGAAAATGAAAGAAAAGAAACCTCACCTGTTATTGCTCCTCAATCTTCAGAGACCAATCGAGAATAAAACCTAAATATGCATAGGACGACTAAAACAGTGGGGAAAGTAAAATTACTACGGGAGAATCAGCAATACTAAAAAGAGACAAATTACATGGAAAATATTGTGACGTAAATATTATGACGAACTAGTTCAATCAGTTTCATGTTAAGAACCGCCATTCCATGTACAGAAGGTGGACCATTTTCATTGGTAAAAAGGAAGATCAACTCAAGTTTCAAGTTTCGAATCAACCTTATCTACTTATGTTCCAACAACTATTCCTCCTGTTTGCACAGGGAAGGCTGTTTGAACTTAATATACAGGATATCAGAAAATTTCAATACAGTGTTTTAATATTATTTTATTTATTTTTTTACAATTGTCTTAATACTGTAAAGTGGTAGACGAATCAATAATTCCACAGCCAGACATGTACAATAGCTGGAATTCTTACTGTTCAACTTTCAGTATATGTGAAAAAAGTAAATACACGCGGACAAACACCAAACATAAATATCTACTACGACTACTACTACTACTACTACTACTACTACTACTACTACGACTACTACTAGACAAACACAGATGTACACAAACACACTCCGAATCCTACATAGACAAACTAGAATTATGATACATACAACTACAGACATAAAGAAATATTTATGTTTTTTTCAGTTAAGCTGGGAATCCGTTGTTTTTTTTTTAGCTTCGAAAGGATGTGTCAGTTCAGAAGGTCATAAATTGTACTAACTGTGCTTAATAAGTCAATTGCAGGTAAAACCCGTTTAACCAAGAATATAAAAAACACAAAAATATAAATATCATTATGTGATGAAGCTTTAATAAAAGGGAAACATATTAGTTGCATAAAACTCTCATATTTTTTCTTTACCATATATATATATATATATATATATATATATATATATATATATATATATATATATAAGCGGATAGTCAGGGAAGCCTGGCTAGCCAGCCTTCCCTGACCATCCGCTTAGTTGAAACATTGGTAGGTTTGTCTGGCTCTCTAGGTTTAACTATATGCTTACACACACACACACACACACACATATATATATATATGTGTTAATTATAAACGCACACAAATATATTATATATTATATTTTATAATTGTAAACATTATCTGCATGCTAATTATAAACAAGACGACAATATCCTAAAAAATGAATAAAAAATAATACATACACTACAGACCCTAATAAAACAAATAAAACATTATATACTACACTAAGTCCACTATATCCAATAAAATTATTCGCAATGACACTTCCCAGGCCAATTGCGTGTTGCAGAAAACCAACATCGTTTATAAATTTAAATGTCCTCTGGGAGATTGCATCTCCAACGGTAAAAAAATATCTATGTTGGATACTCGGTAACAACGCTTTCACGTAGGCTAAGTCATCACCTGAATAACACATCCAATATTTCTAAACATTTACAACAACATACCTGTCCACATTCGTAATTCAGAAAAATCCTCGTCGAATATATCCCCATACTTTTCCACGAAAAGAATAAACACAAACTAAAATCTCGAAGCCATTTACATCAAAAAATTGAAACCAAACCTCAATAAAATTAATTACGAATACTCCAGAAACATTTTAAAATGCATACAATAGATAATCTTTAGAGTAGACATAAGTACCAACACGGTATTACAACTTTTTATCTCTGCAATTGTTAGTCCATATATATGGAAAATTGTTTCGTGTATTTAAGTATGTTGTTACTGGAGACTGTTGGCAGAAACGTGTTTTATTTTAGTTTTGTTAGGTTTTTCTAACGGCTAATGATTGAATATATATATATATATATATATATATATATATATATATATATATATATATGTAGATGTGTGTGTGTGTGTGTGTGTGTAACAATATCACCTATTGTGTTTTAACGTTTTCGCAATAAATTTGGCATTAACGATCAGACACTGTGAAAACATTCAGGGTATATTTATAAGTGCACTATATCGTGTGACGTACAGATTATATCTAACCTTATAAAAGTATTCGCAATAACTTCTTTTATGTTAATGCCATTTAAATATTGCGTGTTTGTGTATATATAGTTGTATGCGTGTTCTTATATAAATAATTAAGAAGAATACAAAAACTTGCATTTCTCTTACGGATCGTTTATCCCTTTTATATAAACTGTAGTGAAACAAAGTTCTTAATGTCTCTTTGTTTTCTTTTCCTTTTTTTGGGCCCAGAGGTTAGCGTAAGTAATGATAAGTATCATTAGAACGACCTAAGAAAAGTTTGAACACTCTTCATTCTTGGAGGATCGGATTGGATATAATGCTGTAGCAAAAGTCAACCTTGCGCAGAGTTGGAACAACCAAATGAAAGATTGATTTAGTTCATCGGTGAAGGTTTTGAAAGACACATGCAAACGCCATATGTTGGAAAGTGGAAAGAGGGTTCATTCATCAGTGGACCGAGCAAACGAATGTGCTTCATGGGACGTCTTTTTCCACGTTTTGCTATATTTTGGCTAAAGTGGGAGAAAAAAAGTGGAAGGAAATGCTTGTTTTTTTATAGATGCAAGCAGCGATACCTAACGGGAATTTAACGTAGCCAAGTGGGTAATAAAATTCACGGTTCATTTGTTAGCATCATGAAAATCTGTATTTCCTTTTCGTTTTTTTACAATTTATGGCCTTCTGAACTCACGGAAAGATGACGCATCCTTTCGAAGCTAAAAAAACAAAACAAAACAAAAAAAAAAAAAAAAAAAAAAACAACGGATTCCCAGCTTAACTGAAAAAACATAAATATTTCTTCTTATTTTATTTATTGATTTAATTTCATTTTCTCACAGGTTTGTCACTTTTTTATTATGCAAAAAACAAAGTGTAATAAGAATTCTTTATAAATAACTATAATAGATTTTGACTATATATACTTATAACTGATTAATTCAATATTCCATTCACCTGAATAGTTTATTATTATTTTTATCAGATGTCCTAATATGGTCTTTTTGGCGTTCTATATCTTTCATCATTCTAGAAACCATTCCTTTTGTGAACTTTTCTACACTTTCGGATTTTAACATTACTTGCAGCAGTTTTTTGTGTGCTTTTCTGTTCACATAGAGATATAGTTTAATGATAATCCATAAATTTTTTGTAGGATTAATAGTTGTAGAGGAAGGTGACTAGTCCATTAACCATTGTGTAATTTAATTCTTTTTTAGCACGTTGGGTAATAGTCAATTTTTGGTAATATGATGGAGCACTGGTTCGATGAATATCCACTTTAGCTGAAAGCTTCTTGCGTGTGATCTGTCCTACTCAAAAATAATTTTTAAAGATCTTCGAATAGTTCTTTTCATATATCCTGATAGCATCCTCAGTTTTTAGGGGACGAACGATTTTGCTATCTAAAATATTATCTTAAAACATTTTTATACCTCCATTCCTTATATTCTAGATCGAGTTTACTGAATATTTTCAAGAACGAACCAAGTTTGACACAGCCATCATGTCCAACCAATGTAGCTCTAAATTCATCCAAGTAAAACTTGCTGTTGAGAAATCGATTTTTATATACTTCTTAACACGAAATTTCACGTTTCTCTTTGTGATGTTAATGTAAAGGTGGTGGTTTGTTTCTTTTCATATCTTTAGTCAATGGATTAATGATTATGCATCTTTTGTCTATGCTTTGCGTCCGCAACACAAGCATCAAATATGTTTTCTTGTCGATCAAGACATTTTTCTGATTATAAGTCTTAAAATTGTTTTTAAAGTCAGTTTTTATTTTTATTCTTATTTTGACACTATTTTTCATTATCTTTTTTATTCTGTGATTAGACATTCCTAAGGCAGTAACTGAAGTCAAACATCTAGAATAAATGAAAGGCGTCATAATTAGTTTGGTTTGGTTTGTTTGTTTAACGGCATATCAACTCCTTATGTATAATCTAATACCGAAATTTAATTTTTCTGTAGTCTTTGTTATTCTTTACACCCAAAAATGTATTGCTGGTATTTTTACATTTTTTTTTAATGGAAATGTATTGCAAATGCTTTCGAATGCATTTTTATATTTTTATGTTTTGAGGGTCTACTATTTGCCCATAGCTGGGACCCTAACCGGTGCTACGACACAGTAATTAAGAGGTGGTTCCACTCTTGTCAAAAACTCCCGAACAAAGGCTTTTTTGTCGGATGTAGTTTAACGCCATACCCAACGCAAGACATCATAATTCGTCAGGCAAACATTAAAATAATTACTTTTTTGATGGCGATATAAAAAAATGTTATAGCTGACTAGAATTATCTTAACTTATCTACCGTATTCAGCAGATATTAAACCTTTGATTACGCTTAATTATCATTTATATCGCTCTTTTATACAGGGTGTCCATAAAGTTCGTGTGTACTTTAAAAAAATAACTTTATTTGTATTTGCGATAGAAATAATATGTAAAAAGGATTAGAAAGAGGTAAATCTATATTTGTTAAGGTTTAATTGAAATTTTATTTAAGTTTCCACGTGTCCACCATTATTAGCAATACAAAGGGTAAGACGATTTTGCAGTTCACGGAAAACATTTGCCAAGTGATTTACAGTAATGTCTGAAATCACATTAGTTATTTTAGCTAGACTTAAAACTAGGTACATTAAACTTTATAACATTTTTTACAGATTATTTCTATTGCAAATACAAATAAAATTATAAATTTTTTAAAGTGCACACGAACTTTATGGACACCCTGTATATTGAATTTATTCCAATTCATTGCGAGATTGCAAAATGTACCGAATAATGATGTTCGTAGAGAAAGATGTGAACATTTTGTAAGTGGATCGAATTGTGAATTTGTTTGAAAGATAACGGATAAGGAAAACGATAAATATTTTGTTCAACTAATTTCCTGTCGAAAATAGAAATAAAAAAGTGTCATTTATTTTTACTCAGTAGTCCGAACGAACTTTCTCGTCTACCCCGATGTCATCGTCTAAGAATTGTTTTTACGATAAAACAATATTTTTTTTCGCAATTTATTTTATCACAAGTAAACAGCAACGATAAAAAATAGAAATGTTGCGTCGGCTTATCCTTTGTATCTAACTAATATGTTTATCTTAGCTGTTCTAAGAATAACGATCGCAAAACTGCACTAAGAATAAACAGATTGAAAATGAAAGAAAATTAATTATAATATAAATCATATAATTAACTGTAGCAAATTAGTGATATACAACGCAGTATGTAACATAGGTAAGCGAACGTGCATTGGAATAGCGGAAGATGCCTTTCAGAAGATAAGCTATGTATAAAGACAGAGGAAAATTCTTATTTTTCTTTGCCTCACTCCTTATTTCTTCCAATTTCATCTCTGTCATCCCCACTTAATTTCTCTGAATTATGACCACATCACGTTAGAACACCGGTTCTCGTACGATCACAGAAGTTAAGCAACGTTAGGTCTGCTTAGTACCTAGATGGGTGAGCGCTTGGGAATACCACGTGCTGTAAGCTTAGCTGTGATGTTGGTATAATAGATAATGGCTCGGAAAATTAACAGAGAAGCCCTGAGCGCACTCTGTCCAAAGACAGTGAAGCAACTGAGAGATGATAAGCATGGGTTAGAAACTCACCCAAGGAGGAATTTTCACGCTCTTCCCTACTACTGTAACAGTGAACCGTTCATACATATAAATATGGCAAGTAGACTCATTAGAGAAGTTTTGTTTAGTATTGAGAAAACGTGCTATTATTTGAACCAATTTCATTTCTCCTTGTTCTATCAACCATTTACACAAGATCGTAGATATGTGAATCCTTGGCTGTTATCCACTGCCATTCTTGCCTTCTATATTTTCGGATTTTACAATTCCCCAAATATTATTTCCATTATGTGTACTACAAATTTCACCTTCCGCTTTCTGATTCTAAGTATAAGTGAGTTTTCGTTTCCATTCTCTTGATTTCGACAAGATAGCGTAAAAACTCGTAAACGTTGAACCTGATGGTACAAGTATTAGAACGCTAATGATAATGTTTGCCTTTAAATAAATAAAAATCTTTTAAAAGTGCACATTAATAAATAAATAAATAAAAAAGACAAATACGAACGCAACGCATGTAACCAAAGAAAACTGATCGGAAGTTGCAAGTCTACAAATAGCAGAGGTGAATCGCTGTAGGCTGATATTGCAGCTGCCTAAAAAGCGGACAGACGTGAACATAGAGGTGATAATGTCACAGCTGATCACAGCGAGAAAATAAAAGAAAACCGAAAAGTTCCCGGACTTTGTTCGGAAGCTGAGAACATGAAACTTGCTGTCACGTCAATAACAGTCGGCGAAGATGGAACTGTGATAAAAATATTCGTGGGAGAATGTACAAATTAGAATAATCGGGGAAAATGTTGGGACTATCCGAACAACAGTGGTTCTTGGGATACTAAGAAAATTCCGGAAACTTTAGTCCGCCCTGATAACACAACATGGAAAAAAAAAAAAAAAAAATGAATAATAATAAAAATAATAATACCGTATGTAATTTTGTTGAACATTATTAAACGCTTTCTTTTATTTTTTCTTTTCTTAAATCGCGCTGTTTTCAAAGTGTAATAATAAAAAAATATATAATTTCCTCCCTAGCAAGGCGTTAATCTCATTAGTACGAAGGGGGTTACAGGCAGTGAAAGTGAAAGAGAAAGAGAGTGAGTGGACTGAAATTAGGTAGGATTGGGGAAGGGACAAAAAAATGAAACAGGGTTCAAAACGACAGAAGATGGCGATTAAAGTTGCATTTAAATTTTGAAAGATCCAATGAAGTAAGGAAACGGAAGGGAGTTCCACAGGTAGGAAGTGCGAGAAAAGAGACTGTTGAAGTAGAAGTAGCGGTTGCGTTTAGCTGCTTCAGCACTAAAAAGTGGGACGTAGTTGCCAATCTAGTAGTACGCTTAAATTTACGTAGTGGGGTTCCAGGGAAAAAAGCTCATCAGATCTGTTGCCATAGAAATATTTATAGAAAAGACAGAGAGAAGCTACGTTACATCGGTGAGAGAGTGACTGAAGCCGAGCTGTCTAGTCAAGACTGCCAGATTGTGAAAAATGACAGAGGCAAATGTTAGTTGCACCATCCTATTGACATCTAAAGAATATGTCGAACAATTTTGTTTTAAAACACACTTTGCAAACATTACATAAATTAGCCTTAGTGGGTATAGCAAGCATGCTTTAAAAAGTACTGTGTGTCTGATCTCCTTACTGTGACATGATAGGCGGCATCTTCCTTGGTACTCAAGACAACAACGCAGCTATAATACTTTAATAATAATAATAATAATAATAATAATAATAATAATAATAATAATAATGATGATGATGTGAAGACTGCAATCATTCCAGTCGTAGTTAGATCCATCGGATTCATTGGAAAGGTTCTGAGAGATTCATCGAGGTATTCCGGGTAGCGCAGGATTTAAAGATATATATGTAGAGTTCATACATTACGAAGATCTTTATCTATGTAAAATGTGTTTGATCGTAGGTTTTATTTTTTGACACAAAATGATGAGTGGAAGATGCTATGAAAACATTTCTGACCTTAGATCACGATCCGGAAGGAAATGTACATACAACAGAAAGCAAGGTAAATAATAATAATAATAATAATAATAATAATAATAATAATAATAAGTCCCCTTTTCTCTCCTCTAATAATTTTTTTTTTTTTTTTTTTTTTTTTAACTTGTATTTCAAGTTTTAATCCACACCCCAGACCTTAAGCGGACACCCGTGTCCATTTTTTTTTTACCCTAGTCATCCCATATCTCTGTCGGTGCGTGTATATGTACATGTTTGCTAATCTCTCTCACTCTCTCCCTATATATATATATATATATATATATATATATATATATATATATATATATATATATATATATATATATATATATATATATACATTGAATGTACATGTAGATATGTCCACACTGACAGGGATCATACTGTATTATATCTGTGTTTTCTGTTTTTTTTCTTTTTTTTTTTTTTTCATGGCTACAGGTGTAATTTTCCTACAATGCTCTGCCCTTTGTCTATCATCTCTTTGAGTGAATATTCTAAAACATATCTTTCAGCGGCAAGTAGGTTGAGAGATGACCGGAAAAGTATAACTTTTATTCCCTTGCTCCTACCCCTCTGTTTAATGAATTCTTCGATATTCCCCCTACCAATCTGTAGTATAAGTCCAGCCTACCCCATAAAATTTGATAAGTATCTGTCGTTGGCGACGGAAAATTGAACATTTGTGGAGAGTCACTTGTGCCATGCTCCGAAGTTGTAAGAAATGGTAAATGTAGCATCTTTGAATGATTCTTTTCCTTTAGTTTGATATGATTGTAAATCCTAATGTCTCAAGTTAATTCCTTGCTTTTCAGTCCCCTTTTCTCTCCTCTAATAATTTTTTTTTTTAACTTGTATTTCAAGTTTTAATCCACACCCCAGACCTTAAGCGGCCACCCGTGTCCATTTTTTTTTTTTTTTTTTTTTTTTTTTTTTTATGCCTATATACTGAAATCTAATTATCCCACTTGGAGGTGTCATTCGGACTTATACTAAGTTAAAACTTAGTATTCTCTACCCAACTGAATACCATACACTGTTATGAACTTTTAACTTCGATATATTAATAAACCCACTATCTTAAATCTGGTCTTGCTCTTGGACCTTCTTCAAGTCTCGTCCTAAAGCTGGTAATCTGAACAAAATTACCCCTTGGCGGTCAAGGTTAAAACGCATCTCTACCAATTTCAATGAATACGAAAAATATCTCATACTGGATCGGCCGTCAACCGGGACAACAAGGGCCGCGTCCCTCAGAGAGGAACCAGTCTGAGGTCGAAAAGTCTGTCACTGGAACAAACTCTTCCACACACGAAGAGACACTAGGTCACCAAACCCGGATTATCGCCAACCTTGGACCAAGTGTCTCAATGCCAAATCGACTAGTAAAAATGAAACGAACGAAATGGAGCCGCGAAGAGTATCGACAAGTTATGACATCCTTCTTCACTGCACTCGAAAACCCAGCAAAGAACACCACCAATCAAACTTACCAAATATGGAGAAATATGGTGGGAAATGATATAAGACCTAACCTCAATCCAAACATGCTTGCCAATGTCCGCAGAGATATCATGCGAAACAACAGACTCTCAAAGGCAGAAATAGATAAGATAAAATTAGATATAAGGCAAAATACTATGACCCATCACTCAAACTCTGTTGAGACGAATGTTGAAATAAAGAATGCGACAGAGGATGAGGTGGACGCTAAAGCGAATGAAATACGAAATCATCTCCCAGGAAATGAAACCGAAGATTCTGCCTTAGACACAACCTCTAGTTCTCCAGAAATTGTCACTGAAGATGACTCCAGGTACATTAATTTAGAATTCCTTGGAAACCACGAAGCTGAAATCACCGAAGCGCAAAATGACGTCATCCAAGTACTCAGCAGAGTAACTTTCATACAATTGTCAGACAGAGACCAGCTCCCGAAAATCCATATGACAAATCCCAACAAGCACATCGTGAAAATATACAATGCTGCACTGGAAACACTGTTAACAGATAAACCACCGGGAAACATAACAGAAGTTAACAACGTCATATACGCAACAGCTCTAGCAGCGACTCGGAAGCTTGGTGTCAAGACAATAAATAGAATTAACAGCCACAGAGAACCAGCTTGGAAAACCAAACTGATACGAGAAATAAAACAAATCAGATGTGAGCTGTCTATATTAGATGAGCTCACCAGAAACCCTAATATTTCCACACGTAAATCCAAAAAGATCAAACGGAAATATAGCATTAAATCCCTAATTGATATTCCATCGATCAAGGAAATGCTGAAACAGAAACTTCAGCTAAAAGCACAGAGAACAAGACGATACGAGAAACGTTGTAGATTCTATCGCCAAAATAAAACATTCCGAACAGATCTTAAGAAATTTTACAGGGAAATTGGAAAAACGCCTATACATGTCGAAACGCCACCATCGATTGATAATGTACAGACATTTTGGGAAAATATTTGGAGCAACCTAAAGGAATGTAACCCAAATGCAGAATGGATACGGCGTGAAGAAGAACGACTGCTGGATACACCTCTGCAAGAATGGGTAAATATATCCACAGATGATGTTAGGCAAGCACTAACGAAATCCCAAAAATGGAAATCCCCAGGAAATGACAAGGTGCCCAATTTCTGGCTGTATCATCTCTCATCTACCCATGGCATACTTGCAAAAACATTATCAACGCTTGTAAATAATCCCAATAAAATCCCGGAATGGGTTACTGAAGGTATTACATACCTCATACCAAAAACAACTGAAACAGACGACCCGAAAAATTATAGACCGATAACATGTCTTTCCACAACGTATAAGTTGATCACGTCTGTACTGACGAACCGTACTTACTCCTTCTTCGAAACAAACAGCATTATCCCGCTGGAACAGAGGGGATGCAGTAGAGGTTCATATGGCTGCAAAGATCAACTTCTGATAAATAAAATGATCCTGGAAAATTGCAAGAGACGACGCAGAAATCTCAGTGCAGCGTGGATTGATTATCGTAAAGCCTTTGATAGTGTTCCACATTCTTGGATCCTTAAGGCTTTGGAAATGTACAAAGTCTCCCCTGTGGTATTAAACTTTCTTAAGCACAGCATGGGGATGTGGAACACAAAACTATACCTTAGGCACACCGGGGGCACTGCTATATCCAACCGTCTGAATATCCGACGTGGAATTTTTCAAGGAGACTCTCTGTCACCCCTTCTGTTTTGTTTATCCTTAACCCCTCTTACACATGAACTGAACAACAGTAGCTATGGTTACAAAATAAATAAGAAAATTTTCAATCACCTACTATACATGGATGATCTCAAACTCTTTGCCAAAGACGACAATGAGTTGAAAGGCCTCCTCAATATTGTAAAATACTTTAGTGACGACATAGGTATGGACTTCGGATTAGATAAATGTGCAAAAGTAACATTCAAGAAAGGTAGAATTACAGAAACACCCTCAATAGATTTAGATTTTGTCACAAAGATTAGGGAATTGGAGCATGATGAAGCTTATAAGTACCTAGGAATTAGCGAAGGAGATGGCATACAACACACCCAAATGAAAGAAAAAATAAGAAAAGAGTACTACAGGCGTGTACGTCTGATACTAAATACTGAACTAAACTCAAAAAATAGAATATCAGCTATAAACACATTGGCTGTCCCAGTGGTGCATTACAGCTTTAATGTCCTTAACTGGACCATAGCTGAAATTAAGCGAATGGACGCCAAAACGAGAAAGCTTCTCACATTCTATCGCATGCATCATCCCAAAGCTGATGTTGACCGTCTGTATGTGCCCAGATCCGAAGGAGGTAGAGGATTAGTTCAACTAGAACTGTCCTACAAAACTACAACAATTGGCCTCCAAAAATACTTGGAAACTACAGAAGACTGGATGATGGTATGCGTCAAGGAACATGAATGTAGTAAGCGTCTTTACTCCGTAATGAAAGAAGCCAACAAATTCAAAATGGAGCTTCAAATGGGCGTAGACATGCAACTACAGCACAATACACCGGCTGAAACTGCAAAATACTTGAAAAAGACAGCAAAGACGAATGCAACCGACCAGATACAGAAGGGATGGCAAGATAAACCGCTTCATGGCCAATACTCTGCCCGTATCAACCAAGCTGATGTAGACAAAACCCGTACCCATCAGTGGCTACGCAGTGCAGGGTTGAAAGCGGAAACTGAAGGTTTTATCCTTGCTGCGCAGGACCAATGCTTGCTAACTAGGAATTATCAAGCACATATACTAAAATATTGTGTCAGCCCAAAATGCAGATTCTGTGATAAATATCCAGAAACGATTGATCATCTTGTATCAGGTTGCACGATGTTGGCACCCACTGAATATAACACCCGACATGACAGAGTGGGCCAATATCTGCACTGGAAAATCTGCAACTTCTACGGGAAGGAAACTGAAAGAAACTGGTACCAACACCACCCAGACTCAGTTACGGAGATAGGACCTGTTACAATTCTATGGGACTACACAATTCACACTGACAGAACAATCAAGGCCAACCGACCAGATATTGTTATTAAAGACCACAAACAAAAACGGTGCCTCCTTATTGATATGGCAGTCCCTGCTGACTGCAATGTATCTTTGAAGATATTCAAAAAGCTGTCAAAATACAAGGACCTTGAAATAGAGGTCTCGAAAATGTGGCATATGGGAACATCAACAATCCCTGTTGTAGTTGGAGCCCTAGGACTGGTTGGAAAAGATTGCAGTAGACTAATTGCAGGGATTCCTGGAAGCCCATGCCTCAAGGAGATACAAAAAATTGTTCTGACAAGTACAGCCCACACTTTACGAAGGGCTCTATCTATGTAATTTTTTTTTTTTTTTTTTTTTTTTTGTCAGTGAAAAGTCTCATGATGCCTTTTCTAACCTTAGGTCCCTGGGTGGGACCCGGAAAGAAATGTGTAAACACCAGAAAGCAAAGAAAATAAAAATAAAAATAATAATAATAATAACCTTTGATAGTGTTCCACATTCTTCGTTCCTTAAGACTTTGGAAATGTACAAAGTCTTCCCTGTGGTATTAAACTTTCTTAAGCACAGCATGGGGATGTGGAACACAAAACTATACCTTAGGCACACCGGGGGCACTGCCATATCCAACCGTCTGAATATCCGACGTGGAATCTTTCGAGGAGACTCTCCGTCATCCCTTCTCTTTTGTTTATCCTTAACCCCTCTTACACATGAACTGAACAACAGTAGCTATGGTTACAAAATAAATAAGAAAATATTCAATCACCTACTATACATGGATGATCTCAAACTCTTTGCCAAAGACGACAATGAATTGAAAGGCCTCCACAATATTGTAAAATACTTCAATGACGACATAGGTATGGACTTCGGATTAGATAAATGTGCAAAAGTAATATTCAAGAAAGGTAGAATTACAGAAACACCCTCAATAGATTTAGATTTTGTCACAAAGATTAGGGAATTGGAGCATGATGAAGCTTATAAGTACCTAGGAATTAGCGAAGGAGATGGCATACAACACCCCCAAATGAAAGAAAAAATAAGAAAAGAGTACTACAGGCGTGTACGTCTGATACTAAATACTGAACTAAACTCAAAAAATAGAATATCAGCTATAAACACATTGGCTGTCCCAGTGGTGCATTACAGCTTTAATGTCCTTAACTGGACCATAGCTGAAATTAAGCAAATGATCGCCAAAACGAGAAAGCTTCTCACATTCTATCGCATGCATCATCCCAAAGTTTTTATGTTGATCGTCTGTATGTGCCCAGATCCGAAGGAGGCAAAGGATTAGTTCAACTAGAACTGTCCTACAAAACTACAACAATTGGCCTCCAAAGATACTTGGAAACTACTGAAGACTGGGTGATGGTATGCGTCAAGGAAGATGAAAGTAGTAAGCATCTTTACTCCGTAATAAAAGAAGCCAACAAATTGAAAATGGACCTTCAAATGGGCGTAGAGATGCAACTACAGCACAATACACCGGCTGAAAACTGCAAAATACTTAAAAAAGACAGCAAAGACGAACGCAACCGACCAGATACAGAAGCGATGTCAAGATAAACCGCTTCATAGCCAATACTCTGCACGTACCAAACAAGCTGACGCAGACAAAACCCGTACCCATCAGTGGCTACGCAGTGCAGGGTTCGAAGCGGAAACTGAAAGTTTTATCCTTGATGCACAGGACCAATGCTTGCTAACTAAGAATTAGCAAGCACATATACTAAAATATTGTGTCAGCCCAAAATGCAGATTCTGTGATAAATATCCAGAAACGATTGATCATCTTGTATCAGGTTGCACGACATTGGAACCCACTGAATATAAAACCCAGCATGACAGATTGGGCCAATATCTGTACTGGAAAATCTGCAACTTCTACGGGAAGGAAACTGAAAGAAACTGGTATGAACACCACCGAGACACGGTTACGGAGATAGGACCTGTTACAATTCTATGGGACTATACAATTCACACTGACAGAACAATCAAGGCCAACCGCCCAGATATTGTTATTAAAGACCACAAACAAAAACGGTGCCTCCTTATTGATATGGCAGTCCCTGCTGACTGCAATAAATCTTTGAAGATATTAAAAAAGCTGTCAAAATACAATGACCTTGAAATAAAAATTTCAAAAATGTGGCATATGGGATCATCAACAATCCCTGTTGTATTTGGTGCCCTAGGACTGGTTGGAAAATATTGCAGCAGACTAATTGAAGGGATTCCTGGAAGTCTATGCCTCAAGGAGATACAAAAAATTGTTCTGACAAATACAGCTCACATTTTACGAAGGGCTTTATCTATGTAATTTTTTTTTTTTTTTGTCAGTGGAAAGTGTAATGATGCCATTTCTAACCTTAGGTCCTGGATGGGAGCAGTAAAGAAATATGTAAACGCCAGAAATCAAAGAAAATAAAAAATAATAATAATAATATCTGCACTGGAAAACCTGCAACACTTACGGAAAGGAAAATGATATGAACACCATCAAGACCCGGTTATGGAGATAGGACCTATAAGAATTTTATGGGACTTCACAATACACACAGACAGAACAATCAGTGCTAATCGACCAGACATCATGATTAAGGATCACAAAACAAAATGTACATACTTATTGACATGGCAGTCCCTGCAGACTGCAATCTATCTTTGAAGATACCCCCAAAAACTATCAAAATACAAAGTCCTTAAAATCGAAATCTCGAGTATGTGACGTATGAGGACATTAACAATTCCACTTGTAGTTGGAGCCCTCGGAATGATTGGAAAAAGATTCCAATAGATTTATTGAAGGAATCCGTTGTAGCCCATGCCTTAAAGAAATACAAAATATTGTACTCACAAGTACAGCCCACACCTTACAAAGGGCTTTATCTATGTAAAATATGTGCGATTCTTTTTTCAAAACTGATCAGTGGAAATGTCATGATGCCATTTCTGACCGGAAAGAAATGAGTACACACCAGAAATCAAATGAAAGAAAACAACAACAACAACAACAACAACAACAACAACAACAATAATAATAATAATAATAATAATAATTATAATAATAATATTAATATTTAACATGATACTATATCAGGTATGGATCTCATGGCTTCTGATGTGATCAGATTGCAAGTATTAACAAGCACATGATTTTTGTTTTGTGGATTTTGAAGGGCTACAGCAAATATCACATACAATGTTTGTCTGAAGATGACCAGTTAAGAATGATATCTCGGAGCTGATACTCTGTGCATCTCGACTCATGAGCGGGACTCGTGGGGGAGCATCATGGATTAGTGTCCAGAGTGTTACCTTTTTTTAGACAAGGCGACACAGTCACCCCGAGATATTTGAGAATTGGACAACGTCTGCACGGAACGGCTTTCCGTACCAGAAGGTATTTTTAAATGAGTTCAATCTACAATGTTATGCGCAGTTGATTTTTTTGTGGTGTCAACGAACACTCGTTGCCACTTTTGGAATGTCAACGAATACTCGTTGTTACCTTCGTAATGCTCATTGTAGTAGAGACTTTGTAATCGCAGATGCAACTATAGTACGCCATTGAACAATACTAGTGTCAGACAGCTTCGAATATAACTCGCACTAATAATATTTGCTCGATAATACTCGTTCGAAAAGTAACCAACTCATAATGATCCGTGTAGTGATCAGTGTAGAGAATAGCGAACCGTATAGTAATAGAGGATAGAATAGAAGTGCAGATCCGTATAGTAATAGAGGATAGAATAGAAGTGCAGATCCGTATAGTAATAGGGGATAGAATAGAAGCGCAGATCCGTATAGTAATAGAAGTGCAAATCCAAATAGTAATAGAAGATAGAATAGAAGTGCAAATCCAGATAGTAATAGAGGATAGAATAGAAGTGCAGATCCGTATAGTAATAGAGGATAGAATAGAAGTGCAAATCCAAATAGTAATAGAGGATAGAATAGAAGAGCAGATCCGTATAGTAATAGAAGATAGAATAGAAGCGCAGATCCGTATAGTAATAGAGGATAGAATAGAAGTGCAGATCCGTATAGTAATAGAGGATAGAATAGAAGTGCAAACCAAATAGTAATAGAGGATAGAATAGAAGTGCAGATCCGTATAGTAATAGAGGATAGAATAGAAGTGCAAATCCAAATAGTAATAGAGGATAGAATAGAAGTGCAAATCCAAATAGTAATAGAGGAGAGAATGGAAGTGCAGATCCGTATAGTAATAGAGGATAGAATAGAAGTGCAAATCCAAATAGTAATAGAGGATAGAATAGAAGTGCAAATCCAAATAGTAATAGAGGAGAGAATGGAAGTGCAGATCCGTATAGTAATAGAGGATAGAATATAAGCGCAGATCCGTACAGTAATAGGAGATAGAATAGAAGTGCAAATCCAAATAGTAATAGAGGATAGAATAGAAGTGCAAATCCAAATAGTAATAGAGGATAGAATAGAAGTGCAGATCTAAATAGTAATAGAGGATAGAATAGAAGTGTAGATCCGTATAGTAATAGAGGATAGACTCGAAATAGCGATCGTTAGTCGTCGCCATACTTTCTACTTATGCCTTTCCTCGATATGGTCACGCTTTCCATTTAATTCAATAATGGGATCATCTGTGTTTGCACACTGGCGATCTATGTTCAAACTCATGTGTCGGCAGCGACGCTTTATTTCTATATAACAGATTTTTTTATATAATCTTATCGAATTTTTTATCATAATTGGTATTTTCGGCTTGGTATATATTTTAGGCGCGCTGCTCTCTCAATAATAATAATAATAATAATAATTATATGGATTCATCCTAGACTTTCCAGATCCAAACTTACAACACTACTGTTGTATCCTTAAAGAAGTTAGAAACAGACAAAGGTGGTACTCGAGTGAAGGACAATAACACGAGCGTAGATGAAAGAAAAGTGGTTTATTGTAAAAGAGAATACACTACTGTAAGAGAGGGAATCGGATGGCAGGTTAGTAATTCGCGAAGCAAGCCACCAAGTATATCCTGTGCTCACTATAAATAGCTACTGTTATAGTCAGTCCACATAGGCGATAGGCAGGGTGGGACATTCCGTTACAACAAATAGATTACTAGTTACATATTTTAATGAAGACTACGAACTATTAGAAATCTAATATCTGGGTACTCAACCCTATATTCAAATGAATTGAAATATAGACATGGCATAGGACGGAAATAACTACAGTAGAAATTATTCCGGCATTGTTTATTTTCCTATTCAAAAAAATATGTATACAAACCACCACCATTGCTCGAAGCTGGAAATCTGAATACACAAAATCAGACCAGATATAATAATAAAATTATTCAGAAACTTATGTGTTATTTAATAGAAATTGTCGTTCTGTCTGATAAAAAAAAAAAAAAATCATCCCAGCAAAAGAATTTGTCTAACTTTCAAAACATAAAGACCTAGAAATCTGTCATTTAAACATTCATTGTTCCAGTAATAATAGGAACAGGAGGATGATTAGAAAGAACATCTAGTACAAAGTTTGAAAGCCATACAAGGTAGAGTGTTTACTGTGAGAAGAATGAGGAGGCGGTAGGAAGTGAATATTATGCGGATAAGGATGATAGATAAGTTAACTTTTGAAGTGAAGATTGTAGTGCTCAGGGGAGCATCCATGCGGGAGTTTGTTTCACAAAGTGTACTTATCTAGAGGAAAAAAGGTTTTTTGAGTGGAATTTCCGTTTGACATTTGGAACAGTGGGGAAATGAATGTAATTCGACAACCTGGATATAGCATGGCGTGTTATGAACTAGTTGAAATAAAGAATAGAGCTCATCACATAAAAATCTTAAGGAAATCCGATGAAACTTCTCACTATTTGAGATGCAAAACTTACACTGAAAAAAAAACAAACTCATACATAGTAATACGCTAAGTAGGTTTCTATGGGAAACCTCTCTTTACCTTTGGTCTCCGGTAAAAAAACAACAAAAAAGCAACAAAAAAAAAAAAAAAACAACAAAAAAAAAAAAACAACAAAAAAAGTCTTTAACTTAGGTCTCAGGTAAAAAAAAAATATTCCTTTACAACAGTTTTCTGGTTAAAATACATTCCTTCACCTGAGGCCTCAGATAAAAAAAAAAAAAAAAAAACAAAACAAAAAAAACTTCCTTTACTTCAGGTCTTTTGTTAAAAAATAATCATTGAAATTGGCTGAAAATAATGTAGAATTAAGAAGATTAATGATCAGAGTTGAATCAGACCAGGAAGCAGTAGTGTAAAAAGTGCTCAATACACGTGTGAACAAAATAAAAAAAAAACATATAGAGATTTAAACTTAAAAAATTAGGAGGCCAGATCGAATACGGGACCTTGGTTTTGACCTCAGGGCGTCATCAGGCTAATTCCATCAACTGAGGTCGAAACCAAGGTATATATATATATATATATATATATATATATATATATATATATATATATATATATATATATATATATATATATATATACAGTAGCGTCCAGAACTAAGGGACAAAATTTAAAACCTAATATTTGTTAGAAATAACAACTGGGAAAAGCTGAAATTTTGACAACTGGTAGTCGTTATCATCCATAATAACATACTAAAATTTGAATCATTTGCAAAGGATAGAAAAAGAATTATAACAATTATTTATTTATTTTCAAAATAGGATCGTCCAAAAGTAAGGAACAAAATTGAGAAAAACAATGTAAACAGTATGCTATATTCAATTTTTTTGATTTTCTCTAAAGAATAAGTCTTACTTAGTCATTTGTAAACGTTGCATTAGCCGGCACCATGGCGAAACGCCAAAAACTTGATTACTCTGTGAGACAAGCTATTGTGAAGCTACACAAGGAAAAGCACACCATTAGAGAGATTTCAGAGAAAGTGAAACGTTCCAAGAGTGTTGTAGGCAGGGTTGTTAAATCCTACAATGATACTGGCAAAATAGTTAGTGCTTTTAAAACCGGCAGACCCCGCAGACCCCGCAAAACTTCGGCAAGAGAAGATCGAATAATGCAGCATATGTCATTAAAGGACCGTTTTAAGTCTTGCACAGAAATTAAAAGGGTTATGAATAGTACCTCATGTGTTAATGTGTCAAGACAGACTGTTTCTAGACGACTGCGAGAAATAGGGCTGTTAAATCGAACCCCAGGAAAGAAACCACTTGTTAGTTCGAAGAATAAGAAGAGATTAGAGTTTGCAAACAGGTATGTAATTTGGACATATGAAAATTGGGCAAAAGTATTTTTCAGTGATGAAAGCAAGTTTAATTTATTTGGAAATGATGGAAAAAAACAATGTAAATGGTGAAAGATTAAGTGCAAAGTGTACTAAGAAAACTGTCAAGTTTGGGGGCTGAAGCGTCATGGTATTTGGAATGTTTTCTAGCCAAGGTACAACGCCTCTTGTCCGGTTACAAACTCGTGTAAACGCTCAGATCTATAAAAACATTGTTCAAGATCATGTTTTGCCAATCATACAGAATTCAGGTTTCGATAGGGCTACCTTAGTAGCAAGATTTGGAAATTATGGATTGGTCACCGCAAAGTCCTGACTTAAATCCAATAGAAAATCTTTGGAAGACCTTAGGAGTGAAAGTTATGGAAAGAAATCCCACTAACACGGAGGATTTGTGGGTGAAGCTTCAAGAAGAATGGTCTAAAATTAGTGTCGAGGATTGTCAAGAACTGATTCGTTCTTGTAGTCGATGTGCACCTGTCATTGAGAGCAATGGCTCATTTACTAAATATTGATTGTACATGTATTTTTATTGTTTTTTTGCCGTTTACATTGTTTTTCTCAATTTTGTCCCTTACTTTTGGACGTTCCAAATTTGAAAATAAATAAATAATTGTTATAATTCTTTTTCTATCCTTTGCAAATGATTCAAAGTATGTTATTATGGATGATAACGACTACCAGTTTCTCAAAATTTCAGCTTTTCAAAGTTGTTATTTCTAACAAATATTAGGTTTCAAAATTTCGTCCCTTAGTTTTGTACGCTACTGCATATGTGTGTGTGTGTGTGTGTGTGTGTGTTGAAGTTCTCAGAATATAACTGTAGAGAAGACAAATTGAATAAAATAGACGATAGGAAAATATTAGGTTGGTGCAAAAATAATGACGTAATAATGTCGTTTTTTGACGTTAAAAATACGTACAAAAACGACATTATTACGTCATTATTTTTGCACCAACCTAATAGTACTTACTCCTTGCTGACGCGTTTTGTCATTCGACTTTATCAAGGCAAATGAGGTTAAACAAAGTGAAAAGATAATTTGAATAGCATAAACAACATTTCGCTTTTGTTTATTATGATTTGCCTGATGACGAAACACGACGTCAGGCACTAAGCACGATTTCCCGATTGTATGTTTTATTCAACTTGCCTTCCTACAGATATATTATGAGAATGTTAATACATTGTCTGCATGTAAAACAAAAATACACACTGAGTCAAAAAAAAAAAAAAGAAAAAAAAAGAAAAGAAAAAAAAAAGTTACTTTTATTCAAAAGAGGCTATCGCAGGAAAGGTTTTTTTTTTTAATTTTATGTAACTACACATTTCGCTTTGGTTTATCATCATTTGGCTTAATTAAGTCGAATATCGAAACGCGTCGGCAAGGACTGAGTACTATGTCCTGATTCACACACACACACACATACATATATATATATATATGATAAATTCTAATGAACCAGATACTACCTGCCTAGGTTTCACGACATCATATCATAAGTGTGAACTGGACGATTCTTTCGCCATTTCCGTAGGTTTTGGTGTTTTCTTTTTTCCCATTTTTCCTCTGATACCAATTTATTTGAAATTCATGCTATCCAGATTTTTTCACCCACCGTGTTTAGATAGATTTGCATTATATATATATATATATATATATATATATATATATATATATATATATATATATATATTATAAGTTAATAGATTTAAAATATGGTTTTTCGCTACACAGTTCCAACCATGTTTCAAAAATGGAAGCTAAAAGCCCCTAATTTAATTTTGTACTTAAATTAAAGACATTAGTTCCATTTCATCCTCAAGCGAATTTTGGAGTAACTTTAAAAATTACAGGGTTTTAAATACACAGCTAAAACAAAATTCATGTTTCCAAGGTTACAGATAAATCTATTTTGCTAGACTAGGGGTGTCAGTATGTTCAATATGTTTATATTTTAATGTATCAGTTATTGTTACGTTTTGGTAGTGGGTAGGGATGTATTTTTCAATGAAATCTAACATCCGTTAAAAGCGTGTCGTCTGGATTTTTTTTATTAACGGCTAAAATTCTAACGGCATTTTTTTCGTTCAATATTTAAAGATTTTTGGGAGGTGTCTACGTCAGATTAATACTTTTTTTTAACTACGATTTGAAATATTTTTACTTTTAATTTTTAATATACTATATTTCTATCAAGAACAATTAAATGTAATTAGAATCCCTTACAGTTTGTAGAATTATTATCACATCAAGTTTTTTTTTAAATTTTATTCTTGAATATTATTCAAGTAAAATTTCCATTTCTCTGATTAAGTAAACTTTAGTTATTTATTTAATTACGAATTAAAAGGAATTTTAGGTTAGAATTCATTTTAATTAACTATAATTTTAATTACAACTTTAAAATATTTTTATTATTATTTTTTTTTTTTTATTTAATTGAAGTAAATGTATTAGGCCGGGGCAGAAAATAATGACGCAATAACGCCGCTCCTTGACGTTAAAAAATACGTCAAAAACCGACAACACTATGCCACCATCTCAATTCAATATTTGAATTACTATCAATAAGTAAAATTATTTTTCTATATTAAATATGTTTGTATTACTATTTTTAAAATTTTATATTTAAATATTTTTATTTTTATTTTTTTTATTTATTTTTTTTTATGGTCAAAATACCTAATTCATTTCACTGATTTAGTGAACTTAATTTAATT
>OZ010583.1:125107802-125157228 GCA_963932145.1 Acanthosepion lycidas
AACAGAAGGGAATTGGCTGTCCGCTTAAGTTGATAGGAATTACATTGATCTGCTCTGTTCCTTTAAGCAGACACTCTTCTGATGATCATTAAAAACAGTACTGAATTTACAGAACAAAGTAAATCACAATCTTGCGATAAAAGTCCTAACAGAATTGTAATTTGAGTACAATAAAAATGGATACAGAATTAGAAAAAAAAATAACTTGTCATTAGATACAGCACTCGAAAGCGGACCTTAATCGTAATTATTGTCCTCATCTTTGTCGCCATTTTTACTACAAAGTTTCGGCCGTTGTACGCTCCGGCATTCTTCAGGTGGTTGGAATGTCGAAGTGAACCCTTTATTTCGCTCACTAGTTCCACGTGCCATGTTTAATGGATGTCAATTATCTTCTGTTAATTCCCCTCTCCAAGTTCTGCACCGCCTTAAACGGGTATTGAACTTACACTCTTTGTGATCTGTCACTGGTTCTAACCAACGCCTTTATCCACTGTGCCATATATTATTGAGGACAGTCTACCCCAGTGAGAAAAATAAAAGGTTCAGTTCAACATTCTAACCACCTGAAGAAGACCGGAGCGTACAACATCCGAAACGTTGTAATAAATATGGCGACAAAGATAAGGACAATAGCCCGAATAATGTAAATAGGGAATTATAACAATATCTTAAAACCACTGAAGACTGGATGCTAAAATTAGTTCAAATGCATCAAAAGATCTAAAAGTTACATTCAGAAAAGTAAAGTTAAAAGTTTACAAAACACTTCTTTTTAATCATTTCACCCCAAGTAAGGCAATAAAGCCACTCAGACATCATGGGTTATCGGATGTGAAAAAAAAAGAAACCATTATTAAGGAGCAAGAACAATAAAAGAAGAGGAATGAAGACTGGCATTGCATTTAAATTTTTGAAGATCAAAGTTGGCGAAAAGCAAGAATCTCCAATACAGTTTCAAAGGCGAGAATGATTATAAATTTTGTATGTGGGCAATATATAGACGAAAAAGATATAAAAACGTTTTTACGTTGTAGCTTACAAAGAAAAAAAGATCGAGGATTGATTCCATAAGAACACATATTCATGATTACAACCATAGCTCTTGGAAGATATTTAGAATTAACCAATGATTGGATGCTTGCTTACCATCAGGTATCAAAGAAAAAGCGATATTCAATTATCAAAGTAAGCCAATCATTCAAACAATATCTATGAATATACACACAAGAAAATATGGCAATTTTCCTACCAAATGTCGAGGCTAAATCAACAAAGAAATATTTTTTAAAAAACGGCTTCACTCACGTGGAAACCGAATAAGAGAATCTGTGCGGACAAAATGATTTTGTCGAAATTCTGGAACATCACTTTTAGGGGAAATCGAAGATAAAATCACAAACAAAGGCAATTTGTTTGACCTGCACAAAATGAAAACCGGGAAACAAGATTCTACTTGGCAGATATTCTAATAAAAGGGATATATTCAAAATCTCGCTTTTGTACAAACGGTTTGGAAAATATTTTATTAGCTTTAATCCACTACCCACTCTTGTTTTTATATACAATTTCAATATGTACATTTTATACTACTACTACTACTACTACTACTACTACTACTAATGATAATAATGATCAAAATAGTGCAGGGTTATTCTTGATATGCAGGACCAATTCCTGCTAACTAGAAATTTACAAGCACACACACTGAAAAATTGTTAACCTGAAGAGCAGATTCTGTGATAGATATCCAGTAAGAATTGACCATGAGGTTTTGGCACCAACTGAATATAAAACCCAACATGATAGAGTGGGACAATATGTGCATTGGAAAATAAGCCACTTTTACGGGAAGGAAACTGGAAGAAACTGGTATGAACATCAGCCTGGTCCCGTTACTGATGTAGAACCTGTAACAATTTTATAAGCCCTTACGATACACACAAACAGAAAAATGAAAGCTAATCGTTCAGACGTCATGATCAAAGGCCCCCAAAACAGAATGTGCTTTCTTATTGACATAGCAGTCTTGAAAATACTCTCAAAATACAAGGATCTTGAATTGGAAATCTCAAAAAAATAGGATACATGTGGACATCAATAATACCATTTCCGGTTGTATCTCTCGGATTGATTGTAAAAGTTTCTGATAGACTCATCGAAGTGATTTCTGGTAGCGCAGGACTTAAAGAAAGACAAAACATTGTACTCACAAGTGTAGGTCACTGTAATTTTTTTTTTACAAAAATGATCAATGGAAAATGTCATGAAGCTTTTTCTCGCCTTATGTAACGTGTTTACAACAAAAGTTAAAGGAAATAAAATGATATGCAGAAAGCTATCAAGATACAAGGACGTTGAAATCGAAATCTCGAAAATGTGGCACATGAGTTGTAGTTGGATCCCTCCGTATTGATTGGATAAGATTCCAGTAGACTAATTGAAGGGATTCCTGGCAGCCCATGGTTTAAAGAAATACAAAAAATTGCTCTCAAGAGTACAGCCCACACCTTACGAAGGCCTTTATGTATGTAAATTATGTTATTTTATTGGTCAGTGAAAAATGTCATGATGCCATTTCTAACCTTAGGTCTTTGGGCGGGACCCGGGAAGAAATGTGTACACACCAGAAATCAAAGGTAATAAAATAATAACAATAAACTTTATCAATACTTATTAGTAATCCCAACGAAGTTACAGAATGTATCACTGAAGGTATTATTTATCTCCTACCAAAAACCGAAAAAAACAGATAATCCGAAAAATAATAGGGCAATTTGACCACCAAATATAAATTGATCACGTTGACTAACTCTGCTGACATTTTTCTCGGCAAAAACATCATTTTTCGTCTGGAACAGAAGGGATTCCTAAGGGGTTCATATTGTTGAAAAGACCAACTATTGATAAACAAAATGATCCTTAGAAAATGGCAGGAAAAATGGTAAAACTATTAGCACAGAATGGATATATTACCGTAAAGTCTTTAAGGGCTTTAACTATGCAAAATATGTGTGATCTTAGTTCTTTTTGCGTTGTTTTCTTCCTCAAAAATCCGCAGTGGAAAATATCATAATGCCATGTCTGACTTTAGGTCTCCGGCTGGGACCCGGAAAGAAAGGAGTATACACCAGAAATCAAAGGAAATAAAATAATAATAATAATAATAATAATAATAATATTAATAATAATAATAATAATAATAATAATAATGACAACAAATCAATAGACCAAATATTTTCATGATAATCTTAGATGAACATAAAAAATCTTATTTTTTTTTACAATGATGTTTACCCTGTACACGGTCAGAGAGCCACTCGAGGTAGAGGTTTAAAAAGATATGATTATAACTTATGATAATTTCAACAAAAAGTAGTTGCGAAACACTTACGATATAAGATACGGAGGGATTACTATGTAGAGATTGAAAAGATCCTAATGTTGAAGAAGCGGCTATTGAGGTTCGAACTGGGAGAAAGTGGAAAGTATCGCACAGGCTCAGTACAGCAGAAAAAAGGTTGAAACAGAAAACGGTATTAGGAACAGTAGCAGTGGGAAGATCAGGCCTAGGATACTGTTTCAATCCACGAGGGAGGGGATCCTCTATAGGGATTCAACAGATGCTAATGTTGCAGTAGCCTGTATTGAGGTTCTAACTGGGAGAAATTGGAAAATATTGCACGAGCTCAGAACAAGAGAGAAAAAGGTTGAGGCAGCAAACGGTATTAGTGACAGTAGCAGTGGGCAGATCAGGCCTAGGTTACTGTGACAATCCACGAAGGAGGGGAACCTCTATAAGGATTCAAAAGATCCTACAGTTGCAGAAGCCGGTTTTGAGGTACGAACTAGGAAAAATTTGAAAGTAACGCACGAGCTCAGTACAGGTAAGAAAAAGTTTGAGATAGAAAACGGTATTAGGAACAGTAGTAGTGGGCAGATAAGGCCTAGATTACTGTTTCAATCCAAGAGGGAGGGAATCCTATATTGGGATTCAAAAGATGCTAAAGTTGCAGAAGCCGGTATTGAGGTTCGAACTGGGAGAAAGTGGAAATTATCGGAAGAGCTCAGTACAGGAAAGAAAAATTTCGAGACAGAAAACGGTATTAGGAACAGTAGCAGTTGGAGGATCAGGCCTACATTAGTGTTTCAATCCACGATGGATGGAATCCTCAATAGGGATTTGAAAGATTTTGAAGTTGCAGAATCATGTATTGAGGTTCGAACTGGGAGAAATTGGTAAGTTTCGCACGAGCTCAATGCAGGAGGAAAAATTTCGAGACAGAAAACGGTATTAGGAACAGTAGCAATGAGCAGATCAGGCCTAGGTTACTTTTTTCAATCCAGGAGGGAAGGAATCCTCTACAGGGATTCAAATGATCCTAAAGTTGCAGAAGCCGGTATTGAGGTCCGAACTGGGAGAAAGTGGAAATTATCGCACGAACTCAGTAGAGGAGAGGGAAAGGTTGAGACAGAAAACGGTATCAGAAACAGTAACAGTGGGCAGATCAGGTCTAGGTTACTGTTTCAATCCACGAGGGAGGGAATCCTATATAGGGATTCAAGGGTCCTAAAGTTGGAGAAGCCGGTAGTGAGTTTCGAACTGGGAGAAAGCGGAAAATATCTCACGAACTCAATACAAGAGAGAAAAAATTTGAGACTGAAAACGGTATCAGGAACAGTAGCAATAGTCAAATCAGGACTAGGTTACTGTTTCAATCCACGAGTTAGGAAATCCTCTACAGGGATTGAAATGATCCTAAAGTTGAAGAAGCCGGTATTGAGGTTCGAAGTGGGAGAAAGAGGAAAGTATCGCGCGAACTCAGTACAGGAGAGGAAAATGTAGAGACAGAAAACGGTATTAGGAACAGTAGCAGTGGGCAGATCAGGTCTAGGTTACTGTTTCAATCCCAGAGGGAGGGAAAAAAAAGAAAAGATAATAAATAATGTCTCCAATATGAAGTGAGAGTGGGTTTGGAAGAAATTAGAAGAAGTAAAATAGTGGCTTTTTGTCATTGATCGGATGAACGAAATGGGAAACCTGTAAATATGAAAGATTTCCTGGACAGATCTCTGGTATACTAATCCCAGTAATAAAAACTTCCTTGTGCAGGCAGTGTATGATACACTGCCCAGCCCGGCAAACCTCCACACGTGCGGGATGTGTGAGTCTCCACTTTGTCCATTTTGCCAGAAGAGAGGATCCCCCAACAAACTTAGTGAACGGTTATGCCAAGGCGCTTCGGAATTGGCGTACCGGTGGATAATTTTTTAGGAATCCTTGAAAAAATAGTATTAAGGAGTCTAAAACAAAATAGATATGAAAACGAATAAGAAGACGATGAATTTTGTCAGAGCCGGGCAAAAAGTAAAGACATCGCAGAAGAAGATAACATCCCTCCTCAGCTCTGCCCCGGACTGGCAATTGAAACTAGATATAGGCAATCAGCTTAAATTTCCAGTGGAAATAATACAAACTAAGCTTCGTCCAGACATGATTATTTTTCCTGGAAAGATCAAGCAAATCCCGATGTTAGAATTAACAGTTTCTTGGGAAGAATATATGGACGAAGCCTATTTAAGGAAGTTTGGATATATTTACTGATTGTAGAAGAATGTAAAAAAACTCGTTTGGCGAGCGCAGTGCAATTGAAATCGGTTGCAGAGGCTTTGCTGGGCGGTCACTATATAAGATGTTGCCAAAATTAGGTGTAACAAGTTTGGTAAAAAAACAAGCCTATTCGCTGAATTGGCAGCGGAAGAGCCTTTTTGATGGTTTTACTTTAAAAATAATCTACTGATTGGTAGTCAGTAAGGAAATGAAAGTAAGTTGCGATTGATATATATATATATATATATATATATATATATATATATATATATATATATATATTTTGCGGGGAGGTCTTGGTATGACCTAAAACTCGCCCATCAATGGAGTCTCGACTAGGGGACAGAATTAGGGTACACCAAAACATTGTTACCTAGTGGTGATCTCTGGCTAACATCTAAGCAGCTGTTTCCCCTCAACAGGGTTATGATATTTATTTTTTGGTTTTATTTTTGTTTTTTTTAGATGTGTGTGTCTTTGGCGGAATTGATATATGTGTGCGTGTGTGCGTAACTCATATATTTGAAAAGTCAAGGATGGAAAAAGAAAAAAGTGGGAAGTAGGAAATGAAAATATTTTTTTTCTTTTATTCTTTTTCTTTTCTTTCGGTGGAAAATTAACATGAATGAAAGCGTTTCTCTCTCTCACTCACTCTCTCTCTCTCTCTCTGTCTGTCTCAGTGAGGGAAATCAAATCGGTACTTGCCATTTCAAGTCAAGAACGCCGCCATGTTCCTGATCAGATAGAAATTGTGGCTGCGTTTGCTTCCTTTTTTATGGAAGAGTGCACATTGCTGGTGAATTGGAAGTCATCCTGGATTGGGCAATAAATTGCGAAGAGTCTTCACATGGTGTGTAATTTGGAAGATGGAAATGGTTATAGCTAACAGACGGTACACAAGTCGATTCCTTGATCAGTATCGGCTGGGTCACCGTGGTGAGTGTCTTTGATGTTGAAAGACCTGAAACCCCTAATGAACCTCGGCTAGAAACATCACTGATGATGTGTACTAAAACATCCAATAGATGTATTTTACGAAAAGAGTGAATATAACGAACTCTTCGGGAATTGGAACTCGGCAGTCCGATTAAGAATTTCGAGTCATTATCCATTACACCACCCGCACATACAGGTGTACAGCACCTGGTATTCCCAAGTGTTCACCCGAACGAGGTAATGACAATGTGTTCACCCGAACGATGTAATGACAATGCTCGAAGTTACACAACTTCGGTGATCATACAGGAACCGGTGTTTTGACGTGATATGGCCGTAAACATCTTTATAAATATGCAAGTTTCATTATTACTTCCTCCCGTTTCTAGGTTTCTTTCTCTCTTTCCCTTCCCGAAGTCTTGACTATATTATTTTTCAACCTTTCTCTATAAATTCTTCACTTTTTTATTCTCTTTGAATCTATAACTTTCTTATCAGATCCTCTGTGTAAATCAATTTCTCTGTCACTAAATCATTAAGAAACTTATTTATGCTCCCACTCACTGCATAATGAAAATTTAGTATTCTCCTTATCTTTTTTAATAATTTCACCCTAAGCAAGGCGGGAGTGCCACTATCACGCTATTACAGAAATTGAGTGCAAGAGTAAAGAGAGGACTTTGAGGAAAGGATATAGACAAGGACGGTGATCAGGATCAAGGCATCAGATGATGTCGATTGGCATTGCATTTAATATTTGAAGATTGTAGCTATCAGGGAAGCAAGTAAGAGGAAGGGAGTTCCGCTATCGGGGAGTGAGAGAGTATAAGCTTTTGGAATAGAGGAGGCGGTTACATTTAACTGTTTTGACAGTGAAAAGGTGAGAGCGAGATGCCAACTATTTTTTTTTCTTATTTATCTAAAACCTGAAGTATATTTTCTTCACCAAGCTTTCTTTAAATACATAACGTAATTATTCTCTCACGAAAGAAAAATATTTACACAGTTTCTTCCTCACTATTTGTAAGACCCTCGCTCCCAACTTTTCTCACTGTCGCTTCCTCTTCTTTATTTCTAAATACTTAACTATAATCAATACTTCTCACTCTTACTTCCTCGTATGTATTTCTAAATAATTAATTAGCCATTTCCTCCCGTTCTCATTCACACATATCCCAAGCTATATCTAAAGACTAGCTATTATACATCTCACATTCTCACATACACTATCTCTTCTCTATTCCTAAATAACAAACTAACCATTCTCTCTCTTACGAACTCTCACTTTCCCTAAAATATTTCTAAATCCCTAGTTATACATTCTCTCTCGTTCTCACACTAACTTCCTCGCCTTTATTTCTAAAACTATAACTATACCTTCTCTCAATTCCCTCTCTCAGTATATCTTCCCCCTATTTCTAAATCCATAGCAATCCTTTCTATCAAGTTCTTATACTCACTTCATGATGTGTAATAATAAATACTTAGCAATCATTTCATTTCATTTCTCACTGGCTGTTCTATCTTCTGTATAACTATATATAGAGCTATCATTTATCTCCCCTTTTTGCATTCACTTCTTGATCTCTAATAATATATCTTTATCAATCATTTCATTCTCGATCCATTCTCTCTCTCTCTCTCTCTCTCTCTCTCTCTAACAACCAATTCGTCAGTTCTAAATCCTTACGCAATCTTTCCCTGCCTGTTTATAAATTCCTAAGTATAGTTCTCACTCATTCTCACTCTCACGTCCTCTTCTCTATTTCTTAGACCCTTACTATACTTTCTCTCTATTTCTCACTGCAATTCCTCTTCTCTTTTCGTAAATCCATAAATATCTTTCTCCCCATTTCAAACTTTATTTACTCTTCTCTGTTTCTAAATCCCTAACTACCACTGCTCTCCATGTTTCACTTGCACTTCCTCTTCTCTATCCGTAAATACCTAACTATGCTTTCTCTCAATTTCTCAATTGCATATCCCCTTCTCTATTCCCAAATTCCTAGCTATACTTTCTCTCTATTTTTCACTTTCACTAACACTTCTGTATTCTAACACCAACACTCATTTCTCTCCATTTCTCACTTGAACGTCCTCTTCTCTATTAATAAATCCCTAACTATACTGACTCTCCATTCTCACTCGCACTTTCTCTTCACTATTCCTAAATCACTATCATTGCCCACCATTTCTCACTTCCACTGTCTCTTCTCTATTCGTAAATCCTTAACTATGTTTTCTATTTCACACTTGAACGTCCTCTTCTCTATTAATACATCCCTAACTATACATACTCCCCATTTCTCATTGGCACACTTTCTGTATTTCTAAATCCATAAATATCCTTCCTCACTTCTCACTTGCATTTACCCTTCGCTTTCTCGACATCCATAACTATCATTTCTCTCCTTTTCTCATTTGCACTGCTACATCTCTATCACTCAATCCCTAACTCTCCTTTCACTCCATTTCTCACTTGCACATAATTTTCTCTAGTTCATCATCCCTAACTCTCCTTTCTCTCCATTTCTCACTTGCACATAATTTTCTCTAGTTCATCATCCCTAACTCTCCTTTCTCTCAATTTTTCACTTTTTTCTCGCATCTCTGTAACTGTTTTCTCTCTGTTTATCACTAGAACTTCTCTTTCTCTATCCCTAAATTACTAACTATTCTTTCTTTCCATTTCTCATTTGTACTTCCTCTTCTCTTTTTCTAAATCCTTAACTCTCCTTTCTCTGCCTTTCTCGCTCACACTTGCAATTTTGTATTTCTAAATCCTGAACCATTCTTTCCCTACATTTCTCACTATAACATCCTGTTGTCTGTATATAAATTCCTAAGTATTCTTTCTCATTCCTTTTCACTCTAACGTCCTCTTCTCTATTTCCCACTCTGAGTTTTCTCTATTTCTGAATTCCTAGCTATCCTTTCTCTTACTTTTTCCTGGTCACGTCTCCATCTCTATTTCTGAATCCTTTGATTTTCTTTATCTCTTCTTTTCACTTCCTCTTCTCTATTCATAAATTCCTATCTATCACTTCTCTGTCTTTCTTTCACTTTCTCTTCTCTGTTTCGAAATCTCTAATCATCTATTCTCTGTTTTTCTTACTCAATCATTTCCTCTTCTGTCTTCTAGCATGCTATAAAAAATTACTAGAAGCCATAGAAACAAGCAAATGTCAATGGCGCGAAAAGAGAGATCAGACGAGGGCACACATTAGTGATTTCAGTAAATGTGACTAAAAAGTTTCAAATCAGTCAAAACCATATCACTGGGACAGGTGTTCGCAATGGTTATTTCGCAGACCTACAGATACAACATATGATTCTAGATCAATAACTGTTTCAGTTACTTCTTGAAATCATGAACGAAATATTTTACTTTTAATTTTTATCTGTCTTTTCTTCATCTAACTGTCACTAGTTAGGCTATCTGAAAGGAGCCGGGATTTATTATCCGGAGGGCCAGCCTTTAACAATATAAGATACACAAATAAGACCGTATTGACGGTAGACACATATAGAAAATTACAGGAAGGCCAAGACAACATAGTAAAGCAAAGCAAGAAGAAAGGTCGAACCATACTAGAAGTACGTACTTGTGTAAATTATTTGAGGCAAAACGAATAATTCCGTTATTATTTACTTTATTTTCGTAATTTTTCAATGAAACATCGACCAGTGCACGTTAGTACTTCGTATGTACATTCCACGAAGCCGTTACTTGCAGATTGACAAAAGATTCCCATTTGGATTGAAATCAGAAGAACTTCCGGGACAGTCAATCTACTTTGATTTGCAGAGTCGTAAGGTTTGCCAGTGTGTTCGTGCAGCGTTTCAAATTTCGTACGATTCCTTGGAGTAACGTCCATCACAGACAATGGCCGTAGGACACTTAATCGAAAGTCGAAAGTGTGTACGCGTGATAAAATCTGACACAATATTTTTCAAGGCCAAACAAATTTCATCATACACCCCGAAAATAGATTTATAATACTTCCGACCACTGCAAATGAGCTAATCTGAGAAAAAATAGAAATTAATTACACCCTGTCAAAGCAGTGGGTCTAAAACTGACCGTATGGCGAAAGAAAGGAGACTAAAGTTGTTGTTTCAGTTAGCACAAATGTGTATAATTTTCTGCAAGGGAAAAATCAAGATACGTAGTAAAAATTGGAATGGAGACCAGGCAAATACAGAGGTATAGCTATTTGTAACGTGTTTTAAGATGATGCAAAATGCGTCACAGTAAATGGAACATGGAGCATTGAAACCGCTAAAGATTCATTCCCAAACCACAAAGAAAAAGGAACATTTTTTCTAGAAACAAAGAGAGGATTGCTGAACCGTTACATCATATTATTCCTCTTATGTGGTTGCGAATGCTAGACAATCTCTTCACGGATGAAGAAGAAACTGCAGGCAAAAGAAATATGGTTCTTCAGAAGAATTCTGAGAATATCGTGGACTGAACGAATAATCAAAGAATAATTGAAGGAAAATGGAAAATAAATGTATAGTTAGAATTAAAATCAGAAAGAGACAGCCGAAAGTTCCTGTACAAAAAAGGAAGGCTTGGAGAATTTTACGCTCACAAGTCGTATGAAAGAGAAAAGGGACAAGGGAAAGCAGCGGGCAACGTAGATGAGGAGCTTGTGGGAAAGGATAGCAGAACGGGTGTTTGGGAGACTTGGTGAAGAGACAAACCTTGCTAAGACCAATAAGGGATAGAGCCTTTTGGAGAGCCATTATTGCTCAAGTCCCGAAGAAGAAGAAAGTAGAAAATACTTCAGTTGTTGGAACCAGTTGACGCTGTTATAATGAAGTAGATCTTGATGACCAAACAAATGTTTCTTCACATATTTCTGAATCAGTCATGTATTAAGATTCATCACCCGTACAGAAATCCTTGATCTTTTCAGATATTTATCGAGTTATTATCAGTCTCTCATGAAGTGTCATCAATAATTTAAAACATTCTAAGTTCCTCTTATCGAGATGTACCTTTGGATGTCATGTATAGATCCAAACAGGGCTAAACTTTTAGCTGTATCCAACCGTTTTTCAGATCAAGGATAAAAATGGCTTTGGGTGAATAATTCATATATGTTTTAATGAGGACCATCCTAAGGACCATAGTACACTAAGAGAAAAGAACGGCATAATCAAAATGTTGACGTTTCACACTAATTCAAAGATAAATTAAGAAGAAAACCAATGTTTGGCGCCATTTATGACATCCATAAGGAAAGTCTCGATATGACGAGTCTATTTAAGAACATTTAGCAATTGATAGCGTTGGGCTTTTCTTGGAAAAGTCATTTCTATGTTCAGTTTCCTTATTTCCTATATTAAATTTGTTATATATGCTTACAACCATATCACGTTAAAACAGCGGTTCCAGTACGATCACCGAAGCTAAGCAACGTCATGCCTTGTCATTATCTAGATGAGTGATCTTTTGGGAACACCAGGTGCTGTAAGCTTGAATGTGCGGCTGGTGCAATGGATAATAGCACGGGATTATTAATCAGAAAGTGAGTTCTATTTCAGTTGGGTTTGTTATATTTGCTTATGCGTAAATATTGTTGAGAAAGGTTTGAATCCACCACGTTTCCCCCATGAATGTGTTAATTAATAAGATTTGTACCACTAAATCATTTTTATCATCAAAAGGTTTTTACAACCTGAAAATATTTTCTCGCCTTTGTGGCACCATTTAATGAGGCAGAAAGGGAAAAGAAAGAAAAGAAGAAAAAGAGAGGCTAAGAATCGAATCGTGGGTGATAAGCAAGAACACACACACAGCTAAGAGACAATGGATAAAAGGATATTTTGATAAGTAACAAATGGCGAAAGAGTGTCATTACAATGACAGGGAAATTCTGAGTAAAAAGAAAGGGAAAGAAGGAAAGAATCAGATATGTTTTGGCATCGGCTGTGTTTTCTAAGGATATGAAAACAAACTATTGGTACGAGAAGACATCTTATTATCAACTACAGACCGGCTGGCCAAAGAAAAAAAAATTCAAATGAAAATGTTATTTCGTTAAGAGACGAAAAAACAGGCAACTAAAAGGACTTGGACAGATATGAAAAATTAATGTGTTTTTTTTTTTCTTTCTTCGAGGCGACAGACTGGCTGAAACTTTGGAAATGTTTCTCTTTGAGACCATGTTAAGAAGACCACACATTCTGATAATTAGCGATAAAATACCTGACGTAAACCACGTGTAGAACAAGAGTTATGACCGCCATTGTCATATTGTCCCGTTCGCGGCTGTAGAAATGATAAACCATTAAGGGGAAGAAAAGGGAAAGGGAAGAGATAATTTTTTTTTTAAGCAAGATATTTTTTTTCCTGAAACAAAGCCGCAGATTCGTCCACGCCCGACTAAGACATCATTGGTCAAGTGGTGATCACGTGATGCACGAGGGAGGCTGTTGCCGCCCATCTGGAGGATGAGTAAGAGAGGTTGCCACGAAGATGTGGGGAGGGCAGTTCACGCCCCTCTGAAGTATGATGAGAAGGTGGGAGTGAGGAAAGTTTCCCAAAAATGGAAAAAGGTGGAAATTCCTAACCAGAGAGGTGGATATGTATTTAGAATTATCGAGGAACCCCCCGGCGCCGACAAACTCACCCCGGTTTTGGTCGGCGCCCATATAAACGAAGCCACAACGAGCAGAAATGAGTCGAGACCCAGCAGTTCCCAGAGTCAGTCTCCGGTTGAGGCAAGCCTCGCAGATAGCTGACCAGGATTCACGCACAAATCCGGACCATCTTCAAACCAAGAACAATTATTTTGAAGAGCGACTTAGATCCAGATCACCGAAATAAGTTTTTCTTTTGACTTTCGTCCAAAGACCCACCGAAACACCAATTTCTTAGCAGACGACTTGAAGTGTTAAAACTTGCCTAGCGGAAAACGACGTGTCACAATCCATAGAACGGGTCGGGAAATAGATGCAGTCCTATGTATCGAACAACTAGATATAAAGTTTGTTACCTTTTTTTTTTTTGATACTTTGAACTTTTGAGTTTTCATTTTATTGCCTTTTATGCGTATTTTTGTGGTATCACCCCCGTTGGACTCGGTTTGCAGTACGGCCCCGATGACTGATTGATTTCCTCTGCCTAGATCAATTCACAACGTGGGTAGGCAGACTGGGAATCAAAGTAGGACGTCACCGTTGGTGCCGTGGTAGACTGGGATAGAACGACACGGTTGGCGCTGCGACCAGGGGACGACGTCACACCTTAAATAAGTCATAGAAAGGCTTAGAAACCGAATCAATCACTCAATATAAATGTTATAAGTGATACTTACACTGATTTATTTGAAGTGAGTACTATTTGCTGAATCAACATAGTGCATTTTCATGATACATTCAGTGTAGGTGCCATCACTCATTTCCATCCCAGATAATAGTTTTGGAAATGTTTATAGTGTGTCGTAATTCTTTGAACACTTCGTGTGCAAAATCATTCTTATCTCCACTATGAATTCCTGTTATAGGCATTGCTTCCTCGTCATCCGTATATTGGCCTATGGAAGGAGAGCAGCAATATTGTTTTCTATGAGTTGATGAATCGTATAGATGAGTTCCACTTGAGGTCATTGGTGAACGTGAGCAGTAATAGGCGGTCAAATAGTTTCATTGAAAGTACAACCCGTCATTATGACTGGAATAAATTCACATCACAGGGAATTAATTAATTACGTGCTTTTGGATATATTAAAAACAATAAAAGCTAGTCTTTCTCCAAGCAATCTGATAGAGCGAGGCTAGAAAAGAGATCAGCTGCGAGGCCTTGATCATCACTAGTTATATATTTTTTTTTAAATGTTCGTTATCAAAACTTCGTGCAAACATAAGTAATGCAATATGAAACAAACACATAGATCAATGCAGTTAATAATAATAATAATAATAATAATAATAATAATAATAATAATAATAATAATAATAATGATAATAATAATAATACGAAGATAGAACCTGTTACAATTCTATGGGACTACACAATACCCACTGACAGAACAATCAAAGCCAGCCGCCCAGATATTGTTATTAAAGAACACAAACAAAAACGGTGCCTGCTTATTGATATGACAGTCCCTGCTGACTGCAATGTATCTTTGAAGATATTCAAAAAGCTGTCAAAATACAAGGACCTTGAAATAGAAATCTCGAAAATGTGGCATATGGGAACATCAACAATCTCTGTGGTAGTTGGAGCCCTAGGACTGGTTAGAAAAGATTGCAGTAGACTAATTGAAGAGATTCCTGGAAGTCCATGCCTCAAGGAGATACAAAAAGTTGTTCTGACAAGTACAGCTCACACTTTACTTTATGTAATTTTTTTTTTGTCGGTGGAAAGTGTCATGATGCCATTTCTAACCTTAGGTCCCTGGGCGGGACCCGGAAAGAAATGTGTAAACGCCAGAAATCAAAGAAAATAAAAATAAAAATAATAATAAACTACCAAAGATCTTGAAGGAGAAATGTAAAAAAATGGGGCTCATGGGGGGAAAATCAATAATTCCAATTCTAGCCTTAGGATTTATTGGAAAAAGGTTCCAATAAAATCATGGAATGGATTTCTGGTAACTCATGCCTTAAAGAAATACAAAAATTTGTATTCACATTACCGCTTACAGATTACAAAAAGATTTCTCTAAAATGTATGGGATCTTATTTTATTTTTTAATTAATAATCAGTGTAAAATGCCATAAAGCCCTTTCTGACATTAGGTCTCTGGTTTGGGGCCGGAAGGACATTTATATACAACAGAAATATAATATTAGGTTGGTACAAAAATAATGACGTAATAATGTCGTTTTTTGACGTTAAACGTCAAAAAACGACATTACTACGTCATTTTTTTTGCACCAACCTAATATTTTAATTTTAGAGACATGTTACTAAGTTATATTATTTCTTGATATACACGATATGTAAGCGGTAACTACTAGCTTTATAAAACTTTGACACAAATCTAATTTGTTTTTACCTGATTCGGGCAGAGCATTGGGCAGGGCATTGGGCAGAGCATTGGGCAGAGCATTGGGCAGGGCATTGGGCAGGGCATTGGACAGTTATTGGACACTTATTACTTGTAATAGCAAGAAGACAGAGAAACAAATAAGAATGCAATAATAGTAATAATAATAATGGTGGCACCGGCGATGTTGGCGATAGTGGTGATTGTGGTGATAGTGACTTATCGGTTATTTTTTAATAGGCTTTTGTTATTTGTTTAGTTATTTATTAGAAGTTTATACAGAATTATATTTTATAAGCCATACAATACAAAAACTTATAATAAACCTATCTTTAAATATTGTTAGTATTTATATATCAATTGTATTTATGCGCCAAATATATTCCTGTAACAACACGATTAGGGAGCTTTGAATATAGTTTCATATTATTGAACATAAGAGAAAAAATAGAAAAAGTCAAAGAAAATTCTGATCAAAATTGAAGTTATGTCGAAGTCTAGAGAAGTACGTCTGTCTCCTTGGCATCCAAACGCTTATAAATTAAGATTTTACCGTTATTAATAATAGCAGCAGTAGAAAAAATAGTAGGTAGAGGCCTGGCCTCCTGAACGTGATTTCCCACCATGGAGTGGATATGATGTGGCGCTCATGAATTGACCCACACCCATAGGTAAATAGGAACTGACTATAATGTTGACAGAACGAAAAATATTGCTAAACCTCATCGGTTGTCATGCGGGACGACAAGGAAAGCGATCCCCAGTGAGGAACCAGACTGAGATCAAACTCTACCCAACGAGAACTGGAGGAAACCCAAGCGGAAGACAGTCCTCACAGAAATGCTCTATATTCATTAAAAGAATATTCTACAAAAATAACAATAAATAAATGGTCTAGGGAAGAAGTAAATTGAAGCAATGATAGCATACGATAAATCTGAAAGCATTATCGACCTATAATACCTGGCGAACAGACTAAACAAAGATGCCAGCGAACTAGTCTATGTCAGGCGTGACATCATCATCAGAAGAAAAAAGAATGCCTGACATAGAAATTGAAGTCATCCGGCAAAACATAAAAAAAAAAAAAAAAAATACGATTAAACGTTAACATTGAGGGGTTAAATGCCAACAACCCAAAGCAAACAACCAAAATGAAGTAGAGAAGGGATCCAAAATGAAGTAGAGAAGGGATCCAAAATGAAGTAGAGAAGGGATCCAAAATGAAGTAGACAAGGGATCCAAAATTAAGTAGAGAAGGGATCCAAAATGAAGTAGACAAAGGATCCAAAATGAAGTAGACAAGGGATCCAAAATGAAGTAGACAAAGGATCCAAAATGAAGTAGACAAAGGATACAAAATGAAGTAGACAAGGGATCCAAAATGAAGTAGACAAAGGATCCAAAATGAAGTAGACAAAGGATCCAAAATGAAGTAGACAAGGGATCCAAAATGAAAGAAAGAAAAGGAGACAACTGGAGAGAAGCCTTGACATAAAGAATAAAACTGACGGACTAAAATTTAAAGAGAAGCTTAAACAAAAAATTGAAGCGAAGACAGAGAATCAAGCGTGATGAAAAAAAAAACACATTCTTCTGGCAAAACAAGATGCCAAGAAAATATATCGAGAACTGAGAAAAATAAAATAGCGATAAATGACCCACCTAATATAAATGAAGTTAAGGAATTCTGGTGTAAGAGTGGGAAAACTACATAATGCCCAATGAAAGAGCTACATGGATTAAGCAACAACAGGAACAGCACACAGATATACAGTGCCAAAAATGGAGAATATCAATATAACTGAAACAACCGCTACCATCTGCAAAACTAAAAACTGGAAAGCATCAGGGATAGACCGAATAGACAATTTTGGGATAAAATAATCTTTCTAGCATTCACCAAAACTTCGCACGGATATAATCATATACCCAGAAAAATGCTCCAAATGGCACACGTGGGGAGTAACATACCTAGTCCCCAAAACAGAAGCGATGCAGAACCCGAAGAACTATATGTACATCATCTGCCTACCAACAATGTACAAGATCCTCACTTCTAAATAAACAAAAGGACAAAACTTCCTTGGGAAAAACAATTTACATAGAGCAGAATAGATGTCTAGTAAAAGAGGAAGTTACAGGTGCAAGGACCAACTAATTATCAATAAAAAAAATATCGGAAGAGGTGAAAACAAAGAAAATAAACTTATCGATGCCATCGATCAACTAGAGTACCACACTCAAGAATAGAGAAGAGTCAAAAAATATACAGAGCATGCCCTACAGCGTTCGAACTCATAACGAAGAGCATGAAAAACTGGAAAACTCCACTCAACATAAACCATACAAACGAATCACTAACATCGAGACCAATGAACATCAAAAGAGGGATATTCCAACGGGATTTATTGTCACTACTACTCTTCTGACTTGTATTAGCGCCACTCAGCTGGTTAGTGAACAACAGTAGCTACAGATACTAGTCACAGAATAGCAAACTGAATCATCTATTCTATATTGATGATCTTAAAACGTTTGTTGAGTTTGACAACCACAGAAAAAAAACATACTATTGTCAAAAAGTTCAGCGAAGACATTAGGATGAAGTTCGGAATCGACAAATTTTCCAGAGCTAGATTTAGATGTAGTAAACTAAAGAAATCTATAGATTTAGACTTTAATATTTTAATATTATAATTAAGGAACAAGACCAAGAGGATACATACAATTACTTAGGACTTAATGAATTAGACGGAATACAACATTCAATTACGAAGAAAAAAATCCGAAAAAGAATATTGTATTATAATCACCTTATCTATACCATCAACCCCAGTTGAGTAAAACAAAGAAAAAGAAGTTGGCCAAATGAAATTACAAAACAAATTGGAGGAAAGTCTTTGAATGTCAAATACCTAAAAATAATGAAAGGAGCAGATATGGATCAACAGAAAAAAAAAAACAAAATAAACATCAGAGGCTGTGAGGCAGCGGGTTGAAATTGTAACAGGTCTATTTAATGTATCTCAGGACCAAAGACTCGAAACCAGTTCTTATCACTGTCACATAATCAAGGATCTAACTAACTCGAAATGCAGGATCTATAAAAAATATGATGAAACTGTCGACCATATTATCTCATGAACTAGCGGAAAATGAATATACCCACAAGTAAAATAAGGTAGCAACATATGTACAGTGGAAGATATGAAAGAAACCCAAAATCGAAACCGCTGAGAGATCGTATGAGCACCAAATAGACAGAGTTATAAAAATAACGATGTGACTATCTTCTGTGATATGCCAATTCAAACTGACAGGGAAATAACAGCCAATAAACCTGATATTATCATAAAAGACAAAAAAATCAGGAAGTGTATGCTTATTGACATAGCAGTACGTACATAAAAATTATCGCGAAATACAGGATCCTGGAGATCGACATTAATAGAATGTAGCGAATGAAGACTGATACTGTATTTATATTAATCGGAGCTCTTGGCCTCGGGAGAAAATGAATGGACAATTTCCCTAAAAGAGTCTCAGGTAACATCAAGTTGCCCAGAAGATCGTTCTACTAGGAACATGCCATATACTAAGAAAAGTGCCATCGATTAAATGGCAATTCACTTTTCTGGACTAAGGAGCATATTTAGGACCTGGATGTACAGGATACAAAGCATAAAAAATAACATACCCAGATAATAATAATAATAATAATAATAATAATAATAATAATAATAATAATAACAATAATAATAATAATAATAATAATAATAAGCAGTAGCCGCGAAAACTTCAAGGTCTTCCTATTTTCATTTTCTGATAAATCACGATACTTAAGTTAATTTTTGGATAAGCACCTTGCAAGTTCCACGACTGTATAATATCTATAGAAATTCTCTTATTATATTCTTATATATTAGGTTGGTGCTAAAATAATGTCGTTTTATCACATGTGTTACTATGTGAGAAAACGACATTATTTTTGCACCACCCTAATATTTGTATTTAACAATACTAACGCAATATGAAATATTATTTAAAAAACTAAAAGGGTACAAATGAAAAGGTTAAAAATTAACAAGGTTTTCCATTTTAGGCAGACGTTAAATTCATGGGAACCTTATCACATATTCTATCTTACCATTCCTTCCTTCATTCATTCTTTCTTCATTTTCTTTATCTTAAAAAAATCAAACATCCTCTCTGATCTACGTTTTTGTTTCGTCTTTCCTCGGTCTATTATTTATCTGATGTAACGGCAGGGAGTAAGGCACAAGATAAAATAACTAACTGAGGAATAATAATAATAATAATAATAATAATAATAATAATAATAATGATAAGAAGAAGAAGAAGAAGAAGAAGAAGAAGAAGAAGAAGAAAAAGAAGAAGAAGAACAACAACAACAACGACAAGAACAACAACAACGACAATAACAACAACAGCTACAAGATAGGCTAACGTTTTCATTGGTTAATCGTAATTCTGCACGACATGTCTGCCAAGAGGACATCCTGAAAATCGTCTCAGATGGTAAGAAATCCTGTTTTGAGAAGTTTACTTGTATTTATCATTTGTTGTTATTTTTTCCTTCCTTCCGTCTGAGATGTTTGTAAGATTTGTTTTCCTTTTTTTCTATTATTATTATTATTATTATTATTATTATTATTATTATTATTATTATTCAGGATTTTTATTTAATGGTTTTCTTTTTACATACACATTCTTATTTATACTTATTGATTTCTGATTTACCAAAACCCTCCAATTAAAATACTTGTATTTTCATCACATAGTCTCAATAACACAAACACACACACACACAAACATATATATATATATATATATATATATATATATATATATATATATATATATATATATATATATATATATATATGATAAAAAACTAGTTTTGGTATGCTATCAGGGATAGAGTCTATGTAAATATAAAAATGTATATTGAAGTCAAAACCCAGCGCCGACAGTGTTTCATGTTTAAACGCAATCTTCAGACAACACACACACACATACATACACACACATGCACGCACATAGACACGCACACACATACACACACATATAAACTCGCACACATACACACACACATGCACACACACATTCACGCACATGTCCAGAATATTTGCGTTTAAGCATGAAACACTGTTGCCGCAGGATGTTAATCCAATAACCACGCGCACGCGCGCACACACACACACAGAGGCATTATTGTTTTCGTCAGTATCGATAATTTTATTATTATTTTTAGTAGTAGTAGTAGTAGTAATCGGAGTATTAATCAAAATTAATGAAAATTTCATTCTTTCATCTGTTTATTTAATCCCATACCATCAACATTGGTTGTTGTATTGCTATTATTATTATTATTATTATTATTATTATTATTATTATTATTATTATTATATTGAAATTTAACCTCCGCTCCCAACGTTGATGAAAACGAAGTGTGAAGAATTTGTCAGGCTTTTAGTGAGAAATATTTTTACGATGGATCGTCAGTGAACTATTTTGTATTTAATAGTTTTCTTTTCACCCAATCACACACACACGTATATATATATATATATATATATATATATATATATATATATATATATATATATATATGTATATATATATATATATGTCCTCTTGTCATTATTTTTTATTTTCGAAAAGAAGATTAGTTTTTTCTCTTTCGTTGCAGTTTCCATTCGTCAATTGTTTGCCGTTTCAAAACTTGACGAATTTTCTTTTTGCTTAAATCCTCCATTTGAAAAGTAAATTCTGAAAAAAAAAGACAGAACAAAAAAAATCAAATAACCGTGCTTATTGAATCACCATCACCTTTATTGTTTATCAAATAAAATTTCCCTGAGTTCTGAGTGCAACCAGAGAAAAATCTATAATAATATACAAGACATAATAATATAAATAACAAATATATAATGTCTCTTAATAATTCTTTTTCTACCTTTTTATACAAAATTGAAGATAAGTATGCGGAACTATTTCTACAGACATTTTGTCTCACTTTGTACGTACACTTATTAAAAAAGAGAAAAATACGTTTGAACAAATGCACAGAGTATAGTAGAATTAATGCTGCTGTGATTACTTCTCTAAAAATCTGTGATCAAGATATTTTCCGTGTCTATTTCTGGTAAAAGTAGCATAGCCGCCTCGAAATTATAACCTTATCTCGACGTTTATGTATAATGTGTATTTAGGCTTAAGCCTGCTTTAGTCCCATCGTGTGTTTTGTTACCCCTAAAATGTTAAAAGTAATTTTAATTCCTAGTTGGCAGCATTTCTCTTTTGCTCCCTCGCAATATTCTCTTGATTTGGTGAGGGCGTGTAGTAAGCGGTGTGTCGCAGTTGTAGCTCCTTTGTTGTGCGCGGCCAGCGTCTCTTTGTCTTCTTCGGGGTGTCCATTTAGCTCACCTGAATAACGAAGGTAAGTTTTCCTGATTTACATTCTATATTGACGGGCTAAGTGACAAAAACAACGGCAAAAGGCATAAGCAAATATTCATGTTTTGTCCTGAGATTTTCGTTGTACAAAATGTGATTTTATATGCTGTTCAGTAGCTTAAAAAATCGAATAAGGTTATCGTATCCTCATACATTGAAATCGATGGGAGAATCCATCATTATCATCTTCATAATATATATAGAGAGTTGGGGAAAACAAATATTCGTACACATACAATTTTTTTAATTTATTTTATTTCCATCTAATGAATAAACATAATTTTCATATAATTAACTGTACACAGATGCATAATAATTAAATATGCATAGAAAACGGAGAAAATGATCTAATAGAAGTAAATCAAATTCATCTATTTTTGTGGATGAAAAAAGTCCTCATACAATACAAAAAAGAATACATAATCTTCATTTAATACTTTGTAGAATTGCCATTATTCACTTCTACAGCAACTAACCTCTTCTTGTAGTTCGCAATTAATGATTTGCAAATTTTAGTTGGTATTTTTTCTGTTCTTCGCTTGTTGTCTTTAAATATGGGATGTTGGAGCTCTAGATTGGATTTGAATTTTCAAATAACGCCACAGATACTCGATTGGGTTTTTATCCTGGGGACTGACTTGACCTTTCAGAATATTCGCATTATTTTCAGCAAGCTATTTCTTTGTAGATTTTGCAGTGTGCAAGGGATCATTATCTTGTTGGAAGATCCAATCAGGAGGAAGTTCATTTTGTTTTCAACCCAATTCATTAAATTTCTCCCAAAATATTTTGATATATTGCGGCATTCATTCTACCATCTATTACTGATATGTTGCCAGTACCTTTTTCAGAAAAACATCCCAAACCATGATGCTGCCACCACCAAATTTCACTGTTGGAACTGTGTTTTTTTGTTTGAAGGCGTCACCAACTTTTCTCCGTACATTATTTCTAGCATTACGTCTAAACAACTCACTTTTGGCTTCGTTTGCCGATAATACCCTTTTCCCAATATGATTTTTCCTCATCCTTATGTTCAGGAACGAATTTCAACCTGACATTTCTGTGCCTTTTCAATAGCAGTGAAGTTTTTCGAGGGGAGCGTGACTTTGCTTCCATTTAGTGCCACAGATTATCGATGAAAGCAAATCATCCTGAAACTGTTGAATAATCAATGGATTTTGTTCAATTTGATGAATTAATTTTCCTCGAAGAGCTTGAAGAAATAATCCATGGAGCACCTGTATTTCTTGGTTTTTTAACAGTTTTGAGTTTTCTATATCTTGCAATCAATGAACTAATGGTAGTAAATGGAATATTCAGGTTGTCTAAGATTTTCCTGCAATTTTAACCTTCTTTCCAGAGATTAACCATAAGTTCTTTTTGAGAATTTATCACCTCTTTATCTCTAGCCATGATGATAACATTCTTGCACGAATATCAATTACAGAATCGTCTGCTTGTATTTTTAGGCTAAAATAACTACTTATAACATTATTGGAACTTTCTAGAACATTTCATTTAAACAATCTAGATTAAAGCAATTTAAATGTTTTAAAATCTGGAATTTGCTCCATACAAATATTTTTCACCCCTTAAAATACATAAGTGTAATTCTATTAAATCAATTTTTTTCTGTTTTCTATGCATATTTAGTTATTATGCATCTGTGTATAATTAATTATATGAAAACTATATTTACTCATTAGTTGAAAATACCATAAATTAAAAATTTGTATATGCACAAGTATTTTCCTCCACTGAGTGTGTATATATATATATATATATATATATATATATATATATATATATATATATATATATATATATATAAGAAATATAGTTTTAAAATGTGCCATATTTATGGGGCAAAGTGCTCAATATCAGAGATAGAGCGAATGTAAGTATAAATATAAAAGTGTACATTGAAGTCAACACGACAGGCTGTTTCATGTTGGACGCAATCGTCAGGCCTATTGCTTCCAGCATGAAACAGTCTGTCGCCTCTGAGTGTTGACTTCAATGTTCACTTACATATATAATCTACATGGTAGATTATTCTTGCTTCGCTGCACATGTTTATGGATATCCCATCAAGTTCTTATTCATATTGATCAGTTGTCCCTATTGTCCTCAGTCTATACTACAATGCACGGGGATTGAACTCGCGCTTATTAGCTTAATCCAATAGATTATTGTCGCACGCTTTAGTGGTTCGTGAATTGAATGTTTATATATATATATATATATATATATATATATATATATATATATATATATATATATATATATATATATATATATATATATATATATATATATATATATATATATATCAGTACAGTAACTATGAGTAATCTGTAATATCTTTTTATTTAGGGGAATATATTGTGGCTATTTTCATTAATAAAATTTGTTTCTATTACTGTATTCGTGTGTTTCACCTACAATTTAAAAATATATTTATGCAAAAAAAATATTATACTTTTCATTTCAATAAATAATTATATGTTCAGTTCAAGTTTTGATTTCATGTATATTGTTAAGAAAATTGTCTGTTATGTTATTTTTTTTAGCAGTAGGGCAATATTTTACATAATTGTCGCACTATAAGCATTTTTGTATTCGAGCGTGTAAACGCCCCAAGGGACTAACTATTTTCGAAAATCCGAGGTGTCGAACACAGGGTCAAAATCATGGAAGGAATTTCTGGCTATATTTTTATTCTTTCACTTGAAGCAATTAGAAAGACACAAAAATGAAATTTGATTCAAATAATAGGTTTATAGAACACACATTCAAATATCACGTCAAATAAAGACGGAAAATTCTAACAGAATATGAAAAAAAAAAAATGAAACAAACTAAAACGTTACTGACAGAAACGTATTGACAAAAGCAGCAAATCTGTAAATACTTGTCTGAAATGCTTTATAGGGACATAGATAAGATGTTGAATCAATAAATCCGTAGCATGAGGCAATTGGTAGCTCCATATCGATCGTGTACTCTGTAAATATTAAAACTAATTAATGGATAAACGTTTGGTTACATAGTGTATAGGTTATTTTCACCTGTAAGATAAAATGGCATAGTTTTTAGAGGAATATTGTTCTGAAATGTTCACTGAATAATATAAAAACTTTGTGATAACTATTCACAACGGAATTAAGTGTATTGCCAAAAATGATTCTGTTGTAAAGTAAATATTTGTTATGTAAAATATATGAGATTTTAAATTATTAATCATGGTCTTATTGACGAACCAAATCACATATATACAATTACTCCTATATATCTATATAAATATATTACATATGTGTGTAATGTATATATGTCTAATTTTATCAATATATGTATAAACATGTGTGTAGTTAGCGACATATTTGTATATGTGCGATTGTATGTCTAATATTGACGATAGGTCAAGTGCCAATATTTCTCAAAGGCATCGCTATAAATTCAGAAGAATTTCGTTCTTTAAAGGGAAAAAAATATCATTGATAGCAAATTGATTTTTTTTTCGCATAGAAATTCCCAAATTGCATTCAAGAAAGGTTTCAGCTCCCATGCAGAAAATAGTTTAAATCAAGCAAGGAATGGAGGTGGGTAAAAAGAGTGGAGGATTAGGGCGTGAAAGGCGAGAAGGAAGAATAAGAGAGAGAGAGAAAGAGAGAGAGGATGTGAAGAAAGAAAGAAAGAAAGAAAGAAAGAAAGAGATAAAGAAATAAGAGAAGGAGAAAAAAAGTCAGGTATTTGGAAGAAAAAATGTAGCTAGGAAGAAAGGAGAAGGAAAGTATGAAAAATGTGTTCTAGAGAAGTAGAAGGTGTGATAGATTTGAATGGAAAGACGAAAAATAGACTAAAGGAATGGACGGAGAAAGAGAGTGAATGAGAGGAAGAGAAAAAGACAGAATGAACGATGGAAAGAAAAGAATGAGTAAGAAAGTTTGAAAGAAAAGAAGAAAAAAGAAATGGAGGAAAAAAGGTGGGAGTTGGAGGAAGTAAAGAAGAAAAGGTGGTACAAATAAAGAAAGAAATTTAGTAGAAAGTAGAGAGAGGGGAAAGAAAGGAGAGCAGACGAAAGAAAGAGAAGAATGTTAAAGAAAGGCAGAAGAAATGATTAGAGAAAATACGCGAATGTAATGAATGATGGAAGAGAAAGGAATTAAATAAACAAAGAAGGAAGGAAGAAAGGATGAAAGAAAGCAACTGAAACGTAGGAAAGTCTGGAAAAGGAGGGGAAATGAACGAAGGAGAAATAAACTATGTAGAAAGGTGAAATAAAGAAAGGATTAGTGAGGAAGGGGGGAAGGAATAAAAAGGAAGAGAGAGAGAGAGAGAAAGAAATGTGATAAGAGAATACAGTGAATGAAAGAAAGGGACTTAAAGGAAGGAAAGAAAGGTGGAAGAATAGCTGGAAGGAAAGTTAGAGTGACGGAAAGAAGAGAGCGTAAGAAAAATGAATGGAAATGAAAAATGAAGTGTGAGAAGAAGAAGAAGAAGAAGAAGAAGAAGAAGAAGAAGAAGAAGAAGAAGAAGAAGAAGAAGAAGAAGAAGAAAGATATGATGAATGAAGGAAGGAAGAAACGTAAATAATTTTTTATCGACTTGGATTTATTACTTCTCGTTTTAGACTGTGGACATAGACTCAACTTTTATGCGGCCGGTGGGAGATCTACAAAACTTACTTTCGCGAAGAGCGACAACACTTTATGTAAATATGATTGATTGATTGATCTATCTATCTATCTATCTATCTATCTATCTATCTATCTATCTATCATGGTGTTAGAATGCTTTTCATATCTATCTATTTATCTATCTTAAACTCGTCATTATCTATCTATCTATCTATCTATCTATCTATCTATCTATCATGATGTTTGAATGTCTTAAGCTCTTCATATCTATCTATCTATCTATCATGATGTTTGAATGTCTTAAGCTCTTCATATCTATCTATCTATCTATCTATCATGATGTTTGAATGTCTTAAGCTCTTCATATCTATCTATCTATCTATCTATCTATCTATCTAATACTGTTTATATCTAAAGCACGGTAACATCAATCTTTAGCTCACGGAATCAATAATTATAAAAACAGTATGCATCAATGTTCTATGAAAATGCTGCCAATCAAATAAGTTTATACTGTGCATAGTGAGTTCAATCCTAATGGTAATCACTGTGCTGGAAATTGATACCAGACCAACCGATGTAAACGCATTCGGTTTTTGTCGAAATTTCCTTAAAACGAAACGCTTCATTAACTTTTTTTTTCAAATTGCCATTCATTATTTTTGCCCACCATATTGCCTATATCATCATTTATTTTGCAAATTTAATGTTGACCAAAGTTGAAAAGAAACAAATTGGATCCCGTCGATTTTCGAAGATCTACAACCAAATCATGAACAGAAGTGAAGCGGCTATGCCCACAATTTTAAATGGCCCTGAGGTCATATCTTGCTCGACTAAAAAGACGAATCTCATCGCCTCTATCTTCATCATCTAAATCAACGTTAGATAACAAACACCAGCCGCTCCGCAAGTTATCAGTTCTCACATAGAACAAGCTCAATAATATTACCATCACAGCACGAGAAATCTCTAGAATTATCAAAGACTCTTGACTCCAAGAAAGCCACCGTTGTAGACAAAATTTCAGTGAGTGTCCTTCAGAATATCAACATGGAATTATCCCCAATCATAGCAAAATTATTCAACCGCTGCTTGTAGGAGAAATCCTTCCCAAGCCTGTGGAAAGTGTCAAGTCTATGCCTGGTCTTCGAGTACGCGGGCGTGCGATAATTTCCCTCTCAGTACAGACCAATCAATATTCTCAGTATCATCATCCTGCTTTTTGAGTCTATAATCAATAAGGTTGTCGAACACTTAGAAAAGAACATCAGTTCCGACGAGCAATATGGATTTCGGTCTGCCCCATCCACTGCCAATGTCCTAACTACAATCACTCAAAGAATCCGAGGCTCTCAACGAATAACACACCTTCAGTAGCATAACACTAGGTATCTTAAATGCCTTCGACAAGGTGTTACACAAAGGTTTACAAGACAAGGTCTTCAATTATCGAATTACGTCATGGGTCTTCTCAATCAGAAAATCCTTCCTAACGGTAGGGTCCATGATATTAGTTATTGATTTTCATTCCTCCAGATCCCTAGCGTTCAACGCAGGCGTCACCCAGTGGTCACAGGTTTAGCCAATCCTCTTTTTGATCTTCATAAATTATTTGCATAGGAATATATTCGGATCATGATACGACTATATACAGATGCACCTGAAAAACTCTCGATGGTCAGAGATTGACGAATGAACTTTCTTCCAATCTTGCACAAAATACCCATTAGGATAAAACCTGATTGGTTACATTCAATACCTCGAAGACCACCCTAGTTACATTCTCTCATCGCTGATCTGATCACGAATTACCACCAATCTGGATGAGCAGAGGTCCTCGCGGGTAAGCACCGTACCTTGAAAGACAGTTGAGCCTCAAACACACACCCGACCTCAAGTGGAACTCGTACTTACGTTCCATTGCTAAGGATGCAGGGAAATGATTGGCTCCCTCTACCGCTCCAGTATGTACCCGACTCCTCCTGCTATCCTCTACGTTTACAAGAGTTAGAACCGACCAAAAATGCAATACTGTTGTCATATTTGGACGGGAGCTGCCAAGGCCTTGATAGTGATCAAAAGCATCTCCGAGCACTTGTAGGTGACGAATTATTCTCCACCCTTCAAACTCTCTCTCCCACACCCGTGATGTGGCAAGCCTCTCACTGCTCTACCGCTACTTCCACGGAAAATGCTCCGAAGAACTACATTCCCTGGTCCCACCCCCACCCGCCCGAGGCAAGCCTTCACAGTAAGTTTTTTAATCTACATAAATGAACTACTTAAGAATATACTCAGATTATTTGTAAACATCAATGCTGTTGATCGTCTATATATGTGGGTAGCTCTAAAACTCTTGGTGATTACATATTGGCGATTGAACTCTCTTTCGATCTTGTACAAAATACCCAATGGATTAAAAACTAGTTGGTTACATTTTATATATCGAAGACTAAGCTAGTTATATTCCATCATCACCTGTCTGACTCTGAAATAACACTAATCAGGTTGAACGGAGGTCCTCTTGGGGAAGCACCGTGCCTTGAAAGACAGTTGGGCCTCAGACTCACACTCGACCTCATGTGGAACTCATACATACGTTCCATTGCTAAGGATGCAGGAAAACTGATCGGCTCCCTGTACCGCTCCAGTAAGAACCAGACTCCTCCTGTTACCTTCTACCTTTACATGAGCCAGATCAGACTAAAATGGAGTACTGTTGTCATATTTGGGCAAGAGCTGCCCAGAACACATTCTCAAACCTTGATAGAGTTCAAAAGCATCTCCGAGCTCTCGTGGGTGACGAATTATTCTCTATCCTATAACCTGTCTCCAATAGACGGGACGGGGCATGACTCTCGCAGCTATACCACTACTTCCATGGAAAGTGTTCTGACGAACGACATTTCTTGGTACCGCTAAGACAAACCTTCACGTCAAGAACACGCCATGTCACTTACATAGTAGCAAACCACCCACATTTCCTCCATATCCCTTCAGTGTGGAGTAAGTTCCACTCGAGAAGCAGCTTCTCGTGAACCACTGTCCTGTGAGACCGATTCCCACGTGGATGTTTCCTGGATCACTATAATCTTAACCTTTTCAAGGTTAGAGTTAATCGTCATCTTCCACTCCTAGACACAAAAATGAACTCCTAACGTAACCCTCTACCTCGTCTGGCTCCCGAGCTTTGTAAAGGGTGAAAATTACTGTAAATAAAAAAAAAATAACTTGTATTCAATAATGATGTTAGGATTTTTAAGATATATTTGCATGATAAATACGCCATGTTAATGTTAGCTGATAAATACATCATTTGCACCATTTAATAAATAAATAAATACAAGACCATCTACTCAGATATGGGTATCCATTAAAAATAACGTTGAAACAAGTAAATTAAAAGTATGTCGGATTTAATTCATTTCCTAAATAAGTGTCTTTGTTTACGTCAGGATACGAAAGAGAACAGATATGGACATTTCGAGAATCGGGAAGATATGTGTTTAAAAGGACTCTTGGAACTTTGTTTGATCAGAAGTGGTTCTACCTGGCCGAGTTAGTCTAAGGCACGTCGAATCCAATGACAGTTCCCCTGAGGAGACGCATGTTCCAATTCTGCCGTAGGGAACATATATTTCTAACAATTTTTTTCGAATATCCAGGCCGATTAAATAAATAAATATAATTTTTTGATAAATAAATACAAAAGAGCGTCTACTTAAATATGAGTTTCTATTTAAAATAACGCTTAAAATAATAAATAAAAATATGACGTATTTAATCCACTTATATATATATATATATATATATATATATATATATATATATATATATATATATATATATATATATATGCAATGTTATATATATATATATATATATATTATTTATATATTATATACGCGCGGTACTTATTGGAAAGCGCTCAATATCAGTGATAGAGCTAATGTATTTAGTTGGATTGATGTGAGTTTGTGACCCTGGGTTTCACGTTATTTGCGATCGTCAGACATAGGATTTTGTCTGACGATCGCAAATAGCATGAAATCCAGTGTCACAAACTCACATCAATCCAACTACACACACACACACACACACACACACACACACACACACACACACACACACATATATATATATAACATATATAAAACATATATATATATATATATATATATATATATATATATATATATATATATATATATATATATATAAATTTCTTATTTCAGATTTATAAAGAGTATTAAAGGTTGTAAGAAATTTATTACCTGAAAAAAGTAAAAACTTAATGAACGATAAGAACACTGCATTTGGAATTTTGTAACAGAGAAAAATACAGATTTTTAAGAGCATGAGAGCAAACACCTTTAAGTAAAACTCTCAATGTAGGATGTGTAAGTTGAACGAATACAGAATATAAATTTATGTAGAACTAAATCTGGTGAACTTGATGACGGGTTAGCATTTGGCTTCTTCATAGAATTCGTCTATATGCACAACTTTGGAAAGGTGTACGAAAATGTTTTAGACTAATACTGGGTGCATTAAAATGTTTAATATTTCTATGACAGATGGTTGTTTTATCTTTTTTCAGTCGTCGATGGAACCGCATAAAATAGAGTATGTATTCTCTTTGGATGATTTTGATAAAGATTGGATTCCGCTATAATTAAAAGCAATTAATCAAAGACCTTAATATAAATCTAATGGAAGTTTGCTGTGATTTTGTTCACCACACCCTCGACCCCGCCGGGAGGGACGATAATAATTTGCATATGGATATATCTTCAGAAATTGTAAGTAGCGGAAAAAATTGGCTTTATATTTCAGAATGTGTGCCTTTGGAAGTTATGTATAGGAAGATTGAATGTGTTCGCAAGTATTTTGGGGTGACACCCAAACCGCCATGACTGCCACGTTTTAAGCTTAAAAATCAACATCTCCCGTTATCTGTCCATAATACTCCTCGACTACATACGTACATGATCATAGATGTCAAGTTCTTCATCTCCTAGTGTACATGGTTGATTGTTTCATTTATTTCAAAAAATCCACATTGTTCAAGATGGAAAAACCTTAGTAATTGGCCAATTGGAAGGATGTTATCTTCCCTCAGGATAACGTCAGACTTCAAATCCCATTTCATGCCTAGTAGAAATTGGTTGAGTCTGATTTTGATACCCTACTCTACCGGCCGTATTAACTTATCCTTTTTGTCTTTTGTCTGCAATTTATTTCGAACCCTACAAAATTCTTTTAATCAGAAAAACTTCAATTACCTGGAATCCTGTATAAACCAATTAAACCAGTTCAGAACACTGAAAGTCTTGAACTTCTAGGAAGAGAGAATTATGAAGATGCCGAAAATGGGGGAATTTAATGAAAAAAAATCGCGCATATGTGGTTGAATAAATATCTAGATAATAGTTTTGGTTTGGTTTGGTTTGGTTTGGTTTGGTTTGTTGCGTTTTACGGCATATCAACCTCATTGGGTTATTTAATGCCGACAATTTTTTTTTCTGGTAATATTTTGTTTTTTTAAAAACCTATTTCTGGTAATACTTTTTCCTCAAAAATGTATAGCTGGTAACGTTATTTTAAAACATGTATTGCTGGTAGTGTTTTTTTTTATTCAAAAATATATTGTTGGTAATTTTTTTTTTCTTCAAGAATTTATTTCTGGCAACAATTCTTTTATAGAGTATTTCTGGTATTAAAACCCATTTTTACACATTTATCATGCTTTTTACTATTTGCTCATAGCCGGGACCCTAACAAGTGCTACCACCCCGGACTTCAGGGTGGACCTGGGAACACCAGCAATCAAGAGGCAGTTCCACGCTCCTCAAAACCTCCTAATCAGAGGCCTTGCTGTTGAACGTAGCTTATCGTCTTACCCAGGACGGTCTAGATAATATCTTTAAAATTCACTTAAAATAAGCTGCAAAACTTTCTTCCAATTTAATATAAAAAACAACTACGGAGTGTAAAAATGACTTGAAGGCTGTTATACTAAAACATTATGTGCAAAATAATGTAAACGAAAATTGCAAGTTTATAGTTTAGATTATATTGTTTAATATCAGAAAAGAAAAACTACATCTTTTATGTGGCAAAACAGTGCCCATCTCTCTCTTTCTCTGCATTTATATAAATAGAAGATCTTTCGATGTGATTCCATATCGATCAAATCGGTCAGACCAATCTTTCGTCTCAGATTACATTAATAAAGAGAACAGCAATTTTTGCAAAAGCTGATGTAGATGATTACAAAAATCGTTTAATTGATTCAATAATTGATAAGACGTGTGAATTTCAGAGTGATAAGTTTGGCAAAATTATGGAAGCCATTACTAATATGAATCATTTGATGCCGTATATTGGCTATTTAATTGCATTTCAATGGCTGCCGGTGTTGAAATCCGAAAAATATATTACAAATAGGTGAAATCATTAACGAATGTGAAAGGTGAAAGCAAAGAGGTTTCGTACTAAAACTTCGCTTGTTTGCCAAAGGGAAAAAATATTTTTTTTATTCTTAAATAATATTGGTTACATGCAAAAATTTCCAGTTTAAAAAACGGTTTTAAACTTAGCATTTATATTTGTTACGTTGTCTTAGTGTTATTTTAAATTATTTATTCCTTTTATATGTTTATCATCAGAATATTGTATTCTGCATATGTTTTTAAAAGTTTTAAAACGGAGATAACTCCAAGAAAGAAAGGAAGAAAGGCCGGCAGGCGTAGGAGGGGGATGGACAACGAAGACAACAAAAAGAGTGAAAAAAATAAGGATAGAAAAAGAGACTGAATATGTGTGTGTGAGAAAGAGAGAGAGAGAGAGAGGGAGAGAAATAGAGAGACTGTGTGTGTGTGTATGTGTGTGAGTGTTTGTGTGTGTGTGCGTGCGCGTGTGTGATAGAGAGAGAGGGTGAGAGAGAGAGGCAATAAATAAGAGGAGAGGAAAAGTAAAAAAAAGTTTGGTTTAGGTGATTTTGTTTAGCGGCATATCAACACCTCTATGTATTCGAAAATATGCCGAAATCTAATTATTTTCTACGCACTTTTTTTCTATTTGGAGATAATAGTTTTAGTGATACAAGTCTTAGTAATTAACACACAGATGAGGGACAAGGGGCACTTCGAGGTCGTGTAATGGCCAGAAATCTTGTCTCGCCAGATCAATTATGACTGAATAGTATGTTCCATCCTCACTGGGTGCTCGACACTTTAGGCCTTGTGCCAATCTAAGTAAAGCTTAGAAAATAGTTTCAATTATAACTGAATAGTAACTTTGATCATCCCCTGTCTTTCGGCTTTGTACCACATGTAAGCTACTGTTAGGAAATCATCATAGTCGGGGCAGAAGTGTTTATTTACGTGTAAGTGCATATAATATGCCAAACGGAATTGGAACTCGGCTCTCTGATTAAGAATTCTGAGCGATTATCCATTGCACCACCTGCACATCCAAGCTTACATCACCTGGTATTCCCAAGCGATCACACATCTAGCTGCTATCAAGGTTGCTTAACTTCGGTAATCGTATGGGAACCGGTGTTTCAACATTATATGGCCGTAAGCAGAATAAAAAAGAAAAAATGAGAGAGCAACGAGAAAGGAACAATGGAGAAGACTGATAAGTAAAAGAAAAGAAAGAAAGAGAGAAAAGAGAAGGTCAGAGAAAAGGAGAGAGTAATTTATACTCGGGAAAGATAGATGGAAAGAGAAAGCGGGATGAATAGAAGAGAGAGAGAGAGAAATGAAAGAAATTGAATGAGAGATATAGGGAGTGATTATCACTCAATCCTCTTTCTTTCGTCATACGACGTTAATCACAGTATTTCTTGTCGGATTCCGAAGTGCTTCCCTTCTTCGGACGTTTTCTGATTGCAAAACAAAAATTTCTCGAAAATCGTTTCTTCCTATTTTTCGAATTTTAAGTCACTTCCTGATTTTGTTAGGCAACGTGTATTTTAGAAGTTTACTCTTAAAAAAATCAGTATGATATATGGACAGGAACTATAGAATCTTCACTTTCCAGTTTCGATAGAGTCTAAAAGTGTCTCCCCATCCTTGTGGTTGACGAATTATTTTGCAACCTACAATCCTCTTCTCATAGATGAAACGTGGCAAACCACTTGATGCACTATCGATAATTTCCATTGAAAATATTCGGACGAACTACATTCCTTAATTCCACCTGTTCTAACCATGGCTAAAATGCCGGTATACCACGCAAATTATAGTGAACCACCGTCAGTCTCTTCGCACACCATCGGCGAAATCAGTTCCACTCGAGCAGCTACCTTTCACGAACTGCTGCTTTGTGGAACCGACTCTAAAGGGGAATTTTCCCCGATCACTATAATCTTAACCTTTTCAAGCCTACGGTTGCTCCTTATTTTTTCAACATATTCTCATAAACTGTGCCCTTTGTTTGTAACTCTCTGCCTCGAGTAGCTCTTGCGTCTTGTATAGGGTGAACAAAAAGAAAGAAAAAATTCAATAAAATTTGGAAATTGATAAAATTGCTTTTGTATCCGTGTTTATAATCATTTAATATCCTTCGCTTTTAGATAGAATTTTTTGAATTTTACTTCCGTGAATAAAGGAAATGTCTTCTAGATACGATATGTTTACTTCCTCGCTGTCTTCTTGAGGTTGCTAATAAAAGGTGACGTTTCGCGTATTCTTTACGGCTACATTCCATGTGTAAAAGTAACTCTTTTCTAAATAAATAATAAAGATTTTTGATAAAAGAATCTGCAATGTTACTGGTCCGGACATAGCATCTCAGTTTCACTCACTATCTCACTGCTGTAATGTTGTTTTGATATGCATTTTCTATTCATACTTTCATGGTAATTTTTCTGATGAACTTTCCTCTAAGTTATTCATTGTGAATATTCATTGTGAATATTCATTAGGATTTAAGTTTTAAATTTTTTAATTTTTATCTCCCGCACAGACAAACTGTACATATGTTTACTAGTCAGGACTACATAGAAACTTTGAGGTATTATGGTGACTGTAGTAAGAATGGTAAGTAAGAATATGTTCTTCTATGTAACGAATACTGAATGGGTCAGTAATCATGGTTCGCTAATTTGAAGATAAGACTGATTGAAGACCAGCCTTTCCATATCCCCTCTTGGCCTTGTGTCACATTTTTGTATTATAAATATTACTTTTCTCTATGGTACGTAGACTTTATGAATTTAAACGCAGTACTAGATTGGCGGCAAGGTTTCATCCTCTTACTGTTGAAATTACTAGATGGAACCGTAAGTTCTATGCTAACAGTTTCTTCTCACATACTTCTCTCTTGTGGAACTATCTTCCGTCTTAGTATTTTCGAGTTAACTTTGATCTTCAAAAATTTAAATGAAACGTTCATCTTAACCTGTCTTCTTAATTATAGTTCTTTTATTGTTCTCTCTCGTTAATAATGTTTTTCTCATATTCTCTCACACTCAGTAAGACCTTCAGTCTTAGTGGCTTTTTGCCTTGCTTGGAGTAAAATAATTTTAAAATTGTTTGAAAATGGTTTTATTTAATGGAATTTCTACTGGACGATGACTGAAGAATGTATCGTCTTATTGTTGTGTAAAATGAAAAGCTTTAACTGCCTCACCGATATCTAGAATATTAATAACTCCTTCCCAATGTTCGGAGAGTTCCGAATAGTTTTCAAAATTATGTGGATGAATACTTATTCTTTACTTTGCAGCCTCGTTTCTACAGACGAAACCTGCCGATATTTTCATGGCAAATGTTAAAATGAGCACTATTCATTCGTTCTATCAATACAGACATTTACAACTGGAAAACGCCATACAGTTGCTAGAGTTGTATCCATTTCATTTACTCCGTATGAAAAATGTAAGGATAAAGTTCTAATCAGCAGCCTTTCCCAACACCTGATACTTTGTGGAATATTCTACCGCGTGGTTAATTCCCTGAACACTACAATCTTAACTTCACCTCAAGGGTCAGTTCTTATCAATCGTCATAATTCTCTTAATTTCCATATCTTACCTCTTACTCTTCCACATATTCACCATTACAATTTTGTCGTCTACGTTGAGTGGCTATCTTGCCGTGTATTGGATGAACTTTAGTATAAACTATGAGAAGGTAATGAAGAAATAGGAAACTTTTATCAGTCAAACATATTTCATTTATTAAAACTTCATCAGAGAATGAGATATAGAAAATAAATTCTCGCATTTTTATTATTGTGCTGTTTGATTTTCATCTCCGATTTTCAGGCACGTGGCTACCGTCAGGTGAGGTTTGAAAAATGCCTGTTGTAAAATTTTAATATATATATATATATATATATATATATATATATATATATATATATATATATATATATATATATATATATATATATATGCATAATTTTTTCTTCAATTTCATGCGCTTTCATTTCACTCGGGTGTCACATATATCGTATTATCCTTGAGACATAATATTTTACTTGCGTTACTCGAAATCCATAACAATGTTACTCGCTTGAAAATCAAGAGATTGCCCAGAAGGTTGCGAGGAAAATGTATTTTGCCATGGGATTGAACAAGAGACCTAGACTTTTGTTCAAGGCAAGAAGTTGCGCGATAAAAAGAAAATAAATATTTGAGACTAAAATTTTATTCAAATCAGCAATGTTAAATGACATATTTTGCTTTGAGGGAAGTAATGACACATTTCCCGATATATCTACACCTTCGTATTTTTGTATGATTTCTGAGAAATGAAACGTTACTATAGAATGCATAACTATCTTATATTTCACATACCTGACTCGCTTTCAATCTCTATATCCAAGTTCATATATACGACAGATTTTATTATTTAAACGTTAATCTTAGTAGATACCTATATTTCGGTAGACGATCCGTTTATTTCTTAAACAATATGTTTACTTATTTTCTTCTACTGATCTCTGAATATTGCCAAGAGGGGCTCAAGTTCGAATCCTGTCGAAGAGCACATATTTTTCTTTAATAAGATTCCTCCAATATTCTGACTGGTAAACAAAAATAAATAAATAGGCTATTAAAATGAATGAAGCCTTTACTCAAAAGTCTTTACTGTTTAAGTAATAAAATATGTTGGATTAATAAACAAATATCCATCCTTCATATATATATATATATATATATATATATATATATATATATATGTATACAACAATTTAATATGAAACATGAAACTCTTCGAATAAGAACAAATTTATATATATATATATATATATATATATATATATATATATACATACACACAATATATATATATATATATATATATATATATATATGTATAGGTAAGATAAAAACGAATATAGTACAATCCCAACATTTAATTAAGAGGGCGCAATACAAAGTAGGGCAATATTCTTTATTTTAGGATATTACATCGAAAACATTCCAAAATCTCTACACAATTGCAGTCGTGTTTCCATGCGTATCAACACATATCATCAGGCGATTGTAAATTATTGGCGGGTGAACAATTTATTCAGATTTAAAGGCAAAATATTGTCGGTGAAGCCGAGATGCTAGGTCAGGACCAATAATATAGCAGATTCTTCTTTGCATTTTATAAAGAATGTCTAAATAAACAGCAGAAATACTAGACCAGATATGGCAGCAATTTCGAATTTATGGTAAAAGTTAGTTGGGAGGCTGAGAACGTTACTGGTTCTTTGAGAAAATTTTCTGGATATAATTCCCTGGTCATCAACATCAGCAAATCACAAATGGATAACTCGTTTCAAAAGAGAACGATGTGTAATTGAAGATAACGAACGAATTGGCTGACCATCAACATGTGTTTATAAGAAAAAATGGTGCTATTCAAGATTCACTTGAGGAATGACGAGATATTACTTATTACCATATTCATCGCGAATGGTTATGCCTACTCAGTTTTTATCTGAACAATCAAAGCGGGGAAATTATTTTAACATCGGAGGGAAAATGCAACAGCGTCATTCAAACCCGCATTGGAATAGAAAAAGACGTTTTCCAAAAGCTAAGCAAAGTAATTAGAAACAGGAAAATTTCGTTAGGAACAAAGAAAAGAATGCTGAACTGTTGTATAATATCAATACTCCTATGTGTCATTGAATACTGAAAAAGTTCCTCACAGATGAAGAGAAGTGTGGAAACAACAGAAATGTAGTTCTACAGGAGGATATTGAGAATGCCAGTGACGGAGTGCCCAAACAACTAGGAAGTTTTAAGGAAAATAGAAGCAAAAAAGGGCATTTGTATTCAAAATAAGAAAGAATGATTTGACATTACTTTGACTTATAATGCGGGAGGAGAACTCTGACAATTTGACACTCATGCCAGATTGAAGGCAAAAATGCAAAGGGAATGACAGTGGGCTACCTAATTAACGATAGGAAGGAGAGCTATGAACACCAACAACTTGAAGAGACATGGCATATAGAAGAAATAGAAACTTTCTGCTTGCTGTTGAGCGGCAGCACAGCTTTTAATTAAAATTTTTAACAGATATGATGAAATCCTGAAGTTTCTGTGACAGGAATTGTAACTGGATATAAAACTTTACTTATAAGATTATGAAGACAAAGCAATGACCACCCAACGTGAAAAGAATCCAATCAAAGCAATTGTCAGAAGAAAGGTTATGGCGAAAATCATCTTGGATGCTGAAGGAATTTAAAAAACAAAACAAACGAGAATGACATCACAGGGATCGAACTCACAGTCACGTAATTCACGAACAAACGTTTTAGACATGGGCAGTGGAACAGGAACAATCTACACCTATAGGTTGTTTAAAGAAAGCGATTAGTGCGAAATTTCCTGTAGGTTAGCTAGACGATATGAAGGTTGAAGGGGAAAAGTGCCGAGACGTTGTGTTAGCAGCAACAAAGATGAGGACAGTATTCCGCATCTAAATAATGCAAATAATAATAATTCCTATTCTTAGAATTTCAATCAGCCATTTATTTAACCTTAATTTTAATTTTTAATTTTTTTAATAAACTGTTGCACATAGTAATCTAAATTGTGTTTAAACTGCTGAGCGCTCAACTGTTGGTTCAAATACTTTCGGCAATCTCTCATTATTAAGAATTAAATGATGTCAGCACCCTAAGAAAGGGATGTTAGCAACATCCGGGCATTTGAAAATATGTGCACCGTATAAATGATATCAGGTGTAGAATGATCCCTTTTGGAAAGAATCCCGGTTTCAGAACATTAATGACGGCAAAAGGCTACTTTTAATGGGATTAAGTTCTCATGACACTCAGTTTCTAACCATAATCGTTTTTTTCAAAATGGTCGCTCCGTTGGATACAAGCAGAAATCAAATAAATTATATATGGATATTTATATATAAAAGGGGAAAATATAGCCTTGCTGAATTGTGACGTTTTAGTAGCGGAGTGGCAACGTATAGCGGATAAAAAATATGGTTTCTTTCACGAAGTGGGTGGATACAGCTTTGATATTTGCCGGAGAGCACGGTTTTCTTTATTAAGATTTCCGGAATGCACAGGCCGATAGATGTATACACACTGTTTAAAAATAAATATGAGTCGTTTGTTTCAAATAAGAATATCCACGATAGTCCCGCTGGAAGTGATACACATTTCGGATTTTAATGAATCCATTAAATGTTTAGAAAATGCTTTGCTTACGTGTCGGATACGAATCAGCAAAATTAAGGAATTTCGATAAGAAAAATGAATGGGAAGAGAGCCACTTCCCTTAAAAAGAACAATAGGTCCTCAGTAAAATGTCACGCCCTTCATAGGCAAGTAGCGAAGGATTGCTAATTCGATCATTAGTGGCTTCTTCTACAAAGGTGTATTCAGTTTTGATTCTTTTTTATTAAGAAGTCTCGGATGTGCAGGCTTATATATATATATATATATATATATATATATATATATATATATATATATATGTGTGTGTGTGTGTGTGTGTGTGTGTGTATGTGTGTGTGCGTGTGCGTAATGAATCATGAAAAAACCTTAACGATCCATTTCTGCCATAATTTATTTCGTTAATATTTTGATATTCGTCTCCCGAAAGTTCTCAATAATTTATTAAGAACTTTCGGTCTGAAGAAATGAATATAACAATATTCACGAAATAAATTATAGCCGAAATGTATTTTTAACCTTTTTTTTCTGATTTATTATTATGTGGCATTGTGATTTAAATTTACATTGAGCTCTCTTTTGATTAATACCCTCCTTGGAATTATCCCTACCAGTCACAAATTGGTATATATACATATATATATATATATATATATATATATATATATATATATAATTATATATAAATTCGACGGGATAGTCGAGTATATATACATGATAGAATAAATTACATTAACAAAATCCGTTCATACTCACGAAAAACCTTCCTTGATTAATATTAAAGGATGAGAGAAATGTGCTATAACTGTTGAAATTTCTATTATTTTCTTTTCTCAAGTACTTTCGATCTTCTTCCAAGACAAAACTATATGTTGTTCAGGGGTACAAGTATTTATACAAAGCTGTGCGTTACTATACATTACCGTAGGTTTTTCATTATGTTTCTAAATGCAAAACGCTTGGCAATGTGCTGAGAGCTCATTACAACGTGAAAAAATTATCCATTATAGAATTTTTCCTCTGTGTTATAATGACATGCTCATACACCCATTAAAGCAAAAAAAAAAAAAAAAAACTTTCTTTATATGCATATCAGAATACTACTGCTGTATTCATAGTTAATTCTGTTCAGTGATAGCTTTATTTTTTTAATATAAATTAGTTCCAAGATCTGTACGTTGAATTTGTTATTCACTTGTCGTAGGATAGTTGTGTTGTCGATCAGTAATTTTTTATATTGTGAATATGAGCAGGAATGTTGTAGATTTCTTGAAATGGACGAATAGACAAAGGTGTGTAGTGTAAGACGTCTTGTTAGTGTAGTTGTCCTATTTCCAAACTATCCCCTTCATCTTTTAATACAAAGAAGGTTTTTCGGGTGCATGAATGGATTCACGTTAAACTAACCCCTCCCCAGCATATTTAATACCACCATATAAAAACCAATAAGGATTAAAAACTGCAATTTCTACCAGTTACACATATGCAATCATCAAAAACAAGCAAATAATCAGTTTTTAAATAACAAATCAGCCTTAAAAGATTAAAATAATAGCAATTTTTACCTGTCATAATTTTACAGACCCCACCACACGTATATACATGCATGCGAGGAAATATTATTCAGCGAAGGAATCGAAAAATGATCTGATTGTTGACATGTATGCATTCACGAGACATTCACGAGAAATTTTCCCCGCACTTCCGATCTTTGAATTTCAATATACAAATGCGTATGTATAGAGACAACACCACCCATATACATACATATGTCAAATCCCATACTGTCCACATATGTTTATATCTGTATGAGCCCCGGCGGACGAGCGAGTATGTATGTGTGTCTGCGTACCTCAGCGGGTGTACGGACATGCATCTATATTTGCATTAGCATGAGTGACATCACGACGACGATTCCCCCAACTTCCATAATAACACCAATACGTGCAATCTACATAAATCCAAAATTTTAAAAAATTAATAATTTTTTCTGATTATCTATGATATTGAGTGCTTTCTAATAAGCACCGTGCATATAATATATATATATATATATATATATATATATATATATATATATATATATATATATATATATATATATATATATACACGCTTTTCACTCACACACACACGCACACGCAAACACACACACACACACACACACATATATATATATATATATATATATATATATATATATATATATATATATATATATATATATATAATCAAGATTTCACCAGTACCTTTTTTAACTTCAGTTTAATTATTGTTTTTCGCAATAAGTTGTTGAACATAGCGATCAAATTCTGGGAAAAAATGTCTAACATCATGTTTCTGTTTTGTTTTGTTTTGTTTCAACTACTTTCGAGCGTCTCCATTATTATCAAGAACTAAATTATGTCTGTGTCGTAGCCAAGCAATGTTAGCTACATCCTGGTATTTAAATATATATGGTATATGCACGTGTATCATATACATGAAACCATGTGTAAAAGTCTTGCTCAGAGTTTGAAAAGAACGGAAACAATCATATATGAATATATTATGTGTATTCGATTGTTAGATATGATAAAACGCCAACTTTCTGAGAATAACGACAAGACATTTTTAAAGACATTAAGATGGAATTTTCAATCTAAGTAACACACTCATTACAACAAAATATTAATCCCACTTAAATGTTCTTTTTTCTTATAAGCACCCACTTGCATCTGGTGAATGTTTGCAACACTATCTCCTTCGAAATAAAAACTTTCTCAGAGGGTCTCTTTGATTTCTACTTGTGTCCAGTTGGCCATGGTCAATACTCTTTTCGCATCAAAGAAGCTGATGCAGATAAACCCCGTACAATGAGTGGTTACGTTGTGTAGGGTAAAATGCTGAAACCAAATGTTTTATTCTTGAACAGTACCAATGTTTACTAACTAGAAATTACCAATCACACATATGAATAAAATTGTGTTAACCCAAAATGCAGATTATGTGATAAAAATTGAGAAACTATTGACCGACTTTAATCAGGTTGTACCGTGTTAGCACCCACTGAATATAAAACTTGGCATGATAGAATGAGCAAACATCTGCACTGGAAAATATAGCACTTTTACGGCAAGGGAACTGCAAGAAACAGGTATGAACATCACCCATACCGGGTTACAGGGATAGGACACGTGACAATTTTATGGGACTTTATAATACACATATATAGAACAATCAAAGCTAATCGCCCAGTCATCATAATCAAATACCACATAGACAGAATGTCTTTTCATATTGACATGGCAGTCCCTGCAGATCGTAATGTATCTGAGAAGATCTTTAAGAAACTATCAAAATACAAGGTCCTTGGAATCGAAATCTCTAAAATGTGGCATATGTGGACATCACTAGTTCCAGTTGTAGTTTGAACTCTCAGATCGATTGGAAAAGTTCTAGTAGATACATTGAAGAAATTTCTGGTAGCGCATGCCTTAAATAAATACAAACAATTACCGCTCATGCATTGCGAACAGCTTTATCTATGTAAAATGTGTGTGATCTTAGGAGGATTTTATTTTTATAAAAATAATCAGTGGAAAAAAATCTTGAAGCCATTTCTGCCTTTAGGTCTCTGGTTGGGTCCCAAAAGGAAAATGTGTATAGAACAGACATTAAAGGAAATACTACTACTACTACTACTACTACTACTACTACTAATAATAATAATATCTGTCTATATTTCTGAGATGAGGTATTGTAATTATTTATATTGATCAGACTGTTGTTCTCTTTATTATCATATTCACGACGTTTCGGCCGTTGTACGCCCGGCCTTCTTCAGGTGATTGGAATTTCGAACTGAACCATTTATTTCGTCTACCGGAGTAGATTGTTCTAGTTCTATGCGTCATGGCACTTCTAGATGACTCAATTATATCAAGAACACATGACCAGTGAAAAAAAGCGTTGGTTGAATCCAGTGACTTGACCAAAAGAGTTGTGAGTTCAATAGCTGGTTACTCCAGTGTTGAACAAAAACTTGGAGAGTTGAGTCAGAGATCGTTCATACCCTGCTTTTATCAAATCCTGTACCTTATCGTGCGCATCTCATTCGGCTGTGCTGCATTTGCCTAGTATATCATTATCAGACTGGGTATCATGCTTCGAAAATTTGTACGCCAGTACATATTTAGGCTTGCTCGTTTCTCAGTTAATAATAATAATGATGATGATGACGATGAAGAAGAAGAAACATATCCCCACCAGGAAGTAAGATAGAGAAAGGTCTGGAATGAAATCGTTATATAAAATCAGAAAAAATAATTTATTGAAAAAAGTTTGAATAAAGTAGTAATAAACAAAATGGTTTTTTTTTTTGCTATCCTCTTCCCAGCCGCAATGATGAAGAAAGCATTACCTCGTACCATCGCCAGTGAGACACGCTGCAAGAGCCACTCCGTTTCATGAGGCTCATCCCTTAATCGAGATGCAATCACGCCAACCCTCCGAAGGAACACCACTGAACGAGGACCAATAAACTATGAAGTCTCCACTGCCACAGGAGAAAAAAAAATCCCTCAGCAAGAGAATATTATTTAACTATTTAAATATGCGGGGTTTCCATTGATGAGTTTGGTTTGCATTCTCTCACCTCTAGTTGTAGTGCCGACCGCTTTCCATGGCATGCAGCAATAAACGACATCATCAGAAGAGGTTTGGATGCAGCTGGGTTCTCTTCCCAAATTCAACCCGTAGGCCTCGACCGTAGTGATGGAAAGCGGCTGGGTGGCATTCCCATTTCCCCTTTTAAAATGGGGAAGTCGTTGATTTGGGATGCGACTTGTGCGGATACATTTTCGACCGGTAATTTGATCAAGTCCGCGGTTGAGCCGGGTTCTGTCGCCCGGGACGCAGAGATAAAAAAATACAGTTAAATTTTCTACTTTTGCTGATAGATTTTTTTTTACACGTGTGGTAGTGGAGACTTATGGGGTATTTGGCCCTCGTTTGCTGGTGTTCCTTCGGACGATTGGCGCGATGGTGTCTCGATTAAGGGACGAGCCTCGTGAAACGGGGTGGCTCTTGCAGCGTGTCACACTGGCGATGGTTCGAGGTAATGCTTTCTCCATCTGGCAGAGGATAGCAAAAAAAAAAAAAAAAAATGTTTATAGTTACTTTGTTTTTATATTTCATAATTCAGTAAAAAAAAACAAACAAACTACAAAATAAAATAAAAATCTATTTAAATATATTTAAAAAATAATGACGATCTGCCTCAGGGGAATGACGTCATTATGACGTCAGGCTTACTGATCATAGTTTCTTTTAATGTTTTATCTCGATAGGAATATCTAATTTTACAAGTTCTTCTATTTTACTGATTTAAACAATAAGCACAAGAGAGCTTTACTGTTTCCTCTATCTTCCTTTTCCTTTTGTTCCTTGAATTTTTCACTGATTACAAACAGCATCACTGGTATGTCTTTTCTGTTGTCTGTTATTCATAACAGTTTTTTTTTGCAGGTCGTAACGTAATGATTCCTCCCATTTTCTTGCCTTCAGAGTTCAATGGCCGAATGACTGGCTTGTATCATTTAATATTTCTTCATCACCACTGAATAGGCTCGAAATTTGCTTCAGTTCAGATGATACATATATAATATAGAATCATCGTATAACCTCTTTTTATTCCAAAGTTAATAAGAAAGTTTCATTCGGTCAGCTTCTTCTGGAGAACCGCTACTTTGTGGAAAAAATTGTCGGTGGAAATGGTTTCTTGATAACTACAATTGCACCATTTATGAAAGAAAGTTGATTCGTTTTGCGCAGATGGTATCAAACTGCAGTTATTTGTATACAGCCTTGTGCAAATCAAAGTAACTAATTCATAGTCACGTTGAAAATGTGATTGTAAATGTATTTATACTTATGACGGTTTTTAAAATTACTAAAGCTCAAATGTTTAACGATGCAAAAGAGACATTTCTACGGGGATTTTATAGTCGCAAAACTTGCAAGGAGTCCCAAATTTCTAGTCCCCGCAACCAACGTCGCGCTGTCGTCGATGTTACGAAAACTCTCCATCTCTGGGACAATGCGGGAAGTACTACCAGAATCAGGTATCCTTATTAGTTGCGTTCTGTCCGAATATAGAAACACAACTGAGATATAAAATGTAGTTCGTCACCCCGTAAGACAGATATATTGCACTTTGATTCCAGCTCGATGAACAAGGAATGATAAAATGCACAACTCGAGTAGCACTGACTGAATGCCACATGTTTTCATTTAAATAAACGCTGAATATTACCATTCGTTTTTACTAGACGGTATAAATTTAACTTTTAAACTTTAACTCGTTTTGATTTTTAATTCTGTTTTATTATTTTATATTTTAAATTTCATCACATAATCTCTCTGATGAGAACTGATCGAAAATTTCGCCATTTTAGAACAATGATACCAAGTTTTTTCTTTTAACAGTTTATTTGAAATTGTCACCGTTTTTCAAGTCCTATGAATAGAGCTTTATTTGTCCTTATGTCTGACTAAGTTCAGTTTGGTAAATATTTACAGAACCCTTAGGAAGGGAAAAGGTTAAAGTTCAGAATATTATAAGATTCGGTACAAATGACGTTAATTGCGCTGCGCTAATATTAATCGATTGGCAGAAAAGAGATTTAGCATAAAGAACATTTCAGGACACGAAATTCTCCCAGAAGGACGAACAAAGACTTATTTGCTTATTTTGAAGACTTGAAAGTGTAATACATAGAGACTTAGTGAATAATAATTTTCTACAATTCATGATTTACTCAAAGACGAAAATTCAGATGAAAGAGTTTTTTTTTTTACCTCTTTGCCCATGGCAAATCAAATGTCTTATTTAAACTTTGGTTTACTAACATCAAAGAGAACTTAGGGATCTGTCGTAACTCTAAACGAAATATTATTATGGATTTTTAAGGTGTAATCCTACAAACGCTTGCTGTGGGAACCGTCGAAGTCCCATGGAAATTCGATATCATTTCAAAATAATCGTTTCGTAAAGACAGACTATATAATACCTGCCATTTTATCGATAATTCCTGAGTTTAACTGAGTTAGGTAAAAGGCCATGTAAAGATCGATCTCACAGCATTAATAACTGTCTGCGAGAGTGACAGTTTGACGCCTTCTTTTGTGTTTATGCCATATTCCTATGTATGTAGGGGGTCACAACTCTCCACAGATTCCTTTTCTTTATTGCCACTTCTTAGGAAGGAGAGTGGAATGGTTTCTTGTTGCTTTCTCCTTCTTTTTTTGAATGGCGTTGAATTGGATATTTGCTTGATCATCATCTTTTATGTAGCTTGCTTCCTCACGACTTTTCATAGCTTCCTATCTTTTATAGCAAAACCACTGATTATACTATGAATTGTTTCTAGAATTTACTAAATACTCTGACAACAAATTCGACGTAGATATCATTTAACGTGGGGAAATCGACTTTGACTTGAGGTCACATGATGCGTCGTCAAATATTTCCCAACAGGGGAATTTTCATACATTGAGGGAGGTGCTGCATTTGCAACGGGCATATAGGAAACTGCATTATATTATTATTGGCTGCGTATATATTTGTAGCGAATTATTCGTGTATAAAACGAAGAAATAAGCTAATCTTCAAATACTATCTCTAAGCATTTTTGTAATATTATATACTAGAATAAATATGCAAAAATCTGAATAATTAATTAAATGTGAGATTTTCAGTTTTGTTTGTATAACAAATCTTGGTCAAAGTTTAACTGAAAGACATAATTAGTGAACATAAATTGATGGTTTTATTAATTACTTTTATTAATCTGAATTTTATTGGTTAATAAATATTTTCCCATTTTTTAAATATCCATTTTAACAATGGAAAATATTGTTGGTCATTTTCTGATGTGATCCTCCAAAACTTCGTAACTAACAAAAAATGTTATCATCTGCAAATTCAAAGAAAACTGCGCGTCTCATATGATTGGTGATTGATTTTATATGAACAGAAAAATTCAAATTATTGGAGCCAGTCAGTGCAGAAAAAAATGAGTTAGTTTCCGTGTGATCCGCATGTGTACAAAGTCTGATAGTGTACTTTAATCTATAGCAGTTTTCTACAATTTTGTAACGAGGTTCAACATATTTCCCAGAATAATGAAGAAGTTATCACTTAATTAAAAATTTCCGTAATATTAATATTGTTGGCCAAAATGTCATTTTGATGTATTTAGTATATTTCTACTTAATAGGAGAACGAACATTTTAGCAAACCCAATCAATGCATATAAGTAGCGTATATGTGTTAAAGAGTTTCGCAAATCCAATCTTTACAGGTTAAAACACAAATCATAATCTGGAATTAGTTAACTGAAGTACTGTCTTTAGTTCGATAATTGCCACACTTCGATATAACACTAAATCAGAGAAGATCCAGATTTTCACATTCGGAATTTTTCCCAATTCTTTTTGGCAGAAATCCTAAAGTTCTTTGGGCTTATTTGGTTTTCCGTGGAGCATTTTTTCTTCATTTCTCACCACATTATTTCAATTATATTGAAATCAGAACTTTGTTCATGTCAGTTTTCCAAAAACATTTTCATCCAATAGAAAGATATTTGTTGCACTTGACGTGTAGCAAGATGCACCGTCAAGCTGAAATTTTTTCACCGTCAGAAGATTAGACAGATATGGATTTCGCTGTTTAGTTTTCCATCCATTTTTACCATTTTTCGGCTACTATCACTTTTGATGCAACGTCACACAATTAAATATTGCCTACAAAATGAAAACTGTTATTGTGGTGTATCGGGCATTGTGTATTTCTCACACCACGTTTTGTGCGCATTCTTTCCCATTGGAATATAACTCCATTTTGCATAAAATTGCATTTTATTACTTTACAAAATATGTTATATGTTCTTTGAAAAAAAAAAAAAATTTCAATGCTTTTGGTTAATGTTTATTTTCTCCTGCTGCTATATGCTCATTCAAGATGTTTGGTCGTAATACTCTACGTACTGTATCAACTGAAGCCACACAGTTTAAGACTGCTTTCACTC
>OZ010583.1:125162428-125179928 GCA_963932145.1 Acanthosepion lycidas
AGTTCCAGACAGAAAGAAAAAAAAACATGAAGAATATGTAAAAATGACGTATTAGAACATAAGATTTTTCTTTCGTTTCAGTTTAAAAATAAATTCAGAATGACTTGCTTAGAATCATAGTTATTGCAAAGAGAAATAGACGGTTCAATATCTATCTATCTATCTATCTATCTATCTATCTATCTATCTATCGCAGTCCCATGATATCTATCTATCTTTCTATGAACGATTCAACAAACGATTCGTTCTCGAGCAAAGCAGTGAAAAACAAACCATTCTTCTATTTTCCAATGATATCTATCTGTCTCAGTCTCTGGAGATCTATCTATCTATCTATCTATCTATCTATCTATCTATCTATCTATCTATCTATCTCAGTTTATTCACATCTATCTATCTATCTATCTCAGTTTATTCACATCTATCTATCTATCTATCTCAGTTTATTCACATCTATCTATCTCAGTTTATTCACATCTATCTATCTATCTATCTATCTATCTATCTATCTATCTATCTATCTATCTCAGTTTATTCACATCTATCTATCTATCTATCTATCTATCTATCTATCTATCTATCTATCTATCTATCTATCTATCTATTCCGAATATTTGGGTAGTGATATTTCTTGTAAATATCTTTTCGAAAAAATTACAAATTTTTTTGGCGCGCGTCCTTGCGTTAGTCTGTGTGTGTGTGTATGTTTGTAGAAAACTAAATTTATTTTCGCTAGCGAAAACATGATATCAGAGTAAAAAAAAATCACTTGCTTTGAAATGGCTTTGTTTATGCTTCACGTACGAGAATAATGTACGTACGTAATGGAGTCTGTGTTTCAACGGGATTTCGTCGTAAGCACTAAGAATAAGGTTGATAGATATTTTATATCGAAAGGTGGCAACAAGAGATGTAACTTTCTTAAATAGGATAATTGGCCCATGCTTTGCTGTGATAGAATTCCATATCTTAATAGTAATGTATACTTAGCTTTAACGTGATACACACACACACCTGCATACATATATATATATATATATATATATATATATATATATATATATATATATATATATATATATTAATGTCATAAGTGTTGTGGTGTTCTCCCTTTTTTACACAAATGGACTCACCTAGCATATATATGTATTAGGTTGGTGCAAAAATGATGACGTAATAATGTCGTTTTTTGACCTTAAAAATACGTAAAAAAACGACATTATTGCGTCATTATTTTTTCACCAACCTAATATATATATATATATATATATATATATATATATATATATATATATATATATATATATATATATATATATATATATAGGTGTGTGTGTGTGTGTGAAAAGTGTGTGTATATAAATATAAATAAATATATATATGTGTATAATTATTTATATATTATATGCGCGGTACTTATTAGAAAGCGCTCAATATCAGAGATAGAGCTAACATATATGGTTGGATAGATTTGAGCTTGTGACCCTGGGTTTCACGCTTTAGCGATCGTCAGACAAACTGATTAATTTAAAAAAATATTTTGGTTTTATGTAGATTGCGTGTATTGGTGTTATTGTGGAAGTGGGGGGGGGAAATTAGTCGTTTTTTTCATCGTACTGACGCAAACATAGATGTATGCAGACACATATACATACTTGGTCGTCCGTCGGGACTCATACATATATAAACATATGTGGGCAGTTTCGGATATGACATATGTATGTATACGGGTGGTGTTGTGTCTGTACATACGCATTTGTATGTTGAAAAATTTAAAGATTGGAAGTGTGGCGGAAATGTCTCGTGAATGTCTCGTGAATGTATACAATTCATTTTTTTTTTCCCCGCTGAATAATATTTCCTCGCATGTATGTATATACGTGTGGTGGGGTTTGTGTGAAATTATGATAGGTAAAAATTATTATTATTTATATTTATTTTTAAATTTTGAAAAAAACAAAACAAAAAAAATGGCGGTTTATTTGTTATATTTAAAGCTCTTTATTTGTTTGTTCTTGACTGTGTATATGTAACAGGTAGAAATTTGTAATCCTTATTGGTTGTTTATATTGTGATGTTTAATATTTAATATGCTGGGTGAGAGGGTAGTTTGATTTAATAACGGGTCTATATGATATGATGTGATAGTAATGTTGCAAGGGATTGGAGGCAATGATAATATAATTAGCTAATAGTTATTGTAAATTGGTAGAAATTGTAAATTGGTAGAAATGATTAGTAACGGTGGTGGGAGGATGATGAAACCATGAATGTAGTTATAGTGGTGGTAGCTAAAGAGTGGTTGTTGGTGTTTTATTTTATTTTATTTTATTTTGTTATATGTATCAATTTATTTTGGTATAAATCCTGATAATTGGTATTCTTTGTAAAATTATGGTAGTTGAAGATTGCTATAATATTTTAATTTTTAATTTACAAAAATATTATTGTTATTATATTAAAGCTCGCTATTTCCTTATTTATTTGTGACTGTGTATATGTGTCTGGTAGAAATTTCAGTTTGTAATCCTTATTGGTTATTTTTATGGTGGTATTAAATATGCTGGGAGAGGGGGTAGTATACGTTAATAATTATGGCAGGATTATATGGTAATGTTAGATATGGTGTGATAGTAATATGTAAGGTGGATGGTGGCAATAATAATATAAATGGTCAATATTTATTGTAAATTGTTAGTAGTGCTTAGTAATGTTGGTAGGAGAATAATAAAACCCTATAAATGTAATTATTGTGGTGCTAGCTTGAACTAAAGGGTGGTTGTTGGTGTTTTATTTTATTTTATATTTATTTGTTTATTTTTATTTATTATGAATCCTGGTAATGGGTGTTTATTCTCATGGTTATATATGGAAATTATATCTGATCTTATTGTTTTAAGGTGTTAAAAATGTTGGGGGGTAATATGCGTTAAAGATTGTAGAGGATTTATAATAGTAGGTGTAATGTGTAAGTGATGGTGCTGGGTGTTGGTGGTAATGATAATATTATTAGATAATAGTTATTCTAAAGTGGTGAAAGTGATTACTAATGGTGGTGCAATGATAATAATGATAGATGCAATTATTTTGATGGTATCTTGAAATTAAATTGTGATTGTTGGTGGTTTGTCTATTTTATCCGTTTGGTATGAATTCGGATAATAGGTACTTGTTCTCATGCCTTCATTTGGAGATTATCTCTGATTTTTTGTTTAGTAGGTTCTTTTGCGGTTTGTGTGATATTATTGCTACTTTTTCGTGTAGGCAAAGTAGGCATTTTTTTGTAATGTTGCTGTAGGCAGGGGCTTTTTTCAATATTTCCCAACTTATTGTTTATTGTTTAACGTACATCGATGTGAAGGCGGCCTTGACTGCGGTGTCGATAGTTTGGGCTGTGCTTTCGCGTGGGGTACATGCCGGATATCGGGAGGCGCAGTCAGGTGCCAAATTCAGTTTTCCAGGACGATACCTTATCTGGAATGTATACATCATCGATCTCTCCTTGAAGTTCAGCAGGCGGTTTTTTTTTATATTCTCTAGGGCTTGGTCCGAGAATGTCTTTACCAGCGGTAAGTGATCCACTGTTACCAGTAGGTTCGGGCATCCGAGTACAACAATCCGGCATGACTAGTCCGTAAACAAGGGCTAAAGGCTCTCCTTCCACTGGTGCGTAACGTGATTCAGCGTTATTGGTGAACCGGGAGCCAGCCAGAATGACCTTCCAGTGGTCATCTCCGCAATCCGTGTTCAATTCGCCGGGGCACTTACAGTGCTGCTGAAATAGGAAGTACGAGATTCCTGTTTTGCTATAGTCCGTTGCCAGTCCGTTGCTCTGTTCCTCTCGACTGTTCGAACGCACTCTTCGATTTTCTCCATTATCACTCTTTTTGACTGTTGGAATAGGCGTTCAAGTGATTCATCGCAATAAAATTTTCTATTTTTTGTTTTTAACAGTTCAGGAAAGGGGGCCATAATGTCTCCTTGGGAAAAGGCGTACGACACGTGGTTCACGAGTCCAAACCACGACCTGATGCCGGTAATATTCGTAAGTGTAGAAAGTGGAGAATAGCTTCCGTCATTCTTTTTGGGGGTTTGATCCCGTCGTCGGTGACCAAAAATACTGCGAATTACACCTCCATTTCAGCAAAATTTGTCAGGGTTGAATACAATTCCCTTGTCTGCGCAGTGGCTAATGCATTCGACCGTATGCCAGAACGAAATTCTATTGAATCGGCCCATAGGAGGCTGTCGTCTATGAACCTGGCTTTGCGAGTCATGTCCACAGTGATGTCAAACCGACTGATGTATCCGCCCCCTGATCTGTGGAATCCTTGAGGGGCCCGGCAATATCTGTATCGGGCCCACTCGGTGATGAATGTAGTAGCGTTTTGTGCGGCTGGAGACAACGGTAGACTGTGGTATCCGTTCCATGCATCAAGGACCGTTTTTCTCGTGTGTACTGGTATCCTGGATACCTCTTCAAATGGGGATGATGTGTGGTGTGTTTCCCTCCCGGTTGCATCGTTCAGCTTTTGTAAATCTACCGTGCGCCTTGTGGATCCGTCTTTTTTCGGTGCAACCACCATCCTTGAACACCAGGTAGTTGGAATGCCTACTGGCACTGGTTCTATTATGCCAAGGGCGACATCCCTGTCCAGACCATCTTTCACATTCTTCTTCCAATGGCGTATGACAGGTATTGGCGTATGAACTGCCGTCGGCTTTGCACCCGTGATGAAGTCGATGTCCAATGGTTTGCCCTCCATTGCTTGCAGTGGTTGATGTGGGCATATGTTAAATGCGCTGGACTTGAAGTATTCCAGTAGCCACTGTTGCATCTTGTTTCTGTTGGCTTGGATGGGTTCGAACGGAAATCTTCTGGACTTTGTTGGGACGGGCGCTCTACGAGGGCATCCACACGGAGCTATTTCTTTCGGGATTGGTGATGAGTTGCTCCGTGACAATGATGTCGGGAAATTGGACGGTAGTAGGTCTAAGTCCTTTAACGCTGTTTGTGAGAGGTAGAAACCAGCTGTGTTGTCTGACACGTACACAGCCTGACTTGTTTCCTTCGTCCCCACCTTTATGCATAAAAATAACACACCTTTGAGGTGTAGTCGGTCATTGGTAATGCCACATATCCGGTGGGTGTTTGATACTAGATATCAATCTGGATACCCGAGAAGCTTCTGGATCTCAGGTCCAGCCGAACAGGTCTGTGCCCCGGTATCTGCAAAGGCGAGGATGGGGTGAGCGCGTGGGAGTATTGGTTTCCGTAATATGCGCCCAAAGGTCGCGTGAGTCCCAGTCATCATAGTTATCTCTACCTCCACTCATGGGGGCGGCTCTGGAGAGCTTCTTTGAATTTTTTTTCCATTCCACTCGAGGTGGGGCACGTCCACTACCCGCATGCTGTCGTGCTTGTCGATTCGGCGGGTAAATTGATCTCTCGGAGTACCGTTGGTAAACATAAACGAGCCGTCGCCTTTTGACGTTCCACTCGTTTCCTCTGCTTTGGATTCCGCGAGGTTCCTGCATACTTTATACATATGCCCTATTATCCCACAAAACTGGCATTTAATTTTGACCGCTGGACAATCCTTCCGGTTCATTGACCCTCCAGGGTGCGAAGTACTTCCACATCCGCTGCATGGTTTCTTGCGTCGTAGAGTCGAAGGGGTTTTAGTCTCCTGGAGCGGCTGTTCCTGGTCATCCTTTGCATGTTGAATGATGCAAGAGGGACTGTGGTGTTGTGGAAGTGGGGTGCAAACTTTTCTGTCGTCTCGAGGCAAACTAAACGATTGAACTTCCAGTCCAAAGAAACGAGCGAGGCTGCCTCTGTCACTATTTTATTTTGGTGATTTAAATTGGCGAGCCCATGTATCATCTGTCCGGCAACCATATCTTCCGAATAATCCACTTTTTGCCTGCAAGTCTGCTCATTTGAGCATTGAACATTAAACTCACAAAATTTCGCTTGGCCACGTAATCTAGATAAAAAGTGTGTTATGGACCCTCGTTCTGCGTCATGGAGTAGAACTTCTGCCAGTGAACCTCTTTATGTAATCCTTTCACTGCGATAAGTCGTATATGTTGTAATAGAAACTCCTCTGAAGCAGAGTTGAGGCTTCTAGGACCTATCAACTCAAATAATAGACGATTTCTTTCCAGTGTACACGTTGCCCGTAATTCGTTCCGGACTGCGACTGGGTCCTCCAATCTGCACATATCCTTGTATCGGGTCCAGGTGTCCAAAAACAATGCCCATTCTCTTTCCGTTATATCCAGCCCTATCGAGAGTCGTTCTGGTTTCATAACCTGCGGAATATTGGTGTGTCCACGAATCATTTCTTTTCTGAGCTAGATATTTTCCTTCTGTAGCTCCACAAGTTGATTCATTAATTTCAAATATTCCTGATCCATGGTGCTTGGCAGTGGGTAAGCCCAGTGTCTATTGTAGTTTGTTAAAAATCCACGTTTTGCAAAACAATCCTGTTCGCAGCGCCATGTAAAGTGTGACGAGTACGCCCAGTACTGTATGTCAGTAAAACGCGCCCGGCCGCGTTCAGCGGTCCACTTTATATAGTATGGCAAGGGCAGTTAACTCTGTCTCAGCTTGTTTCGCAGGGGCAGATAACTCTGTTCTCATCTACACACCGTTAAGACAAATAACTTCCACCTTCCCGATCTTTCGTCTGAGTGAAACATTGAAATGAATTAATTCTGTAATAGGTTTCCGACTATGTTTTTTTTTTCACAGTTAAATTTCTCTTTCAGGCACGAATTTAGTCCACACCGGGGTTGATAAGACCGGTGTCTTCGTCTGCCAAAATAGACTATTCCCCATATGATGTGATTTGGGATTTTCTTGTTTATTAATTATTTGCTCTGTAATAATAAATATATTGGGCTCTTTTTGTGGATCAGTTTTAATATTTTATATCGCTAGTATCAACTTTGATAATATACCAACGGATTTGTTACCTTTGCTATATATATATATATATATATATATATATATATATATATATATATATAGAGAGAGAGAGAGAGAGAGAGAGAGAGAGAGAGAGATTGATAGATATGAATAAAGGGAAAAAGGAAAACATATCTCAACCGACGCGTTTCCTTCTCTGAGGGACATCATCTAGGCAAATGCAAGGATTTTATTTTATAAGAAATATTTATATACAAGAGCAAAAATGTTATTGGTTTATCAAAGTTGTAAATTCAAGAACCATTGTAAACATTCATCATGTTAGCTGAAATGCCAGGAAAGCTATGGAGGACGCGAAGTGACATAATTCGATGTCTAATAAACGAAAGTAAGTAATATTCTTGATTTTTTTTTTTAATTCAAAATAATCTATCGCTAATTCCATGGCAAATTTTCAGACGAGTTCCGTTGTTTATTGTCAGCATTTCCGACATTAAGTTCTAAGATCTTCCTTAATAACTCTACGGATTGGAATCAACCTCATTCCTATGAATTACTTTGTTAAGACAGATGTTCCGCTCTGATACCATCACCCGAATAACAACTTCTTACTCATTCGCTATTTCTGAGACAATTATTTAGACGATATCCATTCTTTACTGCCACTAGTTCAGAACTTTAAAGCCAAGACACCTCTTGCTTACTCTACAGGGTTCAATCAACACCTCATTCCTTACGTATTCCTTTGGTAGGAAAGGCGTTCCACTCCGATTGTATCTTCCCTAAAACATCAACGTATTCTATCACTAATTCCGTTGCAAATGTACAGAACAGCTCTTCTGTTCCACAAGTCCAGACTTTTGCATCCAAGATCGGCGTAGCTAAGTTGACTGTATTAAATCACCCACATTCCCGACGTATTCTTTTGGTAAGTAGGAACTTACACACCGACTGCTTCTTCCCAAGAATAGCTACTTACTTTATCGCTACCGTTCCTAAATGTTCAGACGACCTCCATTCTTTAGTGTCACCAGTTCAGACCTTTACAATCAAGACCCGCCTTGCTCTGTCCACGGGGTTGTATCAACCTCATTCCCTACATATACCATCGGTACATGAGATGTTTCATTGCGAAGAAATCTTACCTAGAACAGATTCACGCGTGAATGCCTCTCTACGATCACAAGCTCTTTATATCTCGGCTCAATCTTTCTCTATCCGTTATTTACTCATAGTCTTCACGTAATAATTCCTTCTCTAAACTTCATCACCCAATTTTCACTGCCCCTTCACCTTGAGTATTTCTTGGATCTGGATTGTGTGGATTTTAGTAAAACAAAAAAAAATTATCTCGGCTTCAGCCGGCAGATTAATTGTTGACTAAATACCAGAATTATACCAACATAAACACGCGACAGCATTTCTAAACCAATTAGGCTTTATTGACCAATCATAAGCCTTTAATTAGAAATCAGAAACACTTCCCATCAAACAGTTTGGCTGAATGAAGAGAAACGAATGAACCATATTTAATCAAACGCAGACATACTCCGCCTTTTGCAAAATCAACTATTTAAATCCAGACCGGGGCGTTTTCCCCAAGCTAGAGTCATTACCTGACGCCTGTGGCATCTACACACGGAAGACTTCGGATAAATATCGTCGCAGACGTGGTCGCTTAGGCGACAGCCGCAGGCTCAGGTCGCCGTAGGCTAACACCAACTTTTGTTCACACACACACGCACACATACACACACACACACACATACTCTCTCTCTCTCTTTCTCTCTCTCTCTCTTTCTTTCTCTCTGCCGCTCTCTGTCTTTTTCTGTCATACTCATGCACATACAAAAGTACAATTATCTGGATTGAAAGCCAGGGAAATTGACTTTCTCTTTTGGTTCTTCTTGTAAGTCTATATCTAATATACACATATATATGTATGGCCTGAAATTGCCGGTTGTGTAAATTTTGTTTATTTAGGCAGAACTGTAAATGTGATAAATACCTTTGATGATGAAATTCAATTCAAGAAGGCTAACAATACTTTCGTTTGATATCTATGGTTAAAGCATTAAATTCTGATTAAGATGTAATTGATAGTTTACAATACTTGTAACAATAAATAGAGATAACTGAATATGATTATGATACAATATGATATTTAGAATTGGAAATTTCAAAAGATGGCATTGCATCAGATTCTTAGTTAATTAAGAAAATGCCACACCTACTAATAAGAAAGTATCCTTTTAAGGATTGGTTAATTTTTATAATAGATATCTACAAAAATGCAGCGACTTAATAGAACCATTTACTGAACTGGGGAAAAAGAACAGCGAGTTCAAATGGGCTGAAAGGCCTGAAGCGTAGCGCTCAAGGATTTAAAAGGGGTACTCGCAGACAAATCCATTTGAAAAATCTTTGATCTCCGAAAGGCGGTTATGTTAAATACGTATCCGAATGAGCGAGGTGTATCGGAAATTTTATCGCAAGAAGGCCATTAAATAATATACCTTACAAGAAGTTGAGTACTAATCACGTGTCGTTGAACAATAAAACACAACAACTTGTGTCTTGTTTTCATTGTCAAATCATTTGAGGCCCGGGTACTTAACAGCGACACATAAAAATCCCAGAGCGATTTCACTAACAATCTCTGTCGTATATTGGGTATTCGGTAGTAAGTGTATTAATACGTGAATTGCATTGATATCCACGAAATCATTCAACCTACCGGTATAATTTCTCTGGTACTTCAGCGTCGGTTGCGTTAAAGTAGTTATGTCGACAGGGTGATGGACGAAAGGATCTCCAAGCAGTTACTCTACATTGAGTTGGCAAAAGACCAATGCACAAACCGAAACTAAAATATAATGACTGCATCAAGGTCACAGGCTACCATCGTGCAAATTGACTTCTTTTTTTTATGTATTTTGTACCTTTAGGACGTAGGCAATCATGACTCTTCTCTTCCCCCTTATCCCTTCTAGTTGTCAATAGATTTCGTCCCTTTGATACTTCCCCCAGGCCATATGCATGATAGGTAACGATTGACCCTGGAATTGAAAACTCTAATATTGTAGTGTGCAGGGTAATGATGATACAACTTGTTTGCTTTTTGTAATGGTAATACGACTTTTGCTCACTTGTGCTCACTGGTGTGCTTCGTGCAACTATAAAGGTTTTTTTTTTCTTTTCTTGGGCTTGTCTAGTGTTCTTTTTTTATGTTCCGTGTCCCTTCAGGATGTAGACGATTATGGCTCTCTTTTTTTGCATCCTCTCCAAAACGACATCTTGCTCACACGCTCGGTCCATGATATCCTCAGCATCCTTCTGTAGAGCTATACTTCCGTTGTCTCTAGTCTCTTCGTAATATTCGATGAGACCGCCTAACATTCGCTGCTGTGAAGGAGGACAGCTCAATACTCTTTTCTTTGCCACCAAAGAATTCCCTCTTCTGCCTCTTAATACTCTGCCCAGCTTTTGGAATGCGTCTTTGGCCATTCCAATACGTCTTCGGATCTCAGCGTCGCCCTTACATTTAAATTTCCGCACCTGCTTGATTTTAGTGTCGCTGACCTGTAAATCACATTTCGGGCTCATCCTTATACTGATGGCCATGCATTCTGTCTGCTTGTAGTTTATGCTTAGTCCCTTCTTCTCGCTCTCCTTCGTTATCTCTTGTAGTAAGTTTTCTAAATTCTTTTCTGGATTTGTGTATCTTATGTTGTTAAAATTGTGTCTGCCAATGATGAATCTCGGGAGGATTTCGAATTCTCTCAGAATTGTCTCGGAAACTTTCTTTTTTTAACCATGGACCACATTTTACTCTGACTTTTTTCCGGCGAATCCCATAAACATTTGATGAAAAAAAAAAATTATCCATTGATTTTCATTTATTTTCACTGGTACAAAACATAAGCATCAACGTGTGGAGATAGAAACAGTGAAAAACTTTTGAAAAGCTAATCGAAGCCGGTTAAAATAAAAAAGTTAAAACAAAGAAAGAAAAAAATAACAAATTATTTTTCTAAAACAAAAAAAATGAAAATCCATTTGTAAGTACCACATTTTTTATTCTTCTCTGTAAAAAATCATATATTATAAATAAATATTACTATATTAAATATTAAGTGCCTTTTTTCCAATCCTCATTTTAGTATATATATATATATATATATATATATATATATATATATATATATATATATATATATATATATATATTATAAGTTAATAGACTTAAAATATGGTTTCGTTTGAGGATTAAATGGAACTAATCTCTTTAATTTAAGTACAAAATTAAATTCGGGGCGTTTAGCTTCCCTTTTTGAAACATGGTTGGAACTGTGTAGCGAAAAACCATATTTTAAGTCTATTAACTTATAATATAATATTAATGCTCTGTAAATTTACATTGAGCACTATTTTGTAAAAATAAAAATATCTATAAGAACACCGGATTATATATCTTACTGTTCTTTCTTTTTATTAATATATATATATATATATATACATATATATATATATATATATATATATATATATATATATATGTGTGTGTGTGTGTGTGTGTGTGTGTGTGTGTGTGTGTCTGTGTGTAATCCATAGGTTTTCTTCAACTTTTACAATTAAAACTTTTAGAGTAAAATGGACGCTGATTTACATCCTTTGGTTTCATTTTCTGCTAGTTTTAGTATCGTTAATGTCTTTTTGCGTTTAGCATGAAAAATATGAGACATTTGTAATAGTTTTGATGTTATTTTAGCTAAGAATATTGGCACTGAATATAGGGAAACGTCTAATGAATATAATCACGTCTATCTAAACAACGCCGACAATAAAACTCATTACAGAAGCCATATACTGAAAGTTTCCCCGAATATTAACGTAACAAGCACTTGAAGAGACGATCATCATTGTCACCTCTGCGCAAAAGAATGAAGACACGTGATCTTTTAGGCTGTAGGCAGTTATGACCATCCATAATTCATAATACATTTTATTTTTTGTTATCTCCAAACAAATCTTGCTCCGTCGTCCATTTACCCAAGCTCGCTAGGTAGTATATGCATTGATTACCTCTGTCCTTCTTGGGTTTAATCTGTCCTGTGAGTATCTAATTTTCCAAGTCCCCTTTCCTCATTATCTGCCTTATAGTAAGTGTCCTTTTTGTTTCTATTTTCTCTAAGACTTCGTCCTTGCTCACTTGTTCGGTCATTGATATTCTCAGCATTCTTCTGTAGAACCATATTTCTGTTGGTTACAAGAATTAGCGCCGCTAAATACTTTCCGAAGTAGAGGTGGGGGTAACAAATGTATAATGTTCGACTGGAATGCGAATATAAAATCCTAAAGTAAACTCTGATCCTTTCTACGTCTGAGTTGTTAATAATCATGAAAAAAAAAATTCTTTGTTCAGACGCAAAATTTTCGATCAGATCTTTTTGTTTATAACACGATTTTCATGTTTCTTAATACTCTGCTTAGATTCTGGAAGACATTTTTCGCTATCCCAACGCACCTTAGGATTTCAGTGTCGCAATTTCCGTCCTGTTCAAACGCTTCCCAGATATTAAATTAATGTACTTTCTTGATTTTGGTATCTTCAATTTATAATTTGTAGGTTGGACTGTTCCTTTCGCTAACAACCATGAAGTCTGTTTTCTTTCAGTTTTGTTTAGTCCCTTCTTCTTGCTTTCTTTCACTACCTTGTAAAGTAGTTCGTGTAGTTTCCTTTCTGTATTTGCTATTAACAATATTCTGAGAATGAATTACGCAAAATCAAGTCACAGCCAACTTATCTTTTCACCCCATACAAGGCCCAAGAGCAACTGAAGGAAGGGTTACCGTGTGATTGGTAAGAAGTGAGTCTCAGTTTATTAGGATATGTGGAGATGATAACGGTTAATCCTAGATTTGAACAAGGTAAGAGTGTAGTGGTCAGGAAAGCATCCTCTTGAAAGCCTGTTCCACAATGTAGCGCTTCGTAGGAAGACGATATTCGAGTAGAACTTCGTCCTCACTAATGAAGTACAAAGGGAGTAAGTGTGGTTCGCACCAGTGTACGCGACGTAGTGTGTTTTAGCCGTGTGAGTTTGAGTTATTGAAATTAAGCAATAAAGCTTGTCTAACATTTACCATTGATGTTATATAATTCAAATATATATTCATTTATTCTGATAGAATAAATTTTAATTTTTTCACGTTTCCCCATGCATTTTATCTATTGTTAACTGGACTTACCTAAAATAACCTCAACTATTCTGAATCTTTTATATGTAGATGAAAATATTCATGAGATAAATCCTTGGTTACAGTACTTTGCATTTTCATTAGTCTATGAACAGCTACTGTTGGACACACGGAACTGAGATATTTTTAATAAGCTTTGTCGCATCGACAAGATTGTTCCTGATTCTCCTAGAAACACAAAGACTGAATTCTAAATATAGAAACTGCACAGTACCCTATTTTCATGGTACATATTAGACACTTGTCCAGTTTTATATTTGTCTATATTTCTGGCACAGTAGATAAAGGCGTTGGTTAGATCCAGTGACAGGACCCAAAGAGTGTTAGTTCAATACCCGGCTAAGGCAGTGGAGAATTTGCAACTTGGGAATTAACAGGAGATAACTGATAACTGACATCCATTAAACATGATACGTGGAACTAGAACAGTCTACTCCAGTGAGCGAAATAAAGGGTTCAGTTCGACATTCCAACCACCTGAAGAAGGCCGGAGCGTACAACGGCCGAAACGTTGTAATAAATATGACGACAAAGATGACAACAATAGTCCGAATAATGTAATCAGTGTATGTACAGTTTAGTTTAAATCTCACAGTTAAAGTGGAAATAATTCTCTCAATATCCAGTGACTACACGTTCATTACTCAGATCTACTAATAGTACTAATGATAACTAAACATCGTATTAAAGCCAAGGTAAATAAAATATAACCAAATAATAACTTAACATTAGTGAATGCTGTAATTTTGTTAAGAATGAGTACGCATGATTGGGTAAGAATTGTGACTTATTAAGAACTGTGCAAACGCGTTTATGGTGCTTCTGCAGTGTATCTTGTGACTGAACAGAATCCACAGAATATGCAATATTATTAGTCCTAACATATCATCTTAGCTACCGTAGTACTAAATCGACATGATGGTCTGTTGAAACTACTAAATGTAACCGTAAGTTTAGTTCTAATAATTTCTTCTCACGAAAATAATTACCAGTAGATCTCTCTTCAGGCGTTTCTAGCAGTAAATATATATATATATATATATATATATATATATATATATATATATATATATATATATATATATATATTGTTTTCTTAGAAAGGTTTTCTAAGATTGCATCACTATTCTCCTTCCTCAGTAAAACTTTGCAACTCAGTCACTTCGTCGTTTTTCTTGAGCTGAGATGATTTTAAAAAATGAACATGAATTCTCTATTTAAACAATTAGTATATACGTAATCCAGAATCTGTCTTATATACATAAATACACTAAATCCTTACGTCCCTTAAGATTCAAACAGTTAACACAAGCCAAACCAGAGGATGAATTATCAGGTTGAGGATTTCGCTATTTCAGCGGAGCACAGAATAAACATTAAAGGAAATGAGAGAATAGCTGAACAAATAAGTAAATATTGCATAAGAACTGTAAAATCTACCTGAACGTAAAGACAATTGCTTGTGTAAAGCCGGGAAAAGTCTCGAAGAACTTTGATAAGAGAATGGAAGAATTAGAAATTTAAATAATTGAAAACATCAACGACTCAGGATAAAACAAAGTACTGAAGAGAACACTGCATCAAAAACGTGATTTTTCAATCAGCCATTTTCATTGAACATTTCCCAAGAAAGGCGATAAAGCCACTGAGACGCATAGGGCAACTGCGAGTGAAAGAGAATGTAAAAGATTTTTTTTCGAAGAAACCAGAAACACAATCTTAATCAGAAAACAAGGGATTATGAATTCCTGTTCAAAAGATCAGCGAGGATCATGAACAGGTTGATTGGCCAACTTATTTACTCCTATTGAGAAGAAAAAATAATTAGTGAATAAAATTTCAGATTTCAGGAGAGATTTTACAAGTACGCTTTAGAAGCAACCGAAAAGCTTATCATAAACAGTAATCAAGGGATAAATCTCTACTCCTGTTCAAAAGACTGGAGAGGAGTGTGAACTGCGGGATAAGCCAACTTATCTATCCTATTGAGGAAATAATAAATAAATAGTAAATTTAATGACAGTGTTTTAGGCAGAGACGTTGCATGAGAAAGCTCAGTGTCTGAACAGTTAGGATAAAAAATACTAATGAGGTATTGAACGTGATAAGCCAATTTCTTCCCAGTGAGTTGTTAAACCGAGGTAAGAAGAGCTATCAACTGTTAGGCACCAATCATTTTTAGTCTTGGATGTGTTTCTATAAACTCTACTGTTATCTGCAAAGGTATTTCCTGTGTAAATGTTCCTAATCTGACCGTTAATGAAAAGCAGAAAGAAGGTAGAACCATTAAAAGCGGGATTGCGGAAATATTTGTATTTGATTTCATGGACTTCACAAGACTAAATATTATTACTGGTCTGGGTATGGTACAAATACGAGAAATTATTGAAAGAATATTGACACATACGTTATGAGAATCACGAGAAATCATTCGCCATCTGAGATGTTGAATATTGTGCACATTAGTACGGCTCACATACTCAGAAATAAAAAAAATTAATCTCAATATATGTCCAATACTTTTTTTTTTTAAAAAAAAAATACAGAAAACACTTTTCAGATTTGTTTCAAATTTTTTTCTTATCATGCGATCTTTTTTTTACAGATAAATGTCTTGGTAAATAATTGTATTAAGAAGCAAATCAAGAAGACAGTGATCGATCCCAGGGTCCAATTTGTTTTCGTTTTATACTGTTATCGTGATTGATTGTATCTAAGAACATTATGCCCTTCTACGAAGTATCAGGTTTCAGTATCTGTTTGACTTCAGGTCTTTTTTACTGGTAGTAGTTCCACGTACTGGCCTAGAATTTTACATTAATACGTCTTACAATAATGTTAATATTAAGCGCGGGGGAATAGGGAAAAGTAAGAGAGAAGTGAAAGTGTCAAATGAGGGTGGAAAAAGAAGATAGGTAGAAAGTAAGAATGCTATAGAAAAAATGAAAAGAAAAAATGGGATCTATCTATCTATCTATCTATCTATCTATCACTTCTTAGTCTGATCTTTATCTATCTATCTATCTATCTATCTATCTATCTATCTATCTATCACTTCTTAGTCTGTTCTTTATCTATCTATCTATCTATCTATCTATCCATCTATCTATCTATCACTTCTCAGTCTCTTTCTCTCTCTCTATCTATCTATCTATCTATCCATCTATCTATCACTTCTTAGTCTGTTCTTTATCTATCTATCTATCTATCTATCTATCTATCTATCTATCTATCTATCTATCACTTCTCAGTCTCTTTCTCTCTCTCTCTATCTATCTATCTATCTATCCATCTATCTATCACTTCTTAGTCTGTTCTTTATCTATCTATCTATCTATCACTTCTCAGTCTCTTTCTATCTATCTATCTATCTATCTATCACTTCTCAGTCTCTTTCTTTCTTTCTTTCTTTCTATCTATCTATCTATCTATCTATCTATCTATCACTTATTAGTCTCTTCTTATCTATCTATCTATCTATCTATCTATCTATCTGTGTGCGTGTGTGTGTTTTTTAATCATTTAACATCAAGCAATGATTTAAAGAAAGACTCAATAAACATTGAAATTTGTGTAAGGATAGAACGGCTTACAATTACGTCACAGTAAGATAGAGGGAAAAAATAGAAAGGATGCAGTGAATATTACTTCTGTATTTCTTACTGTTTTTTCTCATGTGAAACGAATCCATGTTTCTATATTTAAAGACAGTGGTTAGCAACAAAGTTTGTAAGGGATAAGGAAGAACACGGGAAGACACAGGCAAGTAAAGAGAGACGAGCATATGTTACTAGTAATAGAATTTACTTTAGGTAGTTTTATTTTTGATTCCTTACCGATTAAAATGAGCTTATTTAAGAGTACCTGCCTAAACTGTTACGTTCGGAATCTTTAAGAACATTATTGTTTACAGGATTTTAAAACCTATAACCTTGACTTATTGAACAAATAACAAAGACAGGTCTCCCCAAAATTCACAAAGACGGTATTTCGCTCAGGCCAATTGTAGCTGTCAAGACTCTGTGTGCCACTCCTAGTGGATATAATGGGCAAGTCACCATCATGTCCGTAACTCCACCCACTTCTTACTGATTCTAAGCTTATAAATAAGGTCTATCTCCAGAAATAAATATTAGCGTTTTCTTTCCGGACACATGTAATTAATTGTTGAAAAAATTCAAAATAGCTCTTCTAATGTCTTCATCATCATATTATTGGCAATGTATAAAATAGCCACGAGCCACTGGAATCTTTATTTAGAATTTCTTTCTTTCACTGAGAGTGTATATTTACCTGAAACTGTTG